>OZ029913.1:16081794-16481794 GCA_964023275.1 Norana najaformis
ATCCAATGACAAAGCATCAATCGATGGCGCCGAGGCACTGCGCGTGAAGGACTTGCTCAATGTTAGGTCCCTTCACATAATAACCGGCTCAGGGAGATTCGAACCCGCACGCTGCACGCTAAGAGGCAGGTGCTGCTGTGTTACACACGCCCTAGATTGTCAAGTCATGGCATTACGAAGAAATGCAACAACTAGTGCCAAACCTTAGAATGCACAGCAATTCAAAAGTTTGTCGTTCTTGCCTCTGAATGCCACTTATTATCTCGTTATCTTACTCCGATTCATTGCACAAATTCCTAAGGTTTTGAAAGAATCGCAGATAAGCCTAGTTTTATCTTCTTTCCGCTGATATTTCTCTCATCTACTGTTCATTCATTTCCTGCTGCATCGGCTGCTGTTCCTTCCGCTAATCTTACTCCTGCTCATTTTCTCCATTCTCTTCCTCCATTCCCCTTCTTCGATTCTCCATTCTCTTAGGTCTTGCTTATAGCCGGAAAGCGTGTAGTTAGCGATAGAAATGATAAGCCCATGCAATGTTTTAATTGATCAGTTTAGAATTATACCGGTCCAAGTAACAATTTTCTTGGAAATGAATGTGATATACCGTTGAAAAGCTAATTTATTACGGTGAACTAACTACATATCCCACTGCAATTGTGTGAAAGGGGGTTAAATGATTACAATTATCAGTGCCTTAAAAAGTCCTAGCGTTACAGTGGACCAGTGTACCAAAGCATTACCAGTGCTAGATTATACTCTTGTACTCTTGTGATAGATTATTCTCTTATTTACTGAACCATTAAAGACCGCTTTACAGGTACATGTAGCTAGCATGAGAAACTGATTATGCCGAATAGGTTTAATAAATGATGATATGAAGATGATATGTACACTTACAGTGATCTAGTGTGCTTCATTTGTAATGTATACATATTATATATAGTGTACATATACATGAGAGCCTCCTTATTATACGCTTCATCATAATATGAATTCTGGAATAACAAGGTCGTGGACTTGAACCCAAAATTTTGTTTAGCTTTGGAAATGATTTCGTTATAAAACAACCTCGTAATACGGACGATTCTTTATATTGACCCCAAAGACAGTGTTATAAGAAGGTTCTGGTGTAGTACATATATGTTTAATAAAATGACATATAATTAAGGCTTCTATATAATTATTTTACAATGTCATGTACAGCCTACAATAAGTATGTACAACCTATAGGTGTGTACAATCTACAGATATGTGCAAACTATACATGTAGGTATGTACAGCCGATGGGTACAGTATGTACAGCGCCGAGTAAATAAAAATGCAAAAGGCTACTTCTCATTTTTCATTATTTGACAGCTGCTTGTCAGCCGGTGCTCTTGGCAATTCCGGCTGGCCGCATATAAATGCTCCAGAAAAGCTCCTTATTATTTGTAATTGCAGCCACAGCTTTCTTTGAGACCCACAAGAGAAACGTCAGATACACTGTCAAATGTATTTTCTCCATAGCGTATACTCTAAGGAGAGGGGGACTTTCCGAGTGTCAAACAAAGCACCATATGCAGGCTTTGAAAGAAGGAGAAGCAGAGAATGTCGAAGACTGTATGTGGATAGACAAAATAAATGTAGACAAAAGAAGACTTGGACCAAACATTAGGACCGCATTGCATTTCTGACTAATGACCGCCAGCAAACGCTTTGGTTGGCGTCAAGAACTGATGATGAGTTTGATGGTGATAACACGATGATACAGAACATGTTGATGGCGGTGATGATGATGACGACGACAACGACCATGTCATTATCATCACCAATACAACCACAATCATCATAATAATGATTGTGGTGGTGGTGGTGATGATGATGATGATGATGATGATGATTGATGGATGATGATGATGATGATGATGATGATGATCCAGTACATGCTTTACTAGTCAAATGGATATTATATATTTTCATGAAAGCATACGCGAGATGCTTTCCGGCTTGAAGTCGGAAATGTTTTCCGGCGAAGTTTCTCGTGCGATCGAGTGTTTTGCGTCTGAATCAGTTTCTTCGTCGTTTCTAAAGTCTGCTTTGAAGGCTAATCAGTTCCTTCGCAAGAGTTCCTTGGTTGCTGTCGTCCTGTTGAAAGACTGTGATTCTGGGGCCCTGATGGTTCAATTTGCGATTGGCAACAGAGTGGACGAGGATAAAATGTATCCTCAATGTGAGACAGTCTTACCAGTGGACGAAAAAGTAGATTCTCTTACCTCCTGCAAATCGCATTTGGAATAGAAAGCACGCTTCCACAGATACTGTTTGTGTGTTGCCTGCTGGTTATCGATTCGAACCCTGCTAAGCCTTGGAGTTAGATACAGCTTTCCATCGTCACAGGTTCCAATGGCTCCAAGGGCCACAGGGAGCTCCTGGCGTAAACCTGATCGGCTGCTGACAGGAACTCTTTCGATGAACAATATGCTGGACATAACGAGGTGCTCCCAACGGAGATCTTGGAACTAATTCTCTCCCTGACGGAGAACCAGTCCATAAACAAGCGCGAATTTTGACAGATTGTTTTGTACTGTATTGCAACATGTTGTATGGCATTTTATTCTGTTGCGTCTCGTTGTCGTCGATGAAGTTTGGGTAAACAGACAGAAGCAGTTGTCGACTGCGCGAATTAGACTGCGATGGACGGCGACGTCTGTTGAAGAGCATTTCACATCTGATTGATTCCATGGAGACGCACCTGGTTGCGGAGACAGAGATCAGGCCGTTGACGAATGATGGCAGCAAACACGTAGCAGAATTAATGAGGAGGATAATTTAAGAGGCGCATTATCAGCAGGAGGAGCAGGAGTATGAAGAGGAGGAAGAGGATAAAAACGATCTGTGGGGAGGAGAAAGATAGTGGATGAGAGTGATAGGTAAAGGAACAACAGTATCGACGACATTCGAAAGTTGCCGATCGATCGAGCTTCGAACTGTCCACTCGATCGATTTTTAGTGTAGAGTTAATTCGATATAAGACTCACAGGCTATGATTCATTTTGTATAATTGGTTAGAGCGCTCGGCTTGTAACAAGTAGAGCCACCCTTGAGACGGCTACAGTGTAGGGACCTTGAGCAAGTCCTTCACTCACAATTGCTCGACGCCATCGATTGATGCTTAGTCATCAGATAGTGGCGCTTAATAAAAGCAGAAAAAAATAAATAATAATTAGCGAAACGAAGAGTTCAATGACAATATCACTTCACACGTCGACGTACAGTTTCTCAACACACGAATCCATCAACGACATTTGTAACTCAAATAATATCAACTGAGTACATAACAGACTAGCGCTACAAAATCTTTTTGCTCTCTCCTCTACGATGCGAAAGCAGACCAGTTAAAAAAGGTCTAAACTGCACCCAGTAACTGCAAACACGTGATCAATGCGTGCACAAACATGTAAGCAATCCGAAGACTCATATGTGTGACTCACAGAAATTTCCAATTAAAGTCGCACTTGAAACTTTCTGATTAATCAGTGCAGTATTACGTTTACAAACAGGAAGAAGCAGAAAGAATAAAAAGGAAGTACAAGATTGCGATGGTAATGAAGATGCTGGTGGTAGCGGTGGATTTATGGTGGTGGTGGTCACTATCATTATCATGTTGAAAATGAGGAATAGAAGCTACCAGAAAGAAAGTTGTTGATGATGATGACAAGAAAGAATGTGATGAATATCAACACCATTTAGCACTCGAGGAACCTTAATTCGTACCTGAGATTCAGATTAACTGCCTGACTATAAAATACATAATTACTTAAATAGAAAGAGTTGGAGGATGGAAGAACTGGAAGAGGATGACGTGGAAAAGGCAACTGATATTAATGGTGATTTAAAATTGACCGAGAAAGGAAAGAGGGAAGAAAAGGAGGAAAAATAAGATGCTGAAAATATGGAGGAGGAAGAGAAGTAGGTGGAGGAAACGGAAGAAAGAGAAGATTAGGAGAAACAAGTCGAGGATGTGAAGGACGAATGGAGGAGAAGGAGGAGAAGGAAGGAGCAGATGTAGCGGAAGCAGAACAGAAAAGAGGAGAAAGGGATAGACTGGATGACACGGGATGTTAGACGTGGCCTTGTTGACTTCGTTCAGCTCGAAGAACAACCTACAGGGTTGCAAGGAGATCATTTGTGTTGGCGCTTTCATCAAATATTTAGTTACTTCGCTGACGTTCAATCATGCATGACTAGAAGCAACAGAGAAGGCGATTTCACGTGGTGGACTGCGTTTACGGCAGACGTATGCTGCCAGACTTACAGAAAGATTCAGGAATATATGAAACAGGAATCTAGTTTGTTATTATTCTAATTAGTAAATGATTGACAGACCTTTGCGACGATTGGCAACCGATAATGATGATATGGCCCTCATCATCATAATTATCATAATTACTTAATTTTTGACCCGAGGTAATTAATTTACTTAATTAATTTGTTTATTTATTTATTCATTCATTCATAGCATCTAACTATCGCCCCTTCAAGATACCAGACGTACATTTCGCAGGTAATGCTAAACATGGTTGACCTTTGAAATACCACCAAACAGCGGGCCTTCCAGTCGCCTAATGCGTCCCAAGGGGAGGCCTGCTTTTATGGGACCACGGCAGGTAATCCTACTGCTAATATAAAAGCATGGACAAGAATAATTACAGCACTGGAGTGAATGAAAACGAACGAGAAATTACCCTCATTTGGCGCAGCCGATAAAAGCAAGGGCTACATACAAGATTTCGGTGCTCAAAGAAGACAATTTCCTGGCCAAGTACGATCCAAGGATGTAGAGAAGATATAGAGAGGAGGTTACTAGATATGGTTGGATAGTGTATTTTCCTCAGTTAATGAGGATTATCCAGATAATTATATAAATTACTTTTTTATGCACCAAGGCGCAAAAGGTTGCACGACACCCAAGCCCCAAGCACCACCAACTGGCGATAATAATAATAATAATAATAATAATTATTATTATTATTATTATTATTACTATATTAATAATAATAATAATAATGATGAGGATGATGATGATGATGATGATGATGATGATGACGACGACGACGACGACGATGATGATGATGATGATGATGATGATGATGATGATGATGATGATGATGATGATGATGATGATGATGATGATAACAAATTGCTGTATGAATATGGAGAATATAATTATATGGGAAAACTAATCGGACTATTAAACTCAGCGTATGTAGGCATACAGCGCAGCTCCTATCCGTCCTGATCGTTCTAGATCTGTGTTTGTTTTTGCTACTTCAATTAAAAATGAATATTTATGTCCTGTATTAGAATTTTCATTGTTTCGACCACAGACACTGAACAGCAATAAAGCAACTCGGCTCATCCTCACTCCTAGCAATTTAGCCTACAGTCTTGTCTTGATTTGATCACTCCAATGTTTTCATCAGTTAATTCCACAAACAACTTGGGTGTTGGATTTATTACACGGCCTTCCTTTTCAAGCGAACCCTATTTCCCCCGAGTCTACACGTGTGGTGGGGGGAGATGGAGATGACGGAATTTCTAAGTTGGCCTAAGTTTGTTCAGCAATAATTCGTTTTTATTTTGGCCAATTACTTTTGGAACTCGTATCTTTGAGACAATGGGGTGTCGGATCAAGTAGCCATTGCATCACAAACACAAGGGTTAAAAGGTGAATACATGACTCGTGTCTTAAAAGACGCTCTACATATAGCCAGATACATACCTGCATACATACATACATACTTACATTCATACATATATACGTACATACATGCATACTTGAAATTAAAAGGGCTATTAATTGTGACTGTGTGGTCAAAGTTATATGACATCACTTGTGTGCACTTAATTCGAAACAAGTAATACGCATTAAACCAAGACAAACATCCAGACGTCGATATGATTATGAACAACAGCACTTAGGCCTATTATCATTTCTTGCTTTCTTCTTTCTTTCCTTTCTTTCTTCTTTCCTTCTGTCCTTTCTTCCTTCCTTCCTTAAGTTCATGGGTTCACTGCCCGTTGGTGTCGATTGCAGGCCTCGACTTGTATGGTCATGATTATGATCATGATCATCATCATGATCATCGTCATCATCATCGCCGTCGTCGTCATCGTCGTTGTCATCATCATCATCATCATCGCTGTTCTGTCCACTGCACAGTTTGCGTTCACGCAGACACACCGCCGCTCGCCTTAGTAGTCGGTCGGCCTAGTTAGTAGAATATAACTGCTTTTTAGATCATGCTTACAAGTAATAGAGCGAAATGTGTAGATTACACGTTAAGTCGATCAATAAGTCGATCGAGCTCTTTAGCTTTGGCTCTCAATCAGCTATGTTTTCATTATCCATCGATAATAACCATAATCGTGGTTGGGTGTATGCTTAACTGTCTGGGGTTTGATTCCAGTGACCACTTCCTCTTTGAACAGTCGCTGTATTACACACACATGCCTTGAATGCGTCGTATCGCTGCTGATATCGACTTTTCTGACTGCTTCAGAGGCTTCTATCGCCCGCAATTTGTCTTTCGAGTGATAAGTACGTTACTATCTCGGAGCCATGAACAGGAAGAATCGATTGCAATAAATGCACCAGTTCTATCATTAATCAGGGCGCGATTAGTCGATGGAGGCATAGTCGGAGGAAGTGAAAAAGACCTGTAGGGCTGGAGAGAAATGAATGGGGAGAATGGATCACAGTGGGGGAGGGTCTGAAAAGTAGTGAGGAAACTCCTTCTCCGGTTACAAATCACACATTGGCTGTAACACCTTAAAGTCCTTTGTGAGGTTCTTAAAAGACGCTATATGAATAGCCAGTTACATGCATACATACATACATACATACATGCATACATACATACAAACATACATACATAAATACATGCATACATACATATATACATACATGCATACATATATACATATATGCATACAAACATACATACATACATACAAACAAACATACATATATACATACATATATAATTCATACATACATACATATATACATACATGCATACATACATATATAATACATGCATACATATATACATATATGCATACAAACATACATACATACATACAAACAAACATACATATATACATACATATATAATTCATACATACATACATATATACATACATGCATACATACATATATAATACATGCATACATACATACAAACATACATACATACATACATACATGCATACATACATACATATATGCATACAAACAAACATACATACATACATACAAACAAACATACATATATACATACATACATGCATCCATACATACATATATACATACATACATACAGTACATACATATTTAAGTCAAGATTGGGAAAACTCTAGAAACCGTAGCCCTGCTGAGGTTTCAAAAGGAGATTCAAGCAGTATAGTAGGAGATTGAGGACGAAGTCACAGAGCTAGACACAAGGTCCTTCGAATCTGAAGGCGGCCGAGACCTCAGTCAACCTCACATAGAACTTACATCCCACCAGAAAATGGAACATGTAGTCTACCTTGCAGCGTCACTCGGCTTCATGTTAATTATTTCGCGTGTAGTTGGAATGAAACATTTGAACGAAACATTTGAATGAAACGTTTCAAAATAATTAGGTCATGCTACAACATTTTATTTTTGTATTGGTAAAAAGAGCACTGAAGTTGTTTTAACGAACAGTTCCTGACACAACAGCCATTGAGTAGTTTACCAACTCCGGGCTACGTTTTAGGTCCACAGTAGAATGCATAACCTTTTTTTGGTAATTCATTAATAACAAAGGAATTTTCTGGTAATTTATTAATAAAAGAGTAACTGCGAACTATGGACCATGAATTGAACTTAAACCAGTCTCAGCCGTAATTCCAGTTCAGTCTCCAACTTTGCTTTTATTCATGGGAGATAATGCACTGTTTTATTTGCTTCAGTGATAAAATCCTGGCCTGGTTTCCCTTCAACATGTGTCATATGTTGAAGATGTGGTGAGAACATGGCAATATTTCCATATCGGCTTTATTTGTCTTACAAATGGGCCCATGTCAGGACACATTTGGGGATATTGTCATATTATCACTATATCTTCAATAGATGATGCTGCTGTGGGGAAATTTGGTGAACGTGATTTCAAGAGTATGAGTATGTATATACCAAGTTAGACTAACAAACAGAGAAACAAAACAAAGCATATATATCGTGCAAAAAAATTGAAACTGATCTGTTATCTGACTTATAGCTCACTCTTAGCATTTGCACTGACAACTGACATTGCAAGCACTATTGAAGTAGCTAGCTACTTAAGATGCTATATAAACTGTCGACGTTACACTACACTCAGCATACAAGTACATTAGGCAAATGCGTTTTCTTGATACTACTCATAGCTATATTTATAATTATACTGTAAACGATATTAGATAAATGTGGATATAAAAACCTACCAGAGATCTGCAGCAGCAGCAGAAGATGGAAGCAAAAGACGACGGACCAAAGCATAGCAGACGACGGTGTTCCACGACCAGCATCGACTAATCCGCCGAACAGTTTGGTCATGTTTTTCAATTTTCCAGATGAGCAAAAAAGACAAGACGACAAGACGACGATGGATGCAGACGACGGAGGAGCCAGCAACTGCATATAAATGATGGATTAAAAGAAGCAAGGGCAGCGAGCATCAAATATTGGCGCGAGTCGTTGCAATTTGAAGAACAACCGACGTTAACTGATTACATTTAACTTGCTGATTAGCTCAGCTATGAAAGATTTCTGCAAAATGTTGACTATCTCAAGAGTTTTTCTGAATTTTTCAAGACTTCTGAAGCTGTCAAAGTAGTTGTCCTCGTATCAGCTCTTGTGTTTCTGATCTTTTAAATATTCGATTGTTTTCTCAGAGCTCCATTAGACTAAAATGATTTTCACATTCTGTCCGTGCTTTGTGAGCTCCCGACTCAACACACTGTAGTTCTATATTTATGCAGACAATTCGCTGACACCCAAACTAAACAATGCGCAAATGAAATAATCACCTTACAAATTAAATTTTCTTTCTATCAAATTTTCCTCCGCATAATAGTATTTGCGCTTCTAGAATATTCAAAGATCAACAAAATAATGAAAATTTCGATTATTTAATGTAGGCCTACTACACAGCGCATATAAAGTCTTATATGTCTTGAAACACAAAGAAATTTACACGTTCGTTAAAAACAAATCTACCTACTAATTAAGAAGCCCACATGTAGCTAATCCGAAGTATTCTGCCTAATTTGAGACTGCTCATAGTTGCCGTAGACTTGCGAAAGAGATCTGTAGGTGATATGGGATTTTATCCTAAAGAGCAAAATGTCGCATGTCATCCGGACAAACAGTTTAGGCGATTGCGTAGTTCGTTTCAATTCCTAATCGAATCATGAACACACACGAGGACGGCGTGTTGAAACTGTTGCGCGGTTTGTCTATGTGATGCAGTCGCTTCTTAATATAGCCCCGCCACTGCTGCGGCAGCTGGTGCAGGTGGAGGTGATGATGCCGATGGATGCGGTGCTGCAGACAGCCAGAGAGAATGATGGTTGCTGCGGCGGCAGCTTAATGTCGTTGAGGCGATGGTTTTCAGTTTTTTGCGCGATGCTTCGTGGGTGGTGGGCCTGGTGGCACTGACCGACCGACCGACCGACCGACCGACCGACCGACCGACCGACCGACCGACCGACCGACCGACCGACCGACCGACCGACCGACCGACCGACCGACCGACCGACCGACCGACCGACCGACCGACCGACCGACTGATGAGTGGATGGATGGATGGACCAAGGACAGACATAAGACCTCCAATGCCGTCTCAACTCATTCCTCACTGACGCCCCCGCAAATCCTCAGTCTGATGCAGGTCACAGCAGACGTATGACTGCGGAATTATTGTGTATCACGTTTGTATGTATTATGCATACATGCATTTACGTTTGTGTGTATATGCATGTGTGCTCGTACGTGTGGTGGCCTGCGTATGTTTAGAGGAAATTCGAACCTACGACCTCTGAGTCGACAGTACATCACTAGACCAGAGGCTCCTTGCTGTATAGTTAATGCAATCTTAAACTCTAAATTTCTAAAGCGCCACTCTAAAGCTATGCGCAGGCACCTGCTTATTCACGAGTGCTGCGTCAAGTCAGAGGGGTTGTCTAGTGATCCCGTATTAAGACGAAAATGAGGTTGCCATGGTATCAAAGGCAGTAGGAATCACAGAAACTGTTACGGCGTGTTAAGAGAGAGAGAGAGAGAGAGAGAGAGAGAGAGAGAGAGAGAGAGAGAGAGAGAGAGAGCGAGAGAGAGAGAGAACGAGCGTAATTCTGTCAACAGGTTCACTGTCCATCATTTCGTCTGTCTGTGTGTCTGTCTGTATGTCTTTGTGTCTGTGTGTGTCTGTGTGTGTCTGCCTGCCTGTCTGTGTGTTCTGTGTGTCCGTCCGTGTGTCTGTCTGTGTCTGTCTGTGTGTCTGTATGTGTGTCTGACTGTGTGTCCGTCTGTGTGTCTGTGTGTGTCTGTGTGCTCTGTCTGTGTGTGTCTGTGTGTCTGTGTGTGTGTCTGTGTGTGTGTCTGTCTGTGTGTGTCTGTCTGTGTGTCTGTCTGTGTGTCTGTCTGTGTGTATGTGTGTGTGTGTGTCTGTCTGTGATTGTTTGTCTCAGCCGTAAGAAATCAGGATGCAGCCGGGTCGTCTTGCAGGAGAGCGTGACCAGTAGGTCCACAGAGGCTGCAGGGCGTAATGATATTCGACCAGGCTGACCGAAGACATGAAGACAGAGATCCCTGGGGCCTCACTGACCATCGAGGCTTGCCCGTTAGGCGCATCTTGAATCTAATTTCGTGTTTTCGGATGGGAGCCAGGCCAGTGCAGTGTATCATGCCCGCAGTCCGATGCGTGCGAGGATTTTGACAGGTGGGTCACGATTTGGGAGGCACCGCGTGGAAGAAACGGCGCTAATCCGACATTTTGGCAGGGAGCTTAACGAGGTAGGCCCCACGTATGTATGTTATTACGAGGCCTAGGGGAAACGTCCGAAACAGAACGCACCGTTTCGTATTGTAGGGCCTACTCTACTACCTCTGTGCTATCTTTCAATTGCTCGAAGCTTCTCTTTTAAACTCTAGTATTCGTCCCTAATTCTTATTTTCTAATTCTCTAATTCCTTAAGCCTCAGCTTCTCTAATTCTCTAATTCTCTAATTCTCTAAGCCTCAAATTCTCATTCATTTTTATCATCATCGTCGTTGTCGTCGCCACCGTCATCATCATCATCATCATCACTTCAATAGTTTAACGACAGCCTATGGCGTCATAGGCCGTTGACTTCGGTAGATTTTTCTGTAATTTCTCGGTCCTTTCAACAGAATTAGTTCCATCGGTTACAGAGTCCAAACATAATTATAGTCAACGATATTTACCAAAACAGCAGCAGTGTTTAGAAACGAATGCACTGTAGGCCTACAGGAATATATCCATGGCCTATAAATATGTATTCGGGCCGAGGCCATACGGTGGCTATACATAAAACTTGTAGGCCTATATTTACATTTTACGTTTAGGCCTAGACGATCTCCCTCCTGACGTAAACTTTTTGTTCCTCTATCATTTCCGTCCTTCGCTCATCAGCATCTGTCTCAAGCCCCCTCTATCGATTACTCCTAGGGTGTTCCATTCAAAACTGGTCTCACCTTTTCAAGAAATCCCACCTTGACCCATCCAATCCACTGCCTTCCCATTTCTCTCAGCTTTAAACACAACCCATCCTAACAGCTCCTTTCCCCCTCTTTCTGGTCTTCTGGCAACCGTACTTGGTTCTTTACATGGCATCTTTGGACAACCCCACTGACTTGACGCAGCGCTCGTGAATAAGATGGTGACCTGGGCTTAGCTTTCAAGTAGCGCTTTAGAAATTTGGAGTTTACTATTACGATTACGATTACGATTAGTACTCGGGTCCCTTGGATTTTGACCTGGATCCAAGCCTTACCCTTATCTGCCAGTCGATGCTGTTTGACTAAGCGCCTGTGAATAAGCTGATTCAGCCGATTTATCTTTCTTTCGGCGCTGTAGAAAACTCGCGATTACGATTGCGAACAATGACTCCTCAATGTCGATATTTACACATTGGACATTGTTCACTCGAGTACGCACCATTGTGCGTGGGCTCCAAGTGTGGGCTCCAGTAATATGTACTCCTTGCGTCAAGTGTCATTGTCACATGCTTGGCGTGCGACAGTTGGCTTTTGCTTTGGCTGTTGGTTTATCTGTAGTGTTGTTTAGTTGGTCGAAGAAGATCTAATGGCGACCGAAGTTCTCCAGGATGAACTGGCCTGGGATTACACTGCAGACGAAAGCTCGCCTTTGTTGCGACGCGCTGTGTCTCCACATGGCAGGTGCAAAATTTTACGAAGAATTCACGTCGTCACCTTTGCCTGTCTCTGCAGTCGTTTATTGTTAAAATAGTGGTAATTTCTGAAGCGATGCCCAATCCGACGGTTTCACGTTAGCTGAAGTGTTACGGTCAGCGCATAAAATTTACTAGTTGAGTGTTGTAGTTGGCTTAACAACAGAGAGATTAGTTCAGTTGAAAATATAAGACTGCAAAATTAAGAGTAACTATTTGGTCTCTTATGCCATGCCTAGGTAAATAAAATATACCGCCGTCTAGTTGATTTGTTGTTCTCATCCAGGTATTAGATATTCTGTATGGAAAGCCGCAGGTCAGATAATTTCTCTTTAAAATTTTCTCACAAATCTAATATAATCTAAGGACTTCTCTGGCGCCGTTATCATAATGCGCAAGGCATCAGGCTCAATATGCAGATATTTGTGGGTCTTTGTTATGGCTGGGGTGAGAGAGTTTTGAATGATTATTAGTTTGTGCAAATAGTGATGCCAGTAAGAAGTGAGTTACAGTAGTCAAGTCTGCTGGAAACAAATGCATTAGCTAGTGGAATTAAGACAGTTTGAGGCAAAAGAGGTCTACTTCTATGACTATCCCATATTTGAAGTTTAGCTGATCTGCATATGGCCTGAACATGGTTAGAAAATGACTGACATGATAGAATCAAGCACCATGCCCAAACTATGTGGACATTCAGTGTTGGTAATAGTAAGCCTTCCAACTGAACAGGCATAAGGCAATCACCAATTGCCAAAACACCAGTCTCCAGAAATCTCAAACTCGTTCCAGCTATTGTGTAGGAGGGGGGACACCAAATGGCCCAAACACAGGAAATGTTAAACACAGGAAACAGAGGAAATGCTGTTTACTCAGATTTTGTCAATGTATATGTCAGGTAACTTATCCAGTTGAGGTTTTTGTTCTTCTTATCGTGAGATATCTACCTAGGCAGTCACCAGAAAATCTCAAACTGCTTCCAGCTATTTTGTAAGAAGGACCCACGAAGGCCCACACATAGGAAATGTTTTCATGCACTTTCTCACTTTACATGTCAGGTAATTTGGTCAACTAAGGTGTTAGGTTTTGTTTTATTAGTTACACTTTATCAAATTAATATAGTTGTGAAATTATTAAATATTTATATTATTAAATATTTCTAACACAGTTGCAATGTGTGGGTGTCCAGGAAAAAGGTCGAGTTCATGTTATGATCTGAAAGCATATGTGTATTTGGTTTTGCCCTGAAACCATTTATCTGCAATGAAATGTCATTGAATAAAAAATTGTAAATAACCAGTTTGCTATCTTTCAAGAGGTTTCAATTTTTTGAGTAAACTTGAAGTTGATTGTTGTTCATTTTGAAGACGAAGCAGACCATGTTCACTAACAAGCAACCAGGCAGAGTACTTGCTGCACAGTTTGTGTGAAGCTACACAGATTCTCAGGAATGAAATGCGCCAGAGGACACCAGAGGATGGCCGCATCACTGAGACTGTTTCTCCTGAGGGCAGAGTCCTTCAAACTGTGTTCAGACTGCATCAAAGAGTTGTTGGTTATATACCATTGCTGATCATATTAATGCAGGTTAGATTTTTTGCTCTAAATTACAGTTTCATATATGATTGAGACTTGCAGATTAGTTTTTGCGTGGCTGTTTTGTTGTCTGTTCCAAGTAGAGTACACGTTTTGAATATCAGCTGTTTTTCATTTTTTTGTGAATACTGATTGAACGTTAAGAATTTCTTTTTGTTTTTTGGTTTCTTCTCAGAACCTTAGAAACTCAAAGTTATATTATGGTTCTAGGTAATGCATTTGGAAAAGTTCTTGTTACTTTTGATTTTTAAGCTCTTAAGGAAAGACTGCTGTGCTGTAAATGTGGATATGAAATGTAAATTTAAATTTCCAAAATTTATCAGTGCCACACAAAATTCTGCATCTATGAGACCAGCTTATTCACTGATGCTATTTCCAATCAACTGCACAGAACCAGGATGTTTGATCAGTAAGGACAGTTGTGGGTTTGCTGCTGTTACGGATGCACTTGGCAAATGAGGGCAATCAAATTAGCATCTTGAGGACATTGATGAGGGACAAGCAATGAAAAGACCATGGTTTCTCTCATGTTACAATATATATAGATTAGGTTGTGCTGAACTGTATTGTACAGCAATGCATTAGTTTGAGAACTACTGAATATTGAATAATTACGTGGTAATTATTATTTATTTTTCATTTAAATACCTTAAATAGTTGCATTTTAATTTACCTTTGGCTGTTTTGTGTTTTTCCAGATTGTAACAGCACTCATAGAAACAGTGATAGATGCCTGCTTAGCAAATCATACAGATAATCCACATGTAAGTCACGGATTTTACTTATTGCATTCTCTTGCATGTATGTTTGATCAGAGAAACCTGTCAGACATTGCTTTGTATGGAGTGACTTATGCATAGGTAAGTTAAGTCTGTTATAGCAATGTGAATCAGTGGTCCAGTTTAACTGTTGGAGGCCATTTCTTATACTAACATAAAGAAGCTTTATATTTTAATTTATAGACATATATAGCGCTGTTATCGTAATGCTAAGGCGCCAGTTGATGGTCACTTCAAGTGAAATCGTAAGCAAAGATCTGTCGGAGAAGCCATGTTGAATATCGATGCGTTAGAGAAATCAGAAGTGAGGATATGGTGGGTAAGCAAGTTGAAACAAATGAGTCTTAAGTTTAGACCTGAAGAACATCAAAGAATTGACTAACAACTGAATTTGGTAGTGAATTCCAAAGCTTTGGACCAGCTACCATGTACTCGAGAACGCAATAGTATCCGGTGCAAGGCACCACTAGAGTCACAGTATCCATTAATTGAGTGCAGTATTTACGTGTATGAGGGATGAGGATGGAACATAGATAGTTTGGCTGATAGAAATTTAGTACTTGGTGAACTAAAAGGTGAGTTTTGAACTGGATTCTCTGCTCAGTGGGCAGCTGGTTCGAAACTTTGGTTAAACTGTTGATCTTTTTGCAACGCCAAAGCCACAGGAATAATCATTTGAAACAGTATAGCGCAACTTTATTTATTAATACATTTAATTATCTGTCATCTGTTAAATTTCTGAGGTTCAGAGTGTAGTGTGTTCTTAATTGTTTTCTTGAAGGTTATTGATCCACAATGTAACACATTTTAACCATGTGGTATGTTGTTTGCTAATGAAGTTGTGCATAAAAGTTTAATAGAAGAGAATAGAATATGCTCAGGAAGTAAGATTCCAATATTGTAATAGCATTTTAGCATGTTTGAGTGAATGGAGTCTATTCAAGGCCCAACTAAAATACCTACGTCTACATCAAAATGTAGTAAGGCTAGTAAGATAACACAAAATCCGGCACTGACCTTGATTGCCTTTATACTAGCTCTTTAAGTGTAGGCATATGCCTTGTGCTAATGGAGATTACTTACTTACTTAAGTAATAATTACTTTCTTACTTAAGTAATAATTACTTCAATAATAATTGCTTGCTTAAGTAATAACTGCTTACTTAGTAATAATATGCCTGTTTACTTTTCAGAAGCCGTAATAATTACTTACTTATGTAGTAATTACTTACTTACTTAAGTAATAATGTGCCTGTTTACTTTTCAGAAGCCATACACGTCTGCTGTGTTCATTTCACTCAGTGTCCTTCTTCTTATCGTCCTCTATGGTACGTCTGATTTGTTATTTTTCTTTCTTTGTTTCTTTTGAACTTCATCTGCTGCTGACAAATTATGCCAATATTTGGGCAAATAAATTTCACTGATCGTAAATGCATTTCAGTAAGATTCTGTGGTAAATAAGATTTTATGGGAAATTTCTGAGTTCTTTGCTTGGTGAGATTAGGGTAAGTTGATTTGATACACCTCTGTTTTTGTCCTGTAAAGCACAAGTGATTGTTTTTGGGGTGAGGTGCAGTGCTATGTAGGTGGCGGCTTGGCGCTGTGGATGTGATGCAGGTGAGCACAGTGAACTTAAGCAACACTGCATGCAGTTTATACTTGGATGCTTGACTGTCCTTTGAATACGAAGCCATCTCCTCCAATCCAACTCACCATTGCTCTGTGGAGTGCCAGTGCAAGTTGAGATATTGAACATGTGAGCTATTGCTGGATTAATTACTACTCGTGTGCACATCTTGGCAGAAAAATCCTTCAGCTGCTGAAATATACTTTAAATTCCTATAAATGCTCGTAAATAACGTTTCTTCTTTACCTCAAACAGCAATCTCACAACCAGCAAGTGGTTTTACATTTGTTCAGTTTTCCTGGTTTCTGTAGTGTGCAAATTTGCAGTTATTTAGACTTTTTTGAACAACGAAGTAGATGATTTTCATATATAGATTAGGGTGAATATGTTGCTGAGTAGAAAAGCATGTCAAGTGTTTTGTGCTCAAAATCGAATGAACTAAGTGCATTCATTATGGTTGGTCTGTCTGTCTTTGTGTTGATTCTTCTCTTTCTGTGCAGCTGACTTGCTACAACGAATTCTTGCTCATCGGGCGACACTAACGGCTCTGTTGTCATCTTTTATCTCTTCATTAGTTCTGTTTGCCAGTATTTATACAGCCTTCTATCGGTTTGATGTGAGTATATATTTTGTGAGTGGCTTATATAAGATTTTGTTAACTAAGTCTGTCACCGAATACTCTCACTGTAAGAAGTTCAATAGAGAATCTCTCATGCGATTAGAGTTTGAAACTAATTAAGACCCACAATAATGAAGAGATTAATTTAAATTTATTTTTAGCATGCAGCTTTCATTATACCAGCCTAGGTTTTGACACTTGAGTTATCAATGTGTGTATGTATATTAATCATGTGACACATGAGTATCCCGTAAATATTGTTACACTAAAATGGTTTTCTGAAAAGGTTTGCACATTTCTGGGACATGGTGTGGGAAGTAGGGCTTCTTATGTATTATTTGAACAATTAGTAATTGATGAATGCTGGTACCTTGTCCGATTATCTTCTTTTGTCAAATATACATGCTTTCCTTAAAATTTGGCTCAAAGGTTGAAGAATTTCTTAGCAGAATACATCACTGTGATACTGTTGATTAAGAGTTTTGATCAACAGGATGAAAACAGTTATGACTTTAGATAATGACTGCATTAATTAAATATTGTTTTGCTTGTTTTCAGAACAGTGGTTGGGTCTTCCCTTTGGAGATTTCTCGTAGTGAACTCTATGTTGTTACTTTCCTAAGAATGGCTCATACTTCCATTTCTGTGTTTACATTTTGCAATGGTAAGAAAAGACTGACAAATTGTCTTCTTAATTGTTATGCTGTTTAGAGCAAAAGTTTTATAACTGAAAAGTCACTTGAAGATTGTAGCAGTTTTATTACCATTTTGTTGTTTTTGGGATATCTGTTTGTGTTCAGATTAATGGTGTTTTCATTCGAGTATTTTTTTCCATTCTAGTTAAGTCACTGTACTTAAACTTTAAGAAATTTTTTTTATTTTGTCGTGAAATCCTTGCATTATTGCATAAGAATATAATTCGTTACATAATACATTTGGTGATTTTGTCTTCTTGTTTTGTTTCATAGATGCAAGTGGAATGAAAGTGTTGACGTGGTATCCGTTGGTTGTGCTTACCATTCAGGTTTGCTGAAAAGCATTGTGTAATCTAAGTTATTAACAGAACCACTTGACAGTGTAGTATGTTTCAGTTCTTCTGGCAAATTTTAGAGGAGTACTTTATGAAGTTCTTAAGTTGAAAGGTTCTCTGTAGGCCTAACTATGCAGACACGTGCATGCTAATACAACCTATGTCTTCTGGAGAGGGTCATCAGGTCATCATGTGACGAAAAATAATTTAACGAATCATTTTCTTGCCTGTCTTTTTCAAAAAGCTTTGGGATCTGTAGCATAATCCACATGATATTGTTTACATGTAAGGAGCATCAGAAGTGGTTTCTTCCACAAATCACTAGGTTGTATTAGTATATCAGTATTTTAATGATGGTATAATGTGCATCTGATCATTAATGGTGTAATTAGTGCAAAAGAAATGTATTTTACTGGCGTTGTTTAGTTTTATATTGTATGGATGCTGCTGAGTCTTATAAATAGCACTGCATATATTGTCTCAGTCAAGGGGCAGATCAAGGGCAATCTGGCCATGTGGTAACCACACCATTGAGTTTGCTCTCAAACTGGTTGGGGCCACAGAATTTGTGAGGTAAAATGGCCATGAAAATTTGCAAAAGGAAATGAAGATAATAAACTGGAAAACTTAAGGGATAAATGCTGAGAAAAATATGTGAAAGTGAAAAAAGACATGCCAAATCGAGAAAATTAAGAGAAAAGAGAGCAAGCAGTTGGGCAAAGAGAGTGCAAAAGAGCTAGGTGGATGACAAGCAAAAGTCATAAAACATTTGTCATGTTACAACACCTCAACTGTGGTAAATTTGGTCCCCCATGTGAACTGGATCCGCCTGTAGTCTCGGTTCATATTATTGTATCAACAGCTTTGTTCTGGCTAATTATTCGCTTGTTGCATGATGTAGTTTATGGATTTTAATACAAGAAGTTGAACCTCAGTTGAACTCGGTTGTTATAAGGATATAAACCGACTTGGAAACAGTTGTTAGCCATGACACTTACAGTTCTACACAAGTTTATAATTTTCTGGAAAATTATGTTTTCACAAACTTCACTTACAAAAGAAATTGTCTTCAGTTGTCATTGTTTTTTTAATTTAGATGCTGTTAGCATACTGCCATCTAGTGATGATCATTGCAATCGTCTTGAAATCGTTGCAACAACATCCAACTTTTGTGACCCCTACTAATCATCGTGCAGTGTGTCCACAGCTTCCGCGTGATGCAGACGCAGAGAGCATCACGTTTGGAACTCACCTTACATCTGTTGTCAACTCGTGTCCAATTGCTGTTAACCGAGCAGATCGCATCAGTCTCCACTCGAATCCAGAAGAAGCAGGTGCTGCACTTGTTCTGAGCAACAGCATATGAGCAGAAACGGGATGAATCACAGGCCATATTTATATATACAGATTCCGTCATTTAACTCTTAAGAAGGAAACCACGGGCATGTAATTGCCTGTTTTGCTTTGCAAGCATTGTCTTAATAATATTTTCAGGGGTCTGGTTTTGAGATAAGATTTTTCATATATTTCATTTTGGCCCTATTTTCTGGGAAGTATTATTTTTATAGCAGTGACAGTGTTTCTTTCGTCTCTCAGGTGTACATTTGACTGAGCACTAGATGGCACTAACAACTGATTTTCATCGTTGCAGGTTGACTCTTGTATGATGCATTATCTATGAGGAAAGCATTTGCAAAGACATCATTGCTTGTTGCCTTTAGTTGCTATATTGCAAAACATTCCTCGGATGAAGGGTTATGAGGTCTTCGGGATGGAATTTGTTTGATCAGTCGGTATTATGCACTTCGGTGTTTATTTCCAAGCAGGTAATTAACTTAGTTTTGGTTGAAGTGGCTGTGTCAAGCTGGTCATCACATAAATGCAGATTTGTTCACTGAATTTGACTAACACATTGTACTTGCTTGGTATCTGATGAAGTATTTAAAAGATTAAACTGCTGATCATTAATCACTGGAGTTAGGTTGGACTAATTCATGGCCTGCATATTAATTAGGACATTTAAAATCTCTGGCTTGGTGTACAAGCTCGATCAATCTGCATGATATGGCTTTAATTGATATTTGATATATTTAATGACTCTTGATCATCTTTAACCATTGGCCCAGTAAGAAGGCTAATCATTCCAATTTAGTGCCTTATTAATGCACTTATTGTTGGGATCACGAATGCTGGTTTTTAATAACCAGTAGCTCAAGTGCTCTTAATGCAGTGGTAGTTGAGGGTATGTTGTGTTGGCTTATGGCATTTTGTGCCTTGTTTTTGTCTTGCTTTTGCGGGCTCTCAGAAATTTGTTGCCTTTCATGTTTTTATCAGATACTGATAAATGATGTTGTTTAAACTGAATCTGACATTTTATTCCAGTGTGTTATGTGTTGTAATTCGCCGCAAGGAAAACAAGTAGTAGAGAAAGTCTTGGAGAGAAAAAGTTGTTCAGTTTTCGGTTGTTGTTGTGTTTGCATGTCAGGTGATGGGTGTCTAATGCAGGACCACGTTTTAAAGAGCTTCTGTGATGTTGTTTGAGACAGGAGCTTCTGTGATGGTGTGTTAGACAGAGGCTAAATGGTTGGTGCAATGTAGTGAATCCTGTGTCGCTCCAGGCCTCTCTGCAGAATGCATAAGGGCAAATTCTTGATAAGTTTTGTCATCAAAAGACAGTGGTGCTTTGTAAATATAATGGAATAGATGAAAAGAATAACGAATGGACAGTTTATTTCTTTGGTTTACTGCATTTTGAGAAGCCTTTTGAGTCTTAGTAATAAATGTGCTGCTTTTTTTTACTTAACTGCAATCTTGCATTTGATCATGATTATTCAGTAGTAGGGTGAATTGAAGAAACTATGACACGTATGGTTTGACGGTTACACAGAGCGGCCAGTTTCAGTTGATGAATACTTTTGGCAATAAATTAAAATGGGACATATTGCTAGGTCAGTCAGAGTTGCAGTTAGCAGGTGATCCTCATTTTTATTGGTTTTTTCTGTCAGTAGCAGAGTTTCTTATTTATGAGTGCTGTTAATATGGTGAACTGGTATTTGGATATTTAGATATTTGTGCTGCTAAGGAGTTTTATATGCATTTGTGTGTGTAAAGTATTGTATAATTTGCTCTAATGCAGGATGAAACGAAAGAATCGATTATCTAAAATTGTGCTTCTTTTATATAGGCATGTTTCTTCTGGCTTAAGGATATACTATGCATCTGACCTTTCTAGAATCTAGTCATTAACTCTAAGCTTTTGCAATTTTTTATGCTGATGTTTTTGTGTTTGAATTTGTTGTTAACTTTTGCTGATTTGTGTGCAGCTGATCTGACGGTCCTCTGTGAAGTCATAAAATAAAGTTCCCTGGCTTGATTTCAATATATGTAATAAATTTTTCTACTAACAATACATACCTTTCACATATAAGGTGAAAAACTTCTTTCTTGAATTTCTAGTAACTCAGTTTGCTATTGACATGATGTTGTAGGCATCTTGCATAATGCAGATGCCGTGTGTGCAAAGTGACTCCATAATTTGTTGTCTGTGATGGGAGATTCATGAATTATTCATTTTCCAGCATCATTTCTTTACTTGCTTTGAAGCGTTTAAATCTCTGTACTCAGTTTGTTACCTACTAGTACGTAATATATTGGGTAAGATGAGGCTGTTACTCATGATGAGATTGTTACATGCATGCTGCCAAATGTTATGTATATGCCCAAAGTGAGGTTAAACATAACCCACCCTAACAGCTCCTCCTCCTCCTCTCTCTAGTCTTCTGGCAACTGGACTTGGTTCTTGACATGGCATATTTGGAAAACCCCACCGACTTGACGCAGCACTTGTGAATAAGCTGGTGCCCTGCCCTTAGCTTTTAAGTAGCACTTTAGAAATTTACAGTTTACGATTGCAATTATCTGATACATGCAAGTAAATGCATATTTGCTTTCGGGTATTTCCAAATGCATGAAAACTGCTCTATTTTTGGGCTGTTTGTTAGGAAGACGAGAAAAACATGTCTTTGCAGAAATTTGCAGTTCTTTCAGTCACTAGCAGATGAAAGTATGCTTCCACCCAAAACTTGATGGCCTGATTTGTTTCTGTTCTGTTTATACCCCAGACTAAATAATTGTTACTTTGTCCCCAACTTCAAATCATGGATGTGCTCCATCAGGGGTCAGTAATCAAAGGCAGCTGAATAACAAGCAAGACCATGCTTAACTATGTTGATCTTGCTTGGAGTTTAATAAGCAGAAAAATTTTGTATCTGTGACAAGGCCTTTGAAAACCCTCACAAAGTTGGGAAAGTTAATTTGTGTGAAATGTGTTCAGAAGGCAAGTAGGCATAAAATGAGTTCTTTGCATACTTATATTCCTTGTTGTCTTAACTATTAGAGTTTAAGTCATTATGTAGAGTTTTGCTATCTAAGCGTTTTTATTTTCAATTTTATAGTGGTGCCCTGCAACAAAAACTTAATTTAACATGTCACCTTGGTGCTCTATTTTGAAGTCGTGTGCATCGATTATTTATGCAAATGACCGAGTCATCTGATAGAGTTTTTTATGGAGATTTCAGTTATGACAGCCTTAGAGGCATATGCATATTCTCCAATTTACTATTCTCACAAACATTCATGAGTCCTAGGCACAGCGACATAGAGTCGGTCCTGGTTTTGGTACATTAACTTGCAATTTCTCAACAGTAGATGCAGAGAGACACATCTTTACAAAAGTTACAACTTTTTACCATTTATGATGCAAACATGTGGTTATCACCTAATTATTCAGCAATTCTGGCCTAAACCAGTGCAGTATCAAACCCAGTTTGATTTTATTTTAACTTTGTGAGGATTTTCTCAGGCACTGTCACATATTTGACATCCAAGTTTTCTGGTGAGTTAGCAGATTCTAGCTTGTTGGTAACCTGTTTTAGTTTCCACGGTTTTGTTTACTTTTCTTTAGTTTCCCAGTTTTTTCATAACCTTCTAGGCTTAGTAGGCATGCCTAACTATAACCAGGTTGAAACAAATGTAATGCCACCCAAATTCAAATGGGGCTATGGATGGATTGGCTGCCCTAAATCTGGCCTTAGGTGCCATTTCTGACTTGTTCAGAATGAAGGCTGGTCAGTGCTTAGTTGGCTTTACTGCTTACTCATATGTAATTACACTTGCATTTAGCATAGCGAGGCATTAATTGATTTCTTTAAGATTAGTACACATGCTAGCTGTACTGTCTTAATTGGGATCGTAGCTAATCATTGTGCAGGAAGTCTCTGATCTTAGCCAGGACAGCTGTTTGAACCGTCTAGCAATGCAGCTTTATTAAAATATTTTGTAGCTTTTAACATTTGTTTCTTTTGCATTAAAGTCTTTTCTTTTGTGTATTACTCAGTTTTATAGTTAATTCCAAAGAGAGAACTGAGGTTGTTTTGATTTGGATGATCACATTAAATTAATTAAGTAAAGATATGCATTTTCTGGATGCATTGGCAACTGAAGCTTTTAATGGCCCTTTAGATAGAAATATTGATACACATTCACTGACGGCGTGACCAAGAAAGTCGTATAGAGAAAGGAAGGAAATGAGACTGATAGATCGATATAGATAGATATAGATAGATATATGTATCTGGCATTTGTGTAGCGCCTTTTATGAACCTCCAAATGCAGTGAATATGGTGAAAGGAAGAATGACGAAGAGAGACAGATAGAATAAAGCATGCAAAGAGAAAGGCAGTGAAACAGGGAAAAGGATACAGACCAAGAGAAAAGGAGATAAACAGAAATTGAGAAAGAGTTAGAGAGAGAGAATGGGAGAAAAGAGACAGACAGAGATGGAGAGAGAGACAGACAGACAGAGACAGACAAGATCAGTCCATGAATGGATCATCGGGAAACCAGTTTTCATTTCTTTCCAGTTTCCAGAATTGATGAAATTGAAAAAAATGCTTTAAGTAGATCTAGAATTATTTGAAGAAATTTAAGGAAATGTACATCAAAATTTTCCAAATAATTTGGTGTAGGGCAGACTTAAGCTTTAATATATGTTGCATATGTTCAAAGCACTGCTTATATCGAACTCATCATTTAGCATAAAGTGATTGCTTGGCCCAGTGTGTTGTCAGGAATATAAATGAATATGGACGCAGAATATATGTAAGTTAGGAATGCATTAATAAGTCTCTGCATCAAGTTCATTGCTTTTCTTAGAACACATTGTCTGTGTATTCTAATGAGTTCTTGTAGTTGGCACCATTTATCTTTGACTTGGAAAGACCTTGTGAAACATTCCATGATTAGATTTTGCTTGGGTGCTTATACTTCGATCTAAGTATCGTCATGTGCGAAACTTGTTCAAAATCATTCACACGCGATTTATTGTCAGTTTTTCAGCTTTTGTGTTGCAGGACAGGATACACTTTTAACTTTATTTCTCAGTTTTTAATTTCTCCAGAAAATTGGTAAATGCTCTGAAACTGTAACAAGGTTTTGATTAAGACAGACTTTCACGGTTTTCTTGTAAATATACTTTAAGTGGGGTTTGGCGTAGTATGTGATTCTTGATTACCAGTGAATGGCACAGGTAATGCAGTCTCGCAAAGTTTACCTTTGCTTAATTAAGGGGTTACCCTGGCTTTGTCTTCATTGATAGGCCATTACACCCATTCCAGACCACCTCAAATGTTAGGCTGATTGCCCTTGGATGTTTGTGGTTTGTAATGAGTTATCGTTGATTACCTTTCCTAAAGGTAATGAAGTTTTCACAGCACTATATAGCAACCGTCGGACCTTATTTTAATTTGGAGCTTTGAGACAGTTCCGCATTTTCTAATACTCGTTATTATGAATTAACGCTTCTCCACCCGGCGTCACCTCATCCTTAAAGTTTGGTAATCGCTCCGTAGCCACAACTGCCCCACCCCTCTGGCATAAACGCCCCCAGAACTGCGACAGTTACCTGACCCGTCATACAGACTCACCTGTACTCCACCGCTAGCAATTTCTGCATTGGCCTTTCACTCGAAAGTGAAAACACTCGACTTTCACAGATCCTATCCTGAGTCCACTTCTTATCTCGCTTTTCTCTCCAATCCCAAACATCACCCACCGTAGCCGCCAAGCTCTCTCTGCCTGACTTTTGAATCGACCTGGAACCGAACCATTTTTGCCTATCGATTTGGTTTTGACTGAGCGCCTGTGAATAAGCTGGTCCCTGTGACGTGGCTTTCGTTGGACGCTGTAGAACTCTCGAGGTTACGGTTACTTAGGCCTATATAAAAACAACGTCCTGTCAGCCGAGTTTTTGTTAAGTGCTTTGATAAAACCAGGTAACGGCCAATGTTGTCTAGCCATATTCACTGAGAGATGTTTACCGCTGCACGTAGTTATGTCCTATTTGTCCGCAGATAGGGGAGACCGGGGCTAAAAGTAACAATTTTGACATTTTCCTGATTTGGGAAAATGTTTTAGTATAAGTCATACTTAAATGGGTGCCATTTCCATCTTCATTAAGTCCTCTATAAATGGTAAATTATTCGATTTTATTGCTCTGATATGTTAAGAGAAAATTTAGCCAAAACAACCACTGTCAGAGTGTAACAATCTGCCCCGTATCCGGGTTGATTGTAACACTACAACGGGTATGTTGTAACAAACATTGTCAATAGTTTGGTACGTAGTAAAATCTGCATATAGTGTAAAACGTTAAGTCTAGATGTTTCAGTTGACTTCTTCAAATTATGAGTGTCCTTTGATCAGGATTTTGTCAATCTGATTGATCTCAATCACAGTTATGGCACACATAGTTCTTACTGCCATCGGTGCAGTCCACATGTGACCAATTCTTGCAGCTCAAGCACTGTATCCATTCTTCCTTTCTCTTTCTAATTGCGCCAAATGGTTCACAACAAACCAGACAAAACCATTCTTCAAGTCCCAAATTAGAATTGATAGAAGGCTTATTTTTTGTAGGTTTATTTCTCCTTGTGGACACTTTCTTTTCGGCATCAGGCTTGGAACTGACAAGTTTCCTTACTGCTTTTGATTTTGATTTAGTTTCATTATCAACTTTTTTCTTTTTCATTTCCTCATGTAATGCACATTTCTCTGGGGTATCAGTTAGAATTGCCGAAAATCTTCTTTTTCTACCTCCCTTCCTGATTTTTCGCTCCTCAGCCTGCGGATGAGGGGAAACTATGCATGGATCAAATGAGGTCGAAGGAATCTACATATCTGAAATGAGTTCAGGCGTGAATCCAGAGAAAGATGGTGAAAAACGCTGGGTATCTACAATTACGGCTGACATTTCCACATTACAAGAGGAGGTTGATGGAAGTAGTTCCTCAGGAGTAGCCATCTGATAATGTTCTGCAGTAGGCCTATCTAGCATTGTCGGTTGAATACCTTCATTTGATGCAGCTGCAATTTCGAGAGTTTCATTTATTGCTGTTGGACTGAGAAGAAGGCAATTGGAAGAGGATGCAGACAGGCCTACAATTTGTTTTTCTGTCTGAGGATCTTTGTGCAGCTAAGGATGACGAGTGTTTGAAATAATAGCATTTTCAACATAAAACTTTATGATAGATGAAACATTATCTCAATTATCAATTGCTGTGGGGCAGGTTGTAACACTGTTACAACCAGCCCAGTGCCAAAAGTTACAACTAACCCCATCAGACCACATTTCATAGATGAAAAGATATCAATAGCTATATATAAATCTTGCGCAGCCGTTTATATTCCGTGAAATGTGACATAAAAACGCTTTAAAATGAATTACTGCGATTAATAATATGTTATACCTCACCTATATTATGATGAAAAAAGTAAACTTGCATAAAATTACTTTTCGTGTTGAAAATCAAGATTTCGTTCACAAATCACAAAAACGGCCTTCCAATTGCGCCAACCACAAGTATATGAACCGGAACGATATGACGCGCGTGCCAACCTACTTAGACTGGTTCAATGCCTTTCAGTTACTTAGTTATGAGTGCTGTTACAACCAACCCGTGTTACTTTTAGCCCCGGTCTCCCCTACAGCAGGCTATGGGCGATGAGCAGCATTCAGTTGGCCTTCGATTGGTACTGTATATTACACCCATTATGTATAATTACACTGGCTGCCCATTGAGGAGAGCGTCGATTTTACAATCTCTTCTAGTTAACAAATAATTACATTTAAACCGGCCGACCTATATCTGCTCCTGGCTAACCCCTCACACCAAGGAATTTTGCACTTGATCAACGGACTCAGAATCTCGCACCAGGACTGCTTTGGGCTCTCGAGGGTACCCGGTTGCTGGTCTGAAGCTTTGGAATTCACTGCCCAGTTCTGTGTGCCCCGTCGGTTCTTAGATGTCATTCAGATGTAACCATAAAAATAATCTTTTTCCACTTACCCACCTTAACCTGACTTGATTTCCATGACATATCGGACTTCTCCAACGGATTAACAATATATTTTACTACAACGTCAATTGAAACGATCAGCGACTGATGCCTTGTGCATTATGATAAAGTCGCTACATAAGTCATTAAATTAGATTAGATTAGATGCTTGGTGAACTTCCATGGAATGAATACAAGGCCAAACGTCTGGTACCCACTCATCCTTCTTTCCTTTCGAAGTCGACAAATAAATGCCAACGAAAGTTGAGAGAGTAGGAAGATGTCCTATCGTCGAATTGTTGTGGTCGTGTTTGCAACTCAGTCTTCAACCTTGGGTCCACGAGGAATTTCTATAGAGGTGTTTTTTTACTAAATGTGTTATATTCAGTTATTGTCTTTGGCCATAAGCTTATTAGGTTTAGCCCTATAGGCCTACATTAGGGCCTATATGTCCACAAAGAATACCGGCCTGCCCATGTTGCAAATGACTTTTCTTTTGTCGCCGTCATAGCAAATACCGGAACAACTCAATCCACCACGACCCTGATGCACACCTTCATGTGAACCATGTTGGTTATTACACTGTATTCAGTCGTTGTTGCGTGTCGTCAGGTCGGAGGCGCCTACAATGAGTTTCTCTTGAATTGGCGCAATATATGAAATTACAACCCATGTACAGCGCCCTTTTTTCGGCATCGGCTGTGCTACGGCGCTATATAAATTGTCATTATTAGTATTATTACAATTACAGGTAAATGTGGATGTATAGTAGGCCAATAAACCCAATAAGACACTCGACCAAAAACAGCCTTATTTATTTCTAACACAAGCTTAGCGACAACAGACCAGACTGATCACCCGGCACACGCCACGATTCTGAAGGCCAGCTGTAAAGGACGTCATCTAAAAATAAACTGCTTAAATTTATCAGAAAATCCAAACTCGCTTGAGATCTGTCGGCCGAAAGGTTAGGCCTATTTAGAAAGGCGTATTTTATTAAGCTTACAGGTCTTTAACGATTAGCATATATGGTATCATCTAATAAGCAACCTGTCCAATGCAACGAGGCACTGTATTAATCTTGTTAAATCAATTAATATTATATTGGCCATTATAGCAGTAGCTTTCAGTGTTTAATATCTGTTGGCTGTCAAAACATTTTACATTGACTTTACGTTACCTTGTTATGGTTAAATCAGTTTTATTCACTTAATCCTGCATAAAACTCTTCAACTGCTGTAAAACATTTTAAAACCCTTAACTACTGCATGCACAGAGAGCTTGCTTTAGTAGCTATTTTCAGTCGATGTAATAAGATGTGTAAACATTTCTATTTTTGTAAATACAGCCAATTATCTGCGTATGCATATGCCCACGTAATGTAAATAAATAGCGTAATATGCACAAATATAGCCAACTTATTCAATTATTAAAAATTAAATATAGTTTATTCAAGCTGCTTCTGGAATGTTGATACTGTCCGCTGCTGAGATAAACTTGCCATGAGGGGCCCTCCAATGCGCCTTCCTTATGACATCATGCTTTTAGGTGTTTAGCGGTAGTGCTGACGTCATCGATTTCTGAGTCGCTGTTGGTGATACGCAGGTGTTCTAATTCGTCGTGGTTGGCATTGTCGTCCGTGCGCAGACGATCAAATCCATCGAGCCCTGCAGCGCCCCCTCGCCGGCTGAGCAGCGTCGACAACGAGTACCGTCTGTTGCGGAAGCGATGATTCAGCAGACGACATTTTCCTGTGAGATGTAAACAGTCGTAAATAATAAACTCAAAATATTTTATAGCGCTACTAAAAAGGTAAGCGCAGGGCACCAGCTTATAGAGGCCATACTTAAATGGAAGAAGACTGTGAATTTAGTGATTTCTGATTAGTTTGATAGAAATGGGAAGGCGGCAGATTGACTGGATCAAGGTAAGATTTCCCTATGTTTGTACCTCAGTCGAATGAGCCATCGATTTCAGGCTTCGATAAGTTTTTGTAGAGGAACGTAAACAAGTTACCTGTTACCTTTCTTACGTTTACAGTAGCAATATAAAAGAGGCAAATGCGCGTGTTCGTACCGCTTTTCCTCAGGCGGATGAGAAGCGTGATGATGGTGATGGTGGAGACTGGAACGACGAGGAGACCTCCGATGGCCAGTGACACTCCAAAGTCCGTTTCTTCTTCACCCTTAGACGCTGCGTCGTCTGCTGCGGCTGCGCTGACCAACGATGACGACGACGACAACTGGACAACGGCGGGTTTCTGGATGAAGTGACCAATGGCCGTCGACTCCTGCTTCACAACCGCAGTCACCGATGACGTCTTCTGAGACGCGTTTACCATCGACGGCGCTAAAGGACAGACGTAGTCACATGACATGTCTACATCGGCTGATTCACAAGTCTACAAAGGGACCCTAATCTCATCTAATCTAATCTAATCTAATCTGATCTCATCTAATCTCATCTAATCCCATCTAATCTCATCTAATCTCATCTAATCTAATTTAATTTAATCTCATCTAATCTAATCTAATCTCATCTGATCTAATCTCATCTAATCTAATCTAATCTGATCTAATCTGATCTAATCTAATCTAATCTAATCTCATCTCATCTCATCTAATCTAATCTCGTCTGATCTGATCTGATCTGATCTGATCTAATCTAGTCTGATCTGATCTAATCTAATCTAATCTAATCTAATCTGATCTAATCTAATCTAATCTAATCTGATCTAATCTAATCAGTTTTAGCGCCGTTTTCATGAAGCACAAGGCATCAGTCTGAAGTGAGGTCGTAGTCCATGGAAAAAGCCCGGTCGTCATCCGATAGATGAGAGAAAGGGAGAGGGAGAAATCGCAGACGCTAGAGAAGTCCATATAGCGCCTCAGAGTGGCTGTTAGACGGCGCTATATAGATGTCTGTTTACAGTCACTACATACGGGGCTTTTATAAGAGGCTGTCGAAGCCATAAAAGTCGACGATAAAATCTGTCTGTCATTTTCTTCACTTTATATAGCGCCAGTCGATGTCGAAGAATTGCTCTGGTAAATTATTCACGGATGCCCTGCTATGATCTACTCACCCTGAACACTTGTTTAAGGACACGATGGCTAATTTCATGAAGCCACTCTGTGGTTAATTGGATGAATGACATGGTCCTTAATTTTTTATTGAATCGGTAGTTAATGACTAAATCACACCGTGACTGAGAGGTTAAACGCTTATATTTACAAAAAGTGTCTGGTGGTCTCATATTTAGTCTAGTGTTAGATTTGCTGTAAATTCAGTGGTCGGCTCTTTTGACGTCTTCATTAGTTTCGATGAGTTCAATGGGCCTCACCTTCTTTTTCGTGCATTCTGACTTTCCAGACTTTGTTGGGTTCGATATGAGCCACATACAGAAACCGACCATCAGGACTTGTCGCCAAATCATGAGGCCGATACAGTTCCTACCGGATAACAGAGAAAATACACTCCAGTGCCCAACAGTATGGCGTCCAAAGATACACTCCTGTCTTAGATTTAAAGGAGATACTTATTACTTCAGATGATGGCAGCCAGGATTTCGCATCGTTCGACATTGCGAGTTCAGCTGATGTAGGCCTAAGTAAAACTCAGGGAGTAGGCCTAATCATTATGTAGACCTATGGGAGAAGCTTGGCCGTCATGCCACCAGAAACAAGTGAGTCCATTTCTAAAATTATAAAGTGACTGATTAAATACGTGTTGAGGTATGTGTGCTGTGTAATGTAATAACTTATGGAATGTAATAAACTTGTAAAACACTCTTCTTGCAAACAGTTTGACGGCTCCGTTAAAATAATTTTTTCAAAGCTGCATATCATGCCAAAGCGCCTAGCTACAACCTAGTTTATCTGAAATAGGCCTGTGTTTCACCAAAACAATTTGACATAATAAGATAATGGTAGGCCTACGTAAAAGTAAATGTAAATGTAATTCAGCGTCACACAAAAGCTGCGTCATGGAGACCAGCTTATTCACCGATGCAATGTATACATTACATACATGTAACATATATATTGTAAGCCTGCATGAACATGATACAGCCAGTGAATATCGTCCCTTGAGAAAACTGTCAATACTTGCCACTCCGTTTAGCTTCGATGCATTTAGCAGGAGACCCGTTGCAGGATCGATCGTGAAAATTCCGAGGTCTGTTTTGCGATAGGAATCGTGTCCGTTGATGGCGTAAAGAAGACCTGTTTACACATATGCAGCACAGGGCTGAACATCCAAGCATCGAATTATGCTACAAACGCCCATATATAGGCCTAAAGGTTGGATCACATATGCGTATTGTCTTTTAGGTAAAGCCTACCTCTTAGTTATTAATTGTGGCGGGCATTAGGCCCCTATTAAATTTTAAGTGGCATTATACAAATTTTGAAGTTTATACTCAAATACACTGCAATTACAACAACGCTAGTCTTTATATTTACAAACATCTCGGCCGTCTTGCCTCGGTTGTGGCAAGCCGACCGAGCTTCCCTCATAGATATATATATGCAGCATCACATTCATTTATTCATGTATATATACATATATATATATACATATACACACATACAAAACAGAAATTTAATTTACAGTAGTTATAACCATTTGCAGCAAATTCTTCAGAAAGCTGGTAACCCTGATAATGTAACAAAGGTTCTCTGGGTCTACACAATTGATTAAATTTCAACTACAGGCCTACTGCTAAAAGTTTCAGTGTAAGTGTGCGTTTGTTTTTCAGAAACTTAACGAGTAGTGTAATCGGCCTAAGTCTAGGCCTAATAAATTAACCTGTAGATCTGCAGTATGAAATAGCGATAAGTCGACCGGTCAGTTGCGGTGGATGAATTTGTCGGATGAATTGTCCAGTTTCCAGGTGAAAACACTGCACTCTAGAGTTTTCACGGTCTGCTGCACACAGCATCTGGCGGTCTTCCAAAACCTTCAGACTGTGAACGACGTCGAACGTCGACGGAGCGGGGTATCCGTCAGCTGAAAGATTATATCATTACTTAGCAACTTATATAGCGCCGATGTCTAATGCACCAGGCATCAACCGATGGCGCACCAAAACCAAGCAGTAATCAGGTCATCAGGTATCAGGATTTTACACGTGATTATCCTTATACATAAATACAGAATCTTCGCAAAATTAACTTAGATGAAGCGCTGGATGTCCGCGAGACATAAACACAAGTGCGATTTTTATAGGGGATTTAATACTATGTATGTATTCATTCTATGCAATGCAATGCGTCTGCGCTTGTCAGATGCATATAAAGGCTACTTGCTTGCTTACTTACTTACTTATATGTGTGGATCTTCCCACTCTGGTCAGACTATCTTCCACTGGAAAAACTTTTCCCAAACGTTTCGCTCATGTCCGTAGATCATGCCCTTCACTGCTTTCAGAAAGCACATATTGCACCCATGGGTATAAATAAAGTAGAATTTATACGATGATGTGTGGCTTTGAAACAAATAACACTAATTTCCTTACAGTAACAAAAAAACTCGGCAGTTTCTTCATACAAAAACATCTCTGAACAATAATATATCAAAATTTGATTACATTACAGGACATTTATATGTAAGAAACGCCCTACCGAAATATTCTCAGATGTTAGGCCTAATAAATTAACCTGTAGCGTTATGTAATTTTCTCTGGTTATAGTAAGCCTACCAAAGTAAATTGCAAAGAGGACAGCATTAAGTAGCAATTTCGAATACACAGTAAACACTCGTCCATTGGTTCTTGAATGAATGGCAAAGAAAAGAGCAAGATAATCATGTCGAGGCTTTCTAAATCTTACGAAAGCACTCACTAAGGACGTTTTTACTGCGCTCTCCCCACTCCCTGACGTAGGTTCCTTCTTTGGAAAACATAATTATGCGACTGTTGCAATACCTGAAAACAAAGTAATCAAGGTATAAGCTACTAAGACCTATGAAGCCATTTATATACTAACGAATGGATCTCTGAAGCCACTTATATACTAACGAATGGATGTCCAGTTTACACACATGCAATAAACTGTACCTTATTTACACATAATTCTTCATTTCCCTTTACTATATTAATTAAGTTATGGGTTTTTACATCTTGATTTTATTCCGCGAATGTCCCAGTTTCGTTGCTGCTTTTCTTTTACCGGTTCAGTAGAAATCGGTCATAAGGTTTGACAAATCCGGAGTCGAAATCGTAACACTAGTCAACATGATTTCTGTTTCTTTAATTAAATTTGGTGATTTCTATGCATTGGTGGTCACTGACAACAGAAATAACAGGTTAAATTTTAATATTACGTAATGTTTGAAAGAGACTGCCTTCAGTTGCAATGATATCCACGTACAGGCCTGCAGCTATATGTAATATACTAAGTGCATTCAAATGCTATTTTTACATACGGACGACAATGCCTTTGATTGGCCTTATTGCAATTTTGGATATGGATTAATTACTTCAAACTGACTCGGCTAAATCTGGTTGGTGGTTACTTAGCGCAAGTTGGAGACTGGAAAACTCATTTCAGTTGTTACGCCTTCTTCTGCTGAAATCGTAAACGTGGTAAGTCACTGGAGGAGATTGGGCAATTAATTGCAATTATTGTGTCAGATTTAACGCTAAGTTATTCAAAGCCCTGTCACAGTATATATCCACGCAATGGAAAGCAATCTTGCATTTATTGCAGGTCAAAACTGAAAACACTCCTCTTCCGCAGATCCCATCCTGATTCCTCTTCTTCCCCTTATCTATCCTGCAGATCCAATTCAAACCACCACCCACCATAGCCGTCCGACTGCCTGGCTGTCTGACTCTTGGATCTTGACCCATCGAATTTGTTTTGACTGAAAGCCTGTAAATAAGTTGATTCTCGCGATTTAGCTTTCACTGGGACTGTAGAAATCTCGAGTTTACGATTACGATTAAATTTCCTTTACCTCATAATGGTAAAGGAAATGTAATCGTAATTTCTACAGTCCCAGTGAAAGCTAAGTCGCGGGAATCAACTTATATCAACGATATATCGTGATGCCGTGACTAACTCGGTCGTGAGTTTTGGGATCTTGTCGCGACCCTCGGGTAGGCCCCTAAGCTCTCAATTTTCGCCAGTACGATAAAATAAGTCTCCAGCCGAGACAATCACAGCCCTGTTTCGCAACAAGATGTCATCGGGGATTTCCAAAGTAATATACATTATCGGCTGCCGAGCCTGGAATAAACCCCAGGACAGTACATTATGACGCTGTTGGACGCCTGGTTTGTCACTGGGAAAAAAGAGATGACATAATTTATCGAAGTTTCCATTGCTTGGCCTTCGTGCATTCGTAGAAAAATTCCTTATCTCTCTCATCCATCAAGCCATACATCGAATACATTTATATATAATCATTCATATATTTTATATATTTTATATTATGACGATTTATATACAGAGCCTCTGTCAAACTTTAAGCCACTTAATGGTGTATTCACTTAAACTTATATTAACTTAAACTCTAAATCTCTAAACTTATATTCACTTACATGTAAACGCCAATCTCAAGGAATGGTTCTAATAAATTAAAAGATATTTTTCAAGCTCTCAGTCTTCCAGCCAGCTTATCTCTTCCATCGTGCGGTGGCTTCCTGTCACAGGGTTTATTTGAAAGGATTGACTTTTTTATTTTCCGCGGTGGGCTCAGCAGTCTTTTGAGCGGAGACCATATAACGCTGGGAAGATTTGTGAGAAGGCAGAACTGGAGAGTTTAAAGCATCCAGTCACTTCATCACTGTCTTAACCAGTTACTTCCTGCAATGCACTCTCATAAATTCAATTAACAGGAAAGGGGCTATACATTTTAGTTACTGTACCATCCTTCCATACACTGCTGCATAAGAGTCCTTTATCATTCGCTCATTGCATCAATACAAAAACTGCGATTACACTAGTTGTCACGATTGCTCCGACATCAATCTTTTAGTTTTCTCTGGAACAGTATACAAAGCTAGACTTTTCAATCTGTTTATAATACTGCCTCGTTTTTACTGACACTGTGCTGCTTTTTTAACTTTGCATGCATTTTGTTGGAAAGAGTGGGCGTTTGTATCACCCTAATAAAGATTACTTACTTACTTACTTACTTAGAATGTTCAATAAACCCAGGACTTGGTAGAGTATTGTAAAGAGTTTTGCTTGTTATAATAAAAGCGATAAAGTTGCTAGGTGGTTGTAAAGCGCACGAGAGTCACTAAATTCTTTTTGTTCTCCATCGATAGACAGGCCTTCTGAGCTAATAATTCCATTTTAATTGGTCGGTGGCCGAGATAAGCAATTGGTGGCTCACCCGTCGGCCACGTAGAAGGAACCAGAACTAGAGACAGCGACGCTCGTCGGCTGGCAGAAGTGGAACTTGTCGTTTCCAGGTTCGAACCGGACCCCAAGAACCAGGTCCGGCTTAAGTATTTCGGGCGTCTGAAATCGCATCACCTGAAAACGAGGAGAAACTGCGTTATGCTCTGTGATTCAGAAATTTAAAAACTACCTTAAAGCGTCTTAGTCTAGATCAGTTGAATAGCCACGTATGCAGTGCCTTTGAGAGGTAGTAAAAGGCGCTATATTAAGTGTCCTGATGCATACACTCATGCATGTCACCCCAGGAACATTCCGGAGCATCGCAAGACATGGAGATTCATTGGCGATTAGGCCTACTAAATTATTCGTGAACTATTTGTGAGCATGACTTGATTGATTGGAATTTGATATAGTACGATTTGGTCGCCTTCAATTAATGCCAGAACCAAAATGGCGACTCTCTCTCTCTAATCGACTAACCTGATGCAGAGCGACATCTGTTACCCAGACTCGGTTTGATTGATCAACTGTCAGTCCATGCGGCAGATAAAACCTGCAACCAACACCAGACGCTGATGGAATGCGGTTTCTCCAAAAGGAAACAGAAAGCCAAGAGTTCCTCATTCTCTTCTACCCATCCCTCCTCCACCTCTCCCTCCTCCTGCTCCTCCTTCTCTTCTTCTTCCTCCTCGTCCTCCTCCTGCTCTTTCTTCTTCTCCTCTTCCTTTTCCTCTTCCTCCACCTCTTCCTCTTCCTCCTTCTCCTCTTCCTCCTTCTCTTCTTCTTCCTGCTCTTCTTCCTCGTCCTCATCCTGTGGTTTCTCTTCTTCTTCTTCCTCCTCCTCCTCTTTCTTCTCCTCTTCTTCCTCTTCCTCCTTATCGTCAACGTCATTCCTCCCTTTGTCCAATATAAGACCGATTTCGTCATTAGAATAATCGCCATAAGTTATTCTTCATATAAAACCCTGTAAATCTTCTATTCCGATTTATACTTTTTACCGTGTGCAAGCCATCCATCGTAAACATCGCTGCATAAGCCTTCTAAAGCATTGCAGTGGATGCAGTAATTGGAATACTGGAGCCACGCATGAAACCCATACTGAGAAAGTGCAGAAGAGAGTTGTCCAAAATTACTTGGGGTTCTAAGGATCTGTGTTATGAAGAAAGGCTGAAAAGGTGTGGGCTATAAACATTGCAAAGAAGTAGCATATAGGAGGCCAATCTGAAGCTTATACGGCTCTTTCGTTGGGTGCTGTCGAAATCTCGAGATTACGATTATCACTGGAAAGGAAAAAAATAACTTGGGAAAAGGTTCTTAGAATTAGCACCGAGCAGGACGACCAACGCTACAGATATAAATTATTTCAGAAATCTGCAGGAACATTAGGAAAGACATTTTTAGTGCATAACATGAAGACTCGTGGGATAGTTTGAATGTTGCAGGTAGTACTGTCTCATTGGACGCTATTGCAGCTTTGAAAAGATTGCCATTGCTTGAGTCTTACAAAGATGAAGTATCTTCAGATCCACTTTAAAAACTGTTATCCTACGCTATGGCTATCCAACTCCGCATTATTAGCAACGCTGCTATTATTGTTATAATCATCAGTAAACACACCATATGCTTTAGATGTACATACACAAAGGAACTACAAAACTTACAGGTCACGACCCCATTGACCTAGCACTTGACCTGATTCGGCCGATACGATGAGGACTGTGTTTTCAGGAATTGGTCCATCAGCCATGTGTTGAAATCGATTGTAAATATCAAAGGAACTAAACGATAACCAACAAACATCATATTTACACTCATCAGTTGTAGGCTTTTGTAGATTTGGAGAAGGCTTTTGATAGAGTACCAAGAGAGGTCGTATATTGGAGTCTGAGGGACAAGGGAGTATCGGAGAAAATTATGCGACTGGTGAAATATAAAGATGCACAGACTTCAGTGAGGAGCAATATAGGAAACACAGTAAAATTCGAGATTCAAGCGGGTGTTCATCAGGGATCGTGCCTGAGTCCTCTGCTGTTCATCATAGTAATAGATGCCATATCGGAAAAGGTGAGAAGAGAAGTACCATGGGATATGTTGTATGCTGATGACCTCATAGTGGCAGACGACGCAGCAACAAAGATACAAGGGCGTTTCACTGATTGGCAGAGAGCACTGCAGAGCAAGGGTCTTAAAATAAATATCAATAAAACAGAGACCATGGTATGCTCCAAAATAGATGAGACACTTGTGGTCAAGGACATTGCAGGAAATGCACTGAAACAAGTAGAAACACTTAAATACCTTGGGTCGATAATGAATGTTAAAAGAGAATGCAAGCGTGATGTTAAGAACAGGATCAAGGCAGCGTGGCAAAAATGGAAAGACCTATCGAGCGTATTATGCGATGTCAAAATGCCGGTTCAAGTCAAAGGAAAGGTGTACAAAACAATGATGACCAGTGATGATATGTGGAGCAGAAGCATGGACACTGACAAAAGAGGAGGAGAAGCTGCTGGAGAGAACAGAAATGAGAATGCTGCGATGGATACTTGGAATCTCACTGAAAGACAGGAAAAGGAATGAGTATATCAGACAGAAATTGGGAGTGGCATGTATATCGGAAAAGGTACGAGAAGCCAGGTTGAGATGGTATGGTCATGTGATGAGGAGAGAGGAGGAAAACTGCAATAAAAGAATTATGACAGCTGAGGTTTACGGACGCCGCAGTCGTGGACGACAAAAGAAGAGATGGGGAGACATGATTCAGCAAGACCTAAAGCTCCTCAGATTGAAGAAAGAAGATACTGAAGACAGAAACAACTGGAAAAGAAGGATTCGTGTGGCTGACCCCTCTCCTAAGAGGGATTAATTCCAGCCAGAAGGAAGAAGTTGTAGGCTACTAACAGAGAATATCAGTTGTCATCAGTCGCTCAATGACGATATGCGCGTCCTCTTATAACAACTAAAGACTTAGTATGGTAATAATGCGCTAACAGAAAGAAACATAATATATTCCCAGTAATGTGATAATTAAAAATGTTGAATCGACAGAAACAGAATTGGAAATATTCCTGTAAATGTGTTATATTGTGATATCACTTAAGCGCAGCATTATGTACATTTTATTGTGGAGTATAACAATGGTGAGGAGGAGGAGAAGGAGGAGGAGGACGAGGAGGACGAGGACGAGGACGAGGAGGACGAGGACGAGGAGGAGGAGGTGGAGGAGGAGGAGGAGGACGAGAAGGAGGAGGACGAGGAGGAGGATTTTTAAATTTAAAACTGGTTGTTTTTTGGACTGTGCAGTTGTGTTCCTCTCTATTACCACATACCGCTGAGTCCAGCGTCGTGATCCTCTGTGAAATACGTAGACGCTGCCAGCCGCGTCGGCTGCCACTCCTGTCACCTCGCCAAGAGCCAGTTCTCCTAAGTGCGGCCAGTCTTGGATGACTGTCGTGGCTAGATCAATAAACAGCAGCTAATTAAAACCTAACCAGCTGTGGGCGCCGAACGTCAGGGTCTTTATTAAAGTAACGCAAACATCAAATATCCTGTCCAGCGACTAATATATGCCACATATATCGAATTATTGACAACCTTTGAAGAAATAAACAGCAGATAATTAATTGCCTATATTATAATAAAATATGGTTGAAAAAACACTGAATATGCCTGCGTGATTAGATCGACCCAGATAATTCTAGTTCTACGTAAATGTTAAAAATATAGTAACTTTTAAAACCCGTTTTTGCTTTATCGGTAAATATAAGAAACTTTTAAACTTAATTTTACTTATTTTTAGATTTGCTTCTTTAATTAATCATTTGATTTCTTCGATTTTCAATATCTCCAATTTAAAAAAAGTCTAGTTTCTAAATTTTTCCTTTTACAGAAAATAATTCGCTAAAAACATTTCCGAATACTAAAACATCGAAATAGTTCAAATGAATTGTATCATTGGTTATATTAGCACTGAGATATCGACACAGTCGCGATTATGGAAAATTCGGATTGAAGCAGAGGCATTCCAACAGAAGTCCCATGCAATTCGTGCACGCTATTCTTCTCGAATTGCGGTATCTAATTCGAAATAATTTATTGGACATTTATGAAGCGCGATTTCAACATCAGCAGCCTTATTGGCAACAGGCGTTGAACTGACGGTAAGTTCCGGTTGGCTTAACACATGCTGACGAAGCGTAGCGACTGCGACAGAAGATCACCAACAGCCAGAAAACTGATTGGAACTTACCAGACCCTGAAGTAACCCACGTAGGACTTCTTTCCGCATCACTGACGACGGTCGTGACCAGTTGTTGATTCCAGTTTTTCGATTTGTTTATTCGCTGAAGCTCTTGACTGCTTTCCCCATTTGTCCCCATCCTTCGCAGTCCCGAATCCTCATAATCCTCTGCTATTCGATCCTCGTACAGTCTCCTCCGATTCTCTTCGGCGCCGTCGTCATAGTTGTCGTCCAGCTGGTTGGCTGGTAATTCCGCAGCAACGTACCTTGAACCAGGTACCGCTGAGTCGCGCAAGTAGTAGGACCCACCCGTCTCAGATCTGCCACCAACGGGGTAACGGTGTCTGTAGCGGCTCCTCTGACCTGTGACACCCTCGATATAGTCCGGGACGGCATGGTCTTCTGTTCCTCCTTCCTCTGGGACGCTGGCGTATTCGTAGACCACGTCTTCCGGTCCTCGAGCGTTTACATAACCCACTTCCGGTTGGCGCAGTTCGCCCCCTCCTCCAGTCCTTGTCCAGTCCGCAGAATCCTTCGATTTCGACCTCGCGGTTTCTGGATCGTACTTAGAATAACTGTAAAGACTGTCGTCATCGTAACCAGAAGACCCGCCACCCTTGAAGCTACGCCAAGAACTACCCTTTATGCCACCACCACCTGCGCTGAACCCCCGAAAGGGGCGATCGTCGTACCCGTCATTCGTGGAAGAAATTCTGGCGTTTCCTTGACGGGAGGAATGCGAGCGAACTCCGTCGTTACCTTCCGCTATTCCTTCGAGAACAGGATTTGCTGGAAGTGGAACGTCGGAATCCGACGGAATGTTCCGCAGAAGATCGGGAACATTGTTTCCGGAGCAAGAATAGAAGGATTTGCCAAGGGTTGCGTTGGTGTAATACATGACATAGAAGTTGCACATTTCGTCGTTGTGTGTTGGGCTGAAACAAAGTCACAAGAAGACTGACAGTTTTTCTGCCAAAGTCATGCAGATCCAGTTGTTCGCTCTACACCAAAGCTAAAGTTCTACGCTTAAAGGTTCTACATATAGAAATACAACGCAATTCAGTTCGCTTTATTAGGCCTACTTTTAATAGGAAACTAAGGTAGCTAGCAGTTTACTTTAAATGATCTCTTCTGCAGATGTCTAGACTGCCCATTGGATTCTCAGAGATAAATGGAATGCCGTCTGATTGGTTGATCTGTCTTAAATCAGTCTTATTAAAAATAATTCTTGAGTATCACGCATAGTATCTTGAAAACGTGCACTACATTGAATCAGCGGTGTGAATTTTCAGATCTGTAGTCACCCGGAGTACTGCTACTTACTCTCAGCGGTCTCTTCGTTTATAGATTTTTCTCCGAATGGGCGGAGTTCTTACTTACTTACTCCACTGCATTCAAACGTTTTCGGTCCTGAAGATGCTTATCTCGATATTGAATAGTTTAACCAATATTGTCTGTTGGCCAAAGTTATTATCACTTACTCAAAGCTGCCTGTAAGACCCTCATGGTACTTATACTAATTCCGTACAAAGACCTCCTGTCGATGTACATTAATTTATTTTAATGTGGCCAGGAGTTTGTTTGAATGCATCTAAATATCATATCCTAATTATCGTCCACTTCATCGTTGGCATCGTGACCATAGTTGATTTTATTGCGTTTAGATATCATATCTAACTATTGTTCAGTTATCGTCTCCTTTATTGTTGGCATGTTGTCCAGATCGACACTTCAAGTGCGCCATATAAATACTCTCTTGCATTGCATTACACTATAAGAGGCGCTGCTGAAAACTCTGCAGATTAACTTTTACTAACGAAGTTACAGAAGTGTGCAAAACGTCAACAGCTAAAACTCGATGACTGTCGGCAAGAGCTGGTGAAAGGCCTTCGTAAATCTCTTCTATTCATACATAATACATTAGTTCTCTGTGGTCTGACCTTAAAGGAAGGAAACAGACAGACAGATACAGACAGTGGTAGAGATAGAGTCAGAGGTAGACACACTTATCGACGCTAGAAATTAGCGAATAACTCTAATTAGGTAATGAGTGATTATGTGTGTTGTGTGTTTTTCCTTACTATCAGACAGATACTTAGACAGGCAGACGTACAGACGCAAACAGAGAGGCAACCATAGATACAAACAACCACAGATTCAAACTAATGGATAGAGCGAAATATTCTAGAGGTTTCGTCCAGAATGGACAGAAGTTATGAAATCCGTCTATTTATTGTCCAGCGACAATATTTCCAATAAACATACAAAACATCTGATTTCCTATTCTATTGCCGTGACAGGCTTTCAGTAACTTCGCAAGCATTCTGCTACTATTCACCCGTTTCAGTGAAGACTCTATGACCAGCAATAACGCCATACACAAAGAATAGTAATGATTCTTTCCCACTGTAAAGCTATGAGATCATGCCTCACCCTATTCTCGTGGTAGTTGCTTTGTCCGAGGCATCGTAGCTGCACCTAGCCACCTGCACAGTAAGCACCAAGACAGTTTCATTAATGCGGAATTTATTGCATCATTTCGAAGGGTTAAATGTAAAATGTAAATGTAGAGGTTTTATATAGCGACGGTACAGCCTCGACCCTGCTCCTTTTGCAATGAATTTATCGGGTGAGATCCTTCACCACAGCTGCCCGTTTGAATGGGCACCACGCCATTTAAAACTACAGGCAGGATGATCATCTTTGTCATCATGGACCTGTCATGAAACAAGCACTCCACAAATTCAAATACAACACCGCATTCATAGCGGGCCACATGCACTTTTAGTGACCCACAGCGCATTACAGAGTCAGTCGGTAAGCCAATCCAAATTATCCCCGCAACTTCCAATCGCTTTTGCACAAATTACCTTTTAAAAGTCAAATTTCTAGTAAAACTTTTCACAAGATGTGTTCTAAAACCAACAGTCGCTGGGCTCCGCCTCGGACCTTCCAACACATGTTTAAAGTGCAAGTATTAAAGAAAATACATTATTACAATTTTATACTTGTATGAGTATCGTATAATAAACGATATCGACCTGAAATTAATTACGGGTCGATATCGTTGTGTATACGATACTCATATACACAGGTATATATAGCCTGTACTTATGCATACAATTTGATACATAGTGATGTATATAGGAGATCTCAGATTTGACGACCCAATGGTGAGATTAGTCTTTGGAGTGGCGTCAAGCGTCAATCACAGAGTGGTCTGTGACCAATCAGCAAGCTACTGATGAATGCCGGTCCCTCACAGACCTGGTGGCCTAAGCGCCATCCGGACTCTGCGTCTCGTAGCACTTGCGATACAGCGCCAGTCCGTCGCATTCGGCTGTCGCCATTCTTCATTCTTAATGCAAAACTGACCAGCAACGCTGAACACAGGGTCAACTCTGGATGGGACTCCGTTGGTTAAATTCTACATGTGGGCGAGAGGTCACGACTGGTGACCTTTCTAGTTGTCTTTAGATGATTTGCTTATAGGTTAACATATTTTGAACAGTCAAGGCAAATAATCACCGTCCAACAATCTTTAACACGGCTTAATGTATGCAATAAATACATTGATTTGTTATTATTTTGAAAATTAAGTAGTTCAGAAAGTATTTTATACTTTCATTTTAAAATACTAAATACTCAAAATATGTATTTTAAGTAAAAGTCCAAATACTTTTATTATACTGTATTTTAAATACAAGTCCAAAGTACTTCAAAAGCATTATAAATAATATCTAATACCATTAAATAATGTTAAATACCAGTATTTAAATTACTTCCCATCACTGCTGAATTATGGGTCGACATCGTTGTTTTACCGATACATATACATGTATAGTTTACACACATATCATATGCCTATGCATGCAATTTTTCTATAAATATTCTGTTCGATGGTGCCTACATAGCCAGCAGCCATATTTGATATATGCCATTGAAAGCCGTTATCGTCGCTTGGCGTCTGTTGGTCGGACAGAGAGAGAAATCAGCGCCACCGGATGTGTCTCCACAGAGATCTTCAAGATGGTGCCAATCAATAACGGCCTCCTAAATGTTCTGCTTCTCGTAGTCGTTTCGTCGTCGTTATAGTTGATGATAACGACGATGACGATGATGACGAAGGCATTGTTGACGACGAATATGACGACGACGACGACGACTATGATGATGATGATGATGATGACGTTGACTGTGAAGATGATAGCGATGCTGATGATAATGATGACGACGACGACTCCATTGTCAATAAGGACATATTAGGCAGCATTGTGAGCGCAGGGTTAGATATTGATGACAGCATAGATTTAATTAGGTCTCTTCATCTCAAGTAATTCCTTATCCTACCCTAGAATTTATTAAGAATTTAATTAAAATTTATTTATTCATTAAGGATTTATTAAGAGTTTATTAAGGACACCTACCAGGACATCTGATTTCTTGATTACCATGGTATTTTCTACAGGATAAAAAGCCTGAAAAGGAAATTGCAAGTATTATCAGCTTCATACAAACACCTCTGTTATTACAAAGTTTTCTGGAAAAGGAAGTTCAGATAAGGTTCCAGCCGACTCCACAACGCACCCTCATAAGCTACACAAGTTCTCTGCACATTTGTTGACCAGCTCTACCAAAAATCTGACATGACAACCACGCATGGATTGGAATCCGTGGATTGGAAGCCGGGCTCAGAACTCATATCCTGCGTAGCATATGAATCATGCTCCTAAGATGTTATCAGATCTTCTTCATGCAATCGTGACTACAATTTAGTACTTGAGTCTTGTACTTGCACAGTTTTCACACAAGACGGATCTCAAATGGAGTGGCATCGATTTAAACATGCAGGAATGATAATGGATCTCATAATCCGATAAAAATCTTACTAAAATGAGAGAAGTTGAATTATATACGGTTGGTAAATAAAATTCCAATATACATACAGGTGTATATAAGTAGGCCTATCCACCTGTAGAAAGAAATTTTGATAGATGAAATAAAGAATTGAAGGAAAGAAAGACTGACATAAGTAGAGCTATTATTAGGTTTAAATCCGGTGATTATAGCAGTAATAGATCTTCGTTAGTCTTGCAATGTGCCATTGATATGGTTGTAGGCCTTAAGCAGCGAGCAAGTAATGGACATTATGATTAATGATCTGCAAATGGCTCTGTCATAAATGTGCATCTCACTGATCAGGTGCTTACCTGAGGCCAGCGTGGATTACCTTTGCCAATCATATTCCAGGTATGATTGCGCACCTGATAGCCGCTAATGACACGACCTGTAATCAAGTAACATCAAAGGAAATTTTGCCGTTTCCTATCACTTCGTTTTATTATGGCTTCAGTTAGGCAGATAATCACCTGCGTCTGTCTTTGTTCGGAACTGTAATAGTGAAAATCAATGAACACTGGCCTTTTAGCTGAAGTAATCAGTGAATGGTGAGTGAAGATCTGGGATTCATTGAATGCTGGACATTTTCTGGAGAAGTTCAGATTATAAGCATTTGTGAACGATGATCTGGTATTCATCAAATGCTAGATTGTGTCTGGGTAATTCAATAACCGAAGATCTTACTCATGAGCACGGATTATAACTCCTTCTCGAAACTACATATTTATCAGCAGCGTTTCTTCGATAAAACTGCGCAGAGACGCCTCCGACCTGACAACCCAAGACCCACGGGCGATTGTATGGTCATTATTTACGAAGAAGAGGCAAAGAAAGATGAAGTATGAAGCTTAAGTATAATACGAAACCACTTATTTGAGAATGAATCAATCGATGGCTGCTTTTTGGCGAAACAGTTTTGTGTATACATGTCCTTGTTCCCTAATCTTTTGGAGCTTTTGCATTTCTCTCTTAATGATACCAACAAAAGGTAACTGACAGTGATCGAGTCAGTTAGAAACCAGAGCGTTTGCCAGTGCTAGAAGTCACATTAAATTAGACACTTAAAAGTGCACATACTATTATTGGGCACCATGTGATCTGGTTCAAATTTTCATTTTAGGTGGAGTCGTGACTTAGACATTTCGATTTGAAATCGAGAGTGCCGAATCAATTCAAGATTTGATTCGAAAGAAGATCTAGGATTCGCAGAGGCCTTGTGCATATACATGTCCTTGTGTGTATATATGTCCTCGTGTGTATATATGATCTTGTGTTCATACATATGCTTGTGTGTATATACGAGTCCTTGTGTGTATATATGACTTTATGTGCATACATACCCGTGTCGATACGTCTTATGTGTATACATATCCTTGTGAATGTCCTTGTGTGTATATATTCCCTTGTGGGTACATATGCCCTCGTGTGTATATATGTCCTCCTGTGTATATATGTCTTTGTGTGTGTGTTCATGTCCTTATGCGTATATATGCATAATGGTTATGTAACATGCGTACCAAGTTCGTGTGCGTGAACTCTGAACCCAAAAGGATGAAGCTCCAATTCGTCTTCAAAGACACAACTGACGTCACCATACGTTTCTGTAGAACAAAATGACAGACAAAGGCTACGCATGATTTTAGTAAGATTGTAAGACTGAGCGTATAGTTTGTTTCGATATTAATGTGCATTGTGATTTCAGGCTCAAAAAGGTGATACTAGATGGTTTCAGTCATTCAAAGAACCCGGGAAAAGACACTGGTTCAAAGGTCAGCACCTTTCTCCAAACAGTGCAATTGAGATAGATGAATCACTCGGACCAAGACTATCATTAGCCACCAGCCGTATGCCACCATAGAAGCACCGGTTAGCAGGAGGACTGCATGGATTTATCTCTTATTGGTTTATCGTAAGAGCTTATTACTTGCGCAGTCAGTGAATCTGAATACGAGGCAAGGAAATTAGATGTCGCTGCTATCGCGTCATCTGTGGGTCATAATTGATTTATTATTATTATTATTATTATTATTATTATTTATTGTTATTATTATTAATATTATTATTTATTGTTATTGTTGTTATTATTATTATTATTACTACTACTACTACTACTACTACTACCACTACAACCAGTACTACTACTACTATTTATAATCATTACTATCATTATCAACATCATCATTATCATCATCATCATATAAAAAGACAGAGAGAGTAGGTGAAAAGATGATAAGCATGCAGGAACAGAATTAGCCTGAAAAATGTGATGAAATAGAAAAACCTATGATAACGACGATGAAAAAACGAGGATCAAGTGTCGATGAAAAAGAAAACGACGAGGAAAGTGTAGACAACAATGATAACGAATAGAATCAACGGATTTTATAAAGAAAAACGCTATATATATAATCAGGTATTTATTTATAGGTCGCATGTCTTTGTTATATTTATAGCCTGTAATATGACATTAGGCTTGCATATATGAAATTATGTTCTATATTAGTTGAGCCTAACATTCGCGGATGACTTTGAAACTGTAGATGGAGTGTTGGCGTTGTCAGCATCATGCAACAATGCTTCGATCATATATGCCGCATCGGTTTTCAGCTGCCGTCTCAGTCAGTCAAAGTCTTCGCCGAAGACGCTTCACCTGAGCAGTGAACTATACTTCAATCACGACTTCTGCCATTGTTGCCGTCGTCGTATAGTCGTCTGCTGTGATTATTGTCTTTTTGGGTGTCGCTTCAGCTTCCACGCCTACGATTCCTCGCTCAGTCGATGGACATATGGCGTGTTAACAAATGCATTACTTACTTACTTACTTCAGTAAAGCGCCCTCCAGAATATATTTCGTTACTGCCGTCTCAATTACGTCACGCTTTCTACTGTCGCGAACTTCAAGACTGGCGTCAAACGCTGCATATATCTTCCCCTCGCTCAGCATGTTTAGCATGTATATACATACTCTCTTGTGTATATTCTCTGTATATATATTCTCATATTCTTTGCCCATGTGCTCGGGTTGAGATTAAAGTTATCGTTGGGATCAGGGTTATATTTGGGGCTAGCGACAAGTTAGGTTTAGGATGAGTTATCATTATGGGTAGCTGCGATTAGATTTAGGTATATGCTAAGGGTTATTGTTAGGAGTGAGATAAATGTAAGCGAGTAGGATATAGCGATATAGCGATTCGGCTTGGGGCGCAAACACGACGACATCAGTCCAACAGGCTTGACAACGAAATGTCAATTTCACATGACGAACCGGGATATGAATCCTCAACGCAGACGAGAAAAGTAAATCTATTAGCAATCTGCCATCACTTAGACAACGAGTTGTGTTGGGGTTATATAGTGATGGTTAAGGTTAGGGTTAGGTCAAGGTTAGAGTTATTTTGAAAGATGACATAAGTTACACGTGATGTGAATTCCAAGCCTAGACCATCAGTTATGAATAACAGCCGAAGTCTAAACATTTCAGAGCAAAACCTAAACTCTTGAATAAATTAGAGATGGTTAACTTATGGGAACGGAATCTATGTCCGACGCTGTGATGTCCTTGTGTTTGGAGAGCATATGAGACAATTGCTTTTGCAAAGCAGAACAATAACTTACTCTTGGAGTGAGCTGGTATGGACAGAGAACTGACGAGCAGTATGAAGATTCCGGCCATGTATTTCGGTCTGGAATAAATTGCATATCGCCATGACGATCAAAAATAAAGACGTACAGAGGTTTCCTAAAAGGCGCAATATAAATAATGCAACTACATATATGCATTCATAATTTATTGTACTGTGTTCTGATGAGTTGTGATGTGACTGATGCGATGAGGCGAAACTGCGCAAATTTTTGGTCTTGAAAAAAAAGTAAATGTACACGCTTTTCTATAGCGACCGTATGCCCTCGACCCTGCTCACTTTTCAATAAACTATTCGGGTGAGATTCTTTGCCACTGCTGCCAGTTTGAATGGGCGCCATGCCATTTAAGGTCCCCATGTACGGGCCGTGCTATAGCCAGAGACTCAAATCTCTGAAATAAGCCACGATTGGTATTCGAACCGGCATCCTCTCGCACAGAGTCTAGGCACACAGTGGCGCGGTATTTCACAGACGGACACACCCATAGCACAAACCGGGCTCAGCATTGCTTAACTGTATTGAGCCTACCAGCGTCATGTCAACTGTGCCAAAGAACCGCCTCTATGTTCAAAATTCTTGTGACTCTTCTTGACAAGTTAAATTAAATCGACAGCCCTTTGTACCATCTTTGAGGACAAAACGTGTTCCGGTTTTTCTTTTCAAAATAAACAATACGATTGACAACCGTATCTGAGTGTAATTTACTCATTTAAAAGGTTAGTACCCAAATAATACGAATTTTCTCCAACTTAGAGTAAATCAAACGTTTTCCAGCGCCTACCTTTCTCTCGTTACAGTCACCCGAAGTCCCGAATGGTCTGGAGCTTGGTCATCTGCAACACACAGGCTGTATATATACTGTAGGCTGATTTTCAGTTTCCACCAAATGGAAAACAATCTTCAACCCGTTTGCAAGTACCAGCGACACACACATCTCATAGTGGGACGCAAGGGGATGCTCATTTTGTCATCTCAGGCATTTGAATCGACAATGGACGACTCCCAAGGTCCTAAATGTGGGAATAATGCATCGCAGAACTTTGCAGTTTACTTATCAGCTGACGCGACTACCAGATTCTGCTGCTTGTTCCCTGGACTGATGCCCTAACGCCTACCCACGTGATATTCCCTTCATCTGGTTTCCTAGTTCAACCACGTGACATCATCGTCTGTTCGCTAGTTTCTATTTTAGTATCATTTTAAGCTAGTTCTTTTTCCCTACCTGTGCTTGTCCAAGGTCATTACAAGATGTTTCTTGCTTACATTTTAACAAGTTTTAGCAGCCCCAGGATCATACCTCAAAAGGACTTCCTTTGATGCCACAGACATGCATAAAAACGTCGTGAGCAACGAGCCAACGTTACCTATATGTCTTTGCATATTAGCCTGGAAAATGTGATGAAATTATCTTTTTATTATACGATTTGTGGTGCCTTAATCCAATTTAATTAATTATATCAGAGGAAGATCCTAAATGAAAACCAGCTCCAGAAGAAGCTTACGTAGGCTATTACAAATGACATGCAACAGAATTTGCGAAATGAAAGGATCAATCACCACCTCATCACTTTAATTAATTAATTAATAGTTTAACATAGTAATATATATATGCAATATACAATGTATAATATACAATTCTAATGAAATATGTGACCGTGTCTCTCGCTTCACAGCCCACTTGATAGGTGTACAATACTTTTTATCTGCTGGACAAGCTTCATATCTTCGCGTTTAGCTTTTTCTCAAATAGCAGCTAGCATACCAACATTGTATATTAAATAATAATATTACAATAGCTTGAATATGATTATTGATTTGATTATTGATCCTCATCAATTATTGCATTACCTTGAAAGGGTAGCTTGTAGTGAACCTGCAGCACAAGATATTGAATGGATGTTTGTCCTCCGATCTCGAAGCCAACATCTGCCAATGTATTACAACAGATGATGCAGCTTAAACGACTACGGAGAGCACCTAAAGTAATTTCAGTCTCAGACAGCGCGATTTGTATGGGAAGGGGAACTCGTTCTGATCTTCCCCACTTGGGATGAGTATGTCCCACTCCTCTCCAAAAGTCTCCCCCACTACTTTGTACCCTTATCAGTCATTTCTATCAAAGCAAAAACAAATTCAGTGCTGAACTTTCAATTTGCAGTCTTACACCCTTGGAATTGTATTTTGGACAAATAAATAAATATAACAAGTAAAATATAAAAAAAATAAAAAATAAACATGTATAGTAAAATAAAATTAGAAATAAAAATACCATCAATTAAGTGGTTAAAATACAACAGCAAGAATAACTTCATTAGTGCCAGCATACAGTAGGGTTATTGTACATATTATACATATCCCGGCTGTAGAATTCAATCCCTAGAAATAATTAGTCATACGATTAGAGCTTCGCTTGGTGACAGTGACGGACAATCAAAGAGATTGTGTTGGCACCTTTTGGCACTTGAGTGGGTGGCGCATTTCGTGCCCAGGCGAAGATGATGTTGTTAGAAGAAATTTTCTTGCATGCGCTGTAACACTGCTTCCTGCAAATAAACAACTGCTTCAGCCAAGGTAGCCATCGGACCCATGGCGGCAACGGTCTTCTATGGTGCGCGCAAATACACATTTACAGAACACCATGAACTAACACCTGTCTACACCACATTACAGAGACATACGTGACACATTGTCATCATCTTCATGGTCATCGTCAGCACCACCATAAGCATCGTCGTCATTATAATCAACGTAATTATCAACACTACAGTCATCATCATCATAATTGTAACCATCGTTATCATTCTCAGCATCGTCATCATCATCGGTACACGGTGTTTCAGAGTTGGGCCAAGTGTGTGTCACAATATATAATATGTAGGACATATTACGCATACACACAGATACATATTTATATTTTGCATACGTATTTCATAGATTTTTAGTTTTCTGCATTCTTATTCATTGTAATGCATAATGTGTACGATTTTAATCGTGTAGCTAGATTTTCCTAGAAACCTTGTGGGTTGGGCGATATGTCATGAAACTTCTTTCGAGTCTCTGTCGTCCTTCTCATTTTCTCTCTGTGTCTCTGTAAATGCCTCTCTCTCTCTCTCCCTCCCTCCCTCCCTCTCTCTCTCTCTCCCTCCCTCCCTCCCTCCCTCTCTCTCTCTCTCTCTCTCTCTCTCTCATTTATCTGCGTTAAGCGAGCGTGAAAGCATTATTGCACCCTAGATGATCAGGGAATATTCTGTCCACTTGCCTCCGCGTCCTACTCAACGTTCAGTAAAACAATAAGCATATAGAAATGGGACTTTTACTACCCTGGATAGCAATATTTCCAGTAAAACGAAGCCATACTGTATCACAGAATACGACTAGAATTTGCCTCTACATAAGAAACCATAACACGTCATAATGCATGTCATAAAATGTCCAACGCGAGCCATAATTATCCTTCACCGGATTCAGCCTTGCGTGGGTAGCACGGAAGAGCTAAACCAGCGGGGAAGGCGGCATGGACGACAGTCCATAGAGCTCATAACTGTGGGATTCTGATTTGTAAATTGTTTGGCTTATATTTTTTTTTCAAAATCAAATTTCCAGAAGACATCCGGAATAATTTGTTCCTGCCATAATTAATTATAGATTGTGATAATCTAGATTCTGCTGCGAATATTCATGATATCACAGCTGACGAACGTCTGAAACGTGAATTACACTTGAGCCACCGAAATGTATCAAGCAAGGAGTGACACCCGAAGGCTTCTTCGTTCTGCTTGTTCACCGGCAGCTTGTCGACGGCGGTCCTGGCTGAGACCGTGGTCTTGCAGTCATCTGCCTCTTCCACGGTTCGAGTCCAAGTGCGTCTCCTCTTTCTGACTTTGTTCATCGATCGTCATATGAGCTTCAGCTGGTCCGATTAGGTAAAGCTGTTTACTTTAGTTACTCTTTTATCATCGCCAAAATCTATTGTCCACCATCAAACTCCATACACACCTTCTCTACGACGAATTTTCGTATATGAGTTCCACAATTATTGTCAGTACTATTGACCGTCAGCTTGTCTGTGGCGATTTTAAATGTCCGGGCAGTGATGGAAATCATATTGACGATGCGTTACGAAGCGATTTATTAAGATCATTCGATATCAAACAGTATGCTTCGACTCCAACTCCTAGTGGAAATCAGCTAGATTTACTGTCCGCTGACTATCCTACGACGGCTGGAAATGTCCGGGTTAGTGGCTGTATCTCTGACCACAGTCTTATCACCACCGCAGTGGCAATGGGTATATCCAGGAATCCAGTTGCATTTTCATATCGCCTGATCAAGCAGATAAACATAGTCGAGTTTGAGCAGGCGGTGATTAACTGTTTTCGGAACCATCCCATAGAAAATTTTTACTTTTGTTCTGATACTGACTTGTTGCTAGAGCCTTGGTGAGAGGACAATTGTAGGATCACGTGCCTTCAGCTGCTGCGCTCCTCGTCTTTGGAATCGTCTACCACAAAAGGCCCGACTTGCCAACTGGCTATCGTCATTTAAATCACTTGTTAAGACTCACTATTTTACTCTGGCTTTTGCATAACTTCATCATGGCCCCTAGCGAACATGCAAGAGCGTCTCAGATTCAGATTTTCTAACCTTGCGCCCGAAATAAATAAATAAATGAAATATAACGAACGCAGTCAGCATCTTTGAAAGCCACTCAGTCACACAGCTAAACTTGTGGTTTTAAAGGCCACATCACTCACAGGCTAGCCATGTAACAAACATCGACGATGACTTGATGGTGGTGGTGGTGGTGGTGGTGGTGGTGGTGGTCACAGCAGCAGCAGAGCAGCAGTGACTGTAGCATCTTACCAGACGGAAGCAGTTCTTGTTCCTGGTTCTTCACAGCCAAACAGCAACATGTGATGAGCCATCGAAGCCTTAGCCAGCGCCTCAAACTGCGCTACAATTGACAGATAACGCACTAACAGGCAATGTTTGCTTATGCGTCTATTTGAATATATTGTATGAATACATCTATCTGTATGAAGCATATAGACAGACAGATGTCACGTATGCATATAATGTAATGTAATATAAATCCTCAAAATTTCTCAACCCCACACCAAAGCTGTATCAGGAAGACCGGCTTTTTCACCAGCGCTATTGGCTTAAGCTATATATGTACAGAAATCTTTACATAGTTTTGTCATATGTCACCCTCCTGATGTGAAAAATTATGTTTGAAAAATGATAAGATTGAAAAATGATAAGATTGAAAATGATAAGATTAAAAAATGATAAGATTAAAAAATGATAATATTGAAAAATAAGATTGCTCATAGCAATACTGAGCAGTCCTGGCAGTTTTCAATACATGTGGCTATCGCCATGCCTCTGGCTGGCTGTTGCCAGACATAGCACAAGGAAGACGAGAACTGTTAGTACCGATGCACTGCATGTGTATCTTCCCTTTTTAAAAACCCCTCAAAGGCGCAGCGAATGCACTGAATAGTTCAAGTGCGCTGTATTGAAATATTGCAAACTTGGAGTTAGAGCTTTTCATATACGTAACTCAGTTATCGACCTACAGGCAGGACAAATCTCTAGGTATTATACAACGACGGACCAAACTGAAACTGGATAATAGCAGAATAAACATGCAGATACCATCTTTAACAGACTACGTAATGCGTGACTTGCGGTATTGTTAAACACGTATAAGGTAAGGTACGAAACGGTAACGTTAAGTAAGGTAAGGTAAAGTTAGGTTAGGCGAGTCAGTGGTATAGTGAGACAAGGTAGGGAAAGGTAATGTAAAGTAAGGTAATCGGCCATTTATCAGACGCCTCTGTTGGTTTTAGTAATCAGAGGCATAGTCCTATGGTGGAAAGATCATTCAGCTGCAGCGCAATTACAACAGCAATCTTATGGCCGAACCACCCTTCCAAAAGTGTTAGAGGCTTTACAAAGAATAATGTCCTTGTCAATTTCGCATGAAGAGCCAGAATTCGCAAGTCAGACGCAGAAGTCAAAGAGACATACACATTAGCCAACTGGCACCGTGCTAAGAAAAGAAAGAAAGTAAGTAAATTAGAGAAAGAAAGAGAGAAAACAGAAAGACATGCAGGTATACAACGAGAGTATACATTACTTACAGTAGGTGAGAAACTTACTAATGTAGCTGTCATCAGTTGGAGCTTTCCATGTGTTACAGACATATTCGTCTTCCTGTATCAACAACATCAAAAGTTGAACTGAAGTATAACAGAAAGCAATATTTAATGGGCTTTTAGCGCTACAATTACAATGGCCAATTCATTTTAAAATACAAATATCAGACTGCGTGATTGGATAAGATTCTGAAAAGAGCTATAGAATCTTCATTTTGAATCTCGTTATTCAAAACTGTATAATTTGCAATCTGTCGTGGCAAGGTCTAACAGGCGCTCTATAAAACTTCAAGGCCGAAAATTATTAAAATAATTGGTAGTATGCTACGGTATTATCTTTGGTCTCTGGTTAATACTTAGAAACAACTTCAAATCAAAACTAAAAGCAGACAATATACTTCCGTCTGTTAAGTACGTTCAAAAAAGCCTTCGGATGTGAAAACGGCTCACAGTGCCCCTCTTGGCTATCGGTTGATGCCTTGTGCATTAGACACCGGCAGTCTAGAAGTTTCTGATTATTAATAATAATTGGCCATGAATATTTGAGATAAACGGGATGTTGATGAAAGAGCCGCATGCATGATCGATGGGTTTTTAGATTGACAGTTCGTGCTTTGGCAAATTACTTTTCGTGCGCATAAATTTGCAAGGGTTAGCAACATGCAAGAGTGCAGTAATAATTGTCGACCCCATGTTGTAGTCTGGGGTAGGAAACGTCAGATTCTTCTACATCGACATTTGTCCGTCGGGAATCATTCATCTCAAAATCGACGCAAGTCTCTCAGGTGGTCCGAATATTGAGGGCTGCATCTTTGCTGAGTCCGAAGAGAGTCAAAGTCATTCCTAGTGAACTTGCTTTAGGTCTTCAGTATGTGCATATCAGAGTGCTATGGAGCTTGTTCTGTGACATGGACAGATTTGTACTACACCTTTATTCTCATTCACTGTCTTTTGCGTCATTAGCTGATTTTGGCTGGTAATCTGTCTGTCTTTCCGTCTTTACACATATAGATACATGCATACACACGTACATACATACACACGAACATTCATACATTCGCAAACACATAGCCTACATGCACACATACATACAACGTAAATGCTTATACATATACATATATACATACAAGCATACATACATACATACATACATACATACATGCATGCATACATACATGCATACATATATGCATACACCCATACATGTATACACAAGAACATTCATACATTCGTATATACATACATGCTTACATACGTACACGTAAATGTAAAAAACACACACACATATATACGTACATGCATATATATGTACGTACATACATACAGGAAGCGATGCTATATATGCGCATATATGCATGCGTATATAAGTCTACATAAACTAAATTGCATAATAACGAAGCATAAAAGGAACTGATAGCATTGCAGATATGAACAAATGTACAGAGATACAGATAGGCATTCTGATAGATGTGCACAAATGTACGTATGACCATGGCTTCATAGATATGTTGCCTATAAATCGGAGTCTATGGCGGCTTCGCATATTGCGCTGTTGGATTTGTTTTCCGTGCATGCATAGCAGCAATTAATCTTTTACGAGCAGTGTACAGCCGATGAGCTGGAACTGAATAGCTGCCACTGACACCACAGCAGCAGCAGCAGCAGCAGAATTGCCAAGCCACTATAAGGATTGCACACTGCAGCCTCCTCACTTGCGCATAACTTGATTCACAATCGACGTCACAGCAACGTCATTAGCGTAGCAAATGATGCTCACGTCAATCAAAAGCTGATATATTTGGAATCTTTTCTTAGGAATAAATCTATTCGTCCGAGTTTAATATGCATACTTGCAGCCGGCCACGATTAAAACCGTTAACATTTCCATAAAAACTAACTTACTATCATCATCGCAGTAATTATACCTCAGCCATCGTGAGCTTGTTTATTAGATAAGCGCGAAATAATTTCAGTATACGTTGTATCCCAACGGTGCTGAGCGGCATTCGCTTTAAGCGCAACCGAATCACACTGCAAGGCAATGATGGATCCATCCGCCCACAGTTCCTGCGTTCAATCGTACTTAAGCAGCCACAAAGGGCGCCCTAATTGCATCTCGAACTGCGCCAAACGTTTCGGAATACGTCTACATCAACTGCGTCGGCATACCCTGCTTTTAATAAGATTCACGTCTAGAGTAGACCCAACCAAGCCAAGTAACATACTTCATCGCCTTAGTATATAGTTGATATGTATGGCGATAAAGTATACGCAGTCATGGATATAACAAGACCATACTATTACATACTCTTACATACGATACTATTACCGTGAGGCCGAGTGGTTAGAGCGCTCGGGTTGCAACGCCGAGAGTACGGGTTCGAGCCTCCCCTCAGGCGGTTACTGTGTAGGGATCTTCACTCGCAACTGCTCAGCACCATCGACTGATGGTTAGTCAAAAGAAAGTGGTGCTTAATAAATGCAGAGTCAAGCGCACGTTTTGTTACTATATATTTTGACGACGAGACAATAGTCTCATTTTAAGCACATTGTATGCAGTCACCGCGAAGTCAAACAAATTTCTGTAGATTTTTACCATAGGCCTATATCAGGTACAAGCTGCATCCAGATTCTAAGATCTACTAAGGCCTACTCTTCCAACTTGCTTACCCACAGCAACCTCCATGGCTCCTGGTTTCTCTGAACTATCAGAAATAGATCCAGCTTCTCCAACGGTTTATGAATTTTGGCTGCAATTTTGACTAGAAGCGACCATCGACTGATGCCTTGGACATTATGATAACGACGCTACAGAAGTCTTTAGATTAGACTAGATTATATAACAGTCCTGAAGCCATATGAACTCATGCACGATAAAGACAAAGATATATTATATTAATATCGGATCATTTTAAGTCAACGTTGTAAGAATTTACCGGAAACGTAACTGTTTTCGGTGTTGTTCACGTTGACAGGAAGTTGTAATTGTAATTGTAATTTGAGATTTATAAAGCGCCTTTTAGAGGATAAACTCAACATAAGTTACGCAAACTAATCGGCTTGTACATGAGTGGCAAGAAAGAAACGTACAACTTTAACCTTGAAAACGAAGGCTCTATATCCATACTAAATGCGTGTGCTTGTCAAATGTTGCTGGTTCAGCATCATAGATGGGTTTAGATCGCTATCTTGCACGCATTCCTTTAGCTGACTATAGTTCTACCGTCTAATCTTAGCAAATAATCACAAATGCTATATGTCCTTAACTGTGAAAGACAGATGGAAATGCGAGAGGTCACAAGACCTCTGTTGTTTGCCAGGCCTATACTGTGATTATCTTTACAATTAAGCCGCTGATTGAGTATTCATTAGGACCGTTCCTTGTGTATAGAATCTGGGGAATAGGCTCGGTAAGAAAAATAAATGAGTCTGTTTGACCTTTATTCTTAAGCCACAAGGCGCAGGCAGCACAGAAGAATGAGCTATCGAGATCTCAACGACATGTTACACCGCATGTATATATATATATGCAGTGTAAAATGTATATTTATATGCAGTGTAAAATGTATATATATAATATATATATACATTATATAAAATTTATATACATATATATAAAATGTATATATATGCAGTGTAAAATGTATATATATACATGCGGTGTAACATGGTGTTGAGATCTCGATAGCTCATTCTTCTATGCTGCCTACGCCTTGTGGCTTATGTAGTAATTATATAGGGTGCTATTCTATAGCATATATGGATATATATATACAGAATCAACCTGTACATATAACTTAAAGATACTATTTATATAGGTTATGAATGACAAATATATTTTTAATAATATAAGTTAGGGATAGTATAGTTGCTATCAGTGGTCAAATAAAAAGAGCAAATATTTAGGGTTCCCCAGAAATGTAGAGAATGCTTGTGCTGTGTCGCTATCTTCTACAGACAACAGTCATTACAGCATTCTAATGGATATGCTATACAGCTATATGAACCTATAAACGCAACTACTCGTTCACATAGGTATAAATATAAGCAAACAGATGTACAATGCTATATTCCTTTATATATTCGCTATATTTCACAGGCTAATGACCTAGAGATCATCATGCAAAGTATGCAGTATTTTATTTATGACACTCGATACATATAGACATGAACACAAATGAATCTGTAAATTTATATGTATCGATTTATTTATGCACTATTATATCATGATAAAGTCTGCAAAGTTATATGTTTGGACAAATATACATCATATATTTTTTCTGCACAAATGACTCGGGAAAGCTACATGTCTGGATACAAACACACTGCCTACATTGTGCTATTTGTTGGAAGAAGGGGAACTTCCCTCTCACTCTGTGTTTAGACTACCCCACTATAGAATGCATATTCCCAATCGTTAGGCTCCTGTCCAGAGGTCATGACCCCAATGCTTCCAACCACAAACCGCACTCTCAATGTATATACATACATACATATATATAATTATATATGCAACATATTTCAATTGCAACATATATATTTGTTGCCACCAGCGTCGACAGAAATTTGTGTTATAGAAACAGCGGCAACCGTTAAGGCCATTATATGTTTTTCTACGCCTGTGGATGGATCCTTGCAGATTCCTATATCATATATGGATGTCATCTTTGCATATAAATATAGTCACGTGCGAATAAACGCATTTACCGGAGAGAAATATGAAACAGGTTCGGTTATCAAATTATCTACAGAGTTGTTGATGTTCCGGGAGACTGGTTGTGCCATCGGTCGACGGCGAATTCAGCAGCCTGGCGCTAAATAAGTCGGAATATCTACATATTAGTAGGTCCTGTTATTGCATGCGCGTCCACGGATCTGCTTTAGTGCATAATCACGAGAAGCCAAAAACCTGAATTACAACACATAGACATCAGGCAGAATATTGCCTGTCATGCGATGTCTGTGACTCTCATATATGTATATGTGTGTTTATATGTATATATACATAGATATATACGTGTATATATATATATATATATATAACGTCCAATTATGGCACTCACCCTTTTGTCACATCTCCGTAATCACTGGCCTGTGGTATGCCGCGAATGACTATAGACCCATATTTTACTGCATTTGAGAGACCCTGTCTATGACTGTTGCTCATTTGACTCTATTTTGGTGGCTGTCCATGCCACGTAGGTCCATAATTATGCCACAAGATCCTCTGATTACCTTAATCTAGACACGAAACAAGAGGAGGAGATAATGGGCAAGACTGTAGCGCTTCAGTGGATGGGACCAAGTTTCTGGAATTCACGAAATAATCAGGCCTTCGTTCTGCTCAGTCTGAGTTTCAGTCTGATCTATAGCCTCAAGACTTTCTTAAAGCAAGTGTACTTTTCTTCTTAGGCTCCTTCCTTTTTTATGTATCTTTTATGTATCTTTGTCGCACCTGACTTCCCTTCTAGATTTGATTGACTGCGGATAGGCAGGTGTTGGTTTTGGTTGGATGGGAATGCGTCCATGGGTTTCTCTTTTTTTGTATACATGCAACAATCGATGCCGTGTGCTTTACTATGACGGCGCTATAGAAGTATAAGATTTGATTATATTAGATAATTACAATAGATAAGATAATTATAAGATTTGATTATATTAGATAAGATAATACTTCCTGTCGTTCTATAACTGCGTATCGTCGCTTAAGACAATAAAGAGATAAAAGAGACAAAAGAATAAACGAGATAAAAGAGGTAAAAGAGGTTTAAAATGTAAAAGAAATAAAAGGCAAAGGAGATAAAAGAGATAAAATTGATATGTAATGCAGACCTTGATAAAGAATATTATGTGACGTCGATAATATAGGGAAAGGGAGAGAGACAGAGAGAAAGAGAAAGCAACAGAGAGTGAGAGCCGAACCTTTCACAGAAGAGGGCATGAGACAGGTAGATGGAAGTCAGGTCAGACTGACATAGAGGCGTATAAATAGACGAACATGGGTAACCCAATACAGGAAAACAGCTGCTTTGCCATTTATTTTTTTAGCTTGACCAGATGAAACCACCTTCTCCCAGAACGTTATAAAAACGTTCCTTTCTAAGCCTATTAAGTCTCGCCGTCGAATCCAATATCTGCGCAGACGCTCTCTCTTGATCAAAACACGGCAATTAGTAAGGCGGCAAATAAATTTATAAAAATACAACAACGTATTTCGTCACCAGATCGTCACTATCGGTTCTTAGCACCGCCGTTACAGACATGCTCAGGACTACGTTAGTAGTAATAGTATTTGTAGGCCTAGTAGTAGTAGTAGTAGTAGTAGTAGTAGTAGTGGTAGTAGTAGTAGTAGTAGTAGTAGTAGTAGTAGTAGTAGTAGTAGTAGTAGTAGTAGTAGTAGTAGCAGTAATAATAATAATAATAATAATAATAGTTGTTGTAGTAGTAGTAGCAGTAGCAGTAGTAGCAGTAGTAGTTTTTAAGATTTATATAGCGCCATAGCACGGTCGAAGCCGAAAGAAAGGGTGCTGTTCATGAGTGAAAAATCAACGACAGTCCAATGATACTTTAAGAAGATAGTTCTTTGAGCCCTGACTTGATTGTGTCCAGAGATGGAACACTGTTTTATATACTTGGTCGTATTATAAACATATGTATTTTAGTTTCTCAATAATCATTCGCGCCGCTGTGATTGAAGAAACCGATTGTTCTTCTGGAGGAGTATGATCATCGTGTTGTCTGTGCAGTGTGCATGCAAAGATAACCGAGCTCGAGTACACGTATGCCTGCATTTGTCCGAAAGAGAAACGGCATATAGTATGCCAGAACATAGCAGTGTTACTGGCATTAGTTTATAAAACGACATCTTCATATGAAAGACATAATATATCCATCTTCATATACAACATGTGTAGAGCTTGTGTGAAGACTGCATGACATTCCCAATATTATAAGTAAGTACACGTAGCATTGGCATAGCATAGCATAGCATAGCAAGTACGCATAGCATAGGTTATCGTGATCTGGTATCGCAAAACGTGAATTCTATACATGCGTCAATGTACAATTTCTAAAGCATTCGCTTATCACAGCATGGCAAAACTCAACATTGATAATGCTGGGCTTCACTCTGTTGAAAAATCATCCTTTTCTTGGGACTTGCTTGCTTCTAGTAATAGAATGTGAACGAATGTAGCTGAATAATAATTAGCAGCTTCTAATGTGCCAGTGTCTAATGCACAAGGCATCAACCGATGGCACGAAATATGATGCGCAGGAATGCAGGGACGACACGTTCCACAGCGTCAGGAGTGGCGAGAATTATAAGTAAGTCAGTTGAAAGCGTGGATAGAAAGAGTTTTTCGAAATTTCTGTTCTACTTGCGCCCCTTAGTGGACTCAGCTATAATATGAGCACAGCGACCGCACACTGTCGGTTAAAAATGAATTCGCTAGCACTTCATACCCATGGCTGACTATCGGAGTTATCTCAGTGAACTGCACTTCTTACTCTGTAGATGTAAAGGTCGGCATCGAATTAAGAGCGGTTGCGCGCAAGCTCTGTATATGGGTGTATTCAGAGACGGAATTTTATGAGTTTGCATTTCCTTCGTTTTGGGTGCTTTGCGGTCTTCTGTGTTTCCCTCTCGGCGCTTTATGGGCTGCAAATCACTTTCGAAAAGTATACTGCGCATGCGCAGAAGCTCTGCTTTCTGCTGCGGTCGTCCGTTGAGCAATTTGCGAAGCAAACACTTCATAGTACACCGTTATACTGTTAAACCCGTTACACTGCGAATTAGGTTATGGCGCGGCCGCGGACAAGGCTTCTGAAATTTTTCTATGAGCAACGTTCATTTCTACCACAGTACGTGTTAGCATTCAATTATTCTCGCTGTATTAATGCACTATATAATGGAGAATGAGTTGCTGACATTTTCAGATATGCTGCTACCAAATATTTTGAAGTTCTCTCTGCCTTTTGTGAAAGAAAATACACGTGCATGCTAATATATCTCCGCATTTGATAACGGGCGCTATGACGCAATGGTATCTCGCAGGCAGGATCGTACGGGCCTAAGACACTGACGCAATAAGAGGACCCCATACTAGTCGTATACGTAAAGCTCGTTCTGTTAAGGACAAATCAGACACTATTTTACGCCATCAAGGGCAACTGGTTTTGACAGCCGCGGACAAATACATAACCTTCAAAGATGTCAAGAATTTGTAGTAACTAATGAAAGCAATATTTGGCCAAAATTAGGCTGTTGTAAGATGTTTTCACTGCACATAAGAAAGACCACGTGATATTTAACATCCAAAACCTTGCAAGTATACACTTAGTACAACTATAACTTATTTTGCATGGAAAATTTTTACAACGCAGTATTCGATATAACGCGGTAACCACGACCTCGAGTTCCGCGTAATAACGGGTTCGTGGTTTACATCGAGGGGTTTCTTTTGTCTTTACTTACTTGCAGAAAATGCAAACGGAACAGATTCCTATTTTTACGCCAAATGGCCAAATGCCTACGGCTTATATTAATTATCAATACGTTATCGTTATTACTGTTATTAAACATTTTATATTTATTTGTATGATCATCTTCTTCTTATATTTAGTAGACAAAAGATCATCATCATCATATTCATCATCATCATAATCACCACCATTGTAATTAATATCATCACAATAAATCGCTATTAACATCATCATCATTCACATCGTCATAAGCATCGTCAGCACCAACAACGTCATCAACATTACAACAGTCACAGTAGCAAACACAGAAACATCGAAAACATTTTATAGCGCATATTCTGCTAATGCGCCGCATTCCATTTTCATCTTCTTGAGTGCATGGCTCGGTGATCTATTAACGACGCTCAACTGCCAATTCATTTAGTGGTCTGAGGTTCGAAACTCGACGAGGTAGAAAGATATTTCATAATTTCTGCTCTACGTGAAGCCGCCAGTGATTGAGTCACATGCAAAATGAAACTGATAGACTTGCCAGAAGTGTACATAACATTACATGTCGCAACTAAGACCACGGTTTCAACTGTCAGTCCTTAATGGGACCCTGTGGCTTCTGTTCCTCGAGAGTGCAATTGCCTGCTAGTTGCGACCTTCAGCTATTCGAGCACCATTTACCGAAAGCTGAAATTGTTGCTCTTATAGAGCCCCAACATCATATTGGCTGCCGAGGAAAGCCTTCGAAAGGTAATAGGAAGGCGATGTAAAATATTCCGTCAAAAACAACCAAACAGGCATAGAAAGCAAAGGAAGCAGAGAAAGATAGAGACATAGAGCCATAGAGACAAACAAACATACATACATATATACACAAGCACACATACATACATAAATACATACATACATACATACATGCATACATGCGTATACATACACACACATACTATAACATACATACATACATACAAACATGCATGCATACATACATACATATACATACATACATATACATACATACATATATATATATTATACATACTAAGCATACATACATACATACATACACATATACATGCATGCATGGCGTGTTTAGAGAAGAGGCGATGGTCTACTGGGAGACGGTGATCGAACGAGACAAAGTCAACCCTCGACGACTGTGGTCATCTTTCTCCAGTATTTTTGGTCGCTCTAATTCTAAGAAACGTTCCACGCAACCAACCGTCACTCACGGCCCAAGGACCACCTGGCCGTAGGTCAGGGAGGGGATATTGGCGCGGATTAGACCTAGTGTTCGCCAGAGGCCGATACAGAGTTAAAGTAAAGGCTATATAGGACAATGTAACGGGTGTAGCAATCGATTTACATATCAGTAACTAATTGAGAAGGGGGGCGTTTAATGGTCGATATTAGTTCCAAACACGCATTGCATGTAAGTAGCCAATGACCCTACGCAACTAACTACTGTTTCTGCCATTGCTTTTTTCTTTGGCGAGGGAGGAGAAGAGAGAAATGACTCGCGGCTGTATTTTAGAAGATGTATTCCTTCAATATGCGAGAATTATTCGTTCTCCAACAGAATTCGTGGAAAATGAGCTCTATGTCGAGACCATACGGTCCATATAGAAAAACTTGTACATTGTACATATAAATTTATATTTAACTCCCGTATTCAAATACTACTTTAAACCCAACTGAGCCGGTATCGACCATCCGCTTTCTATATGCAAAGTCACTCCCATCCTATCGGCATCATGGAAAACTACAAAACCACTTTATACGTAGACCGATTCGTTCCCCACAAAATCATGTGGCACAGAATTAAAAGCGGCGGTTGATAAATCCGCGACATATAAGTACTTCTGACAGAAACATGTGCATTGTCATTAACGCAAGTTAAAACTCAACAGGCAGCAGTGAAGCAAAAGAAGGCAGCCTAATGGATTTGTTCATAGTGAAGTATACAAGAAAAAAATTCAACAAGAGAATTTCGCGCCTTCTGAAGCTTTTGAGGTTATAAGAGAGACTATGCCACACAACATATCAACATATCACTACCACTGTCTAGTCATGAACAAACAATTGCGTTAACTCCGGTTTTTAGCGATTCAATTAACTGGAGTTTACATGATTTGACAGAATGTGCCATACTGTGAAAGAAATGAACTGTAAAATGTAGAAGACACTTTGACGTCATTATAGTGAGTGCATTATAACTGTCGACATCAAGGCTTTAAATTTGTCTGACACATGAAGTTTGGTCCATGCGCTATATTAAGGGACGACTTTGAGGCGAAATCGTAAATACACCGATGAGTGGTGAAAACACTTCCTCTGACTCATCTCAGCAAATCTCTTACACTAGAAACAAATGTACAGAGACGAAAAGCCGAGTTAAGTCTGTCTCAGCCGAGGGCTTCATGAAAAGCAGTTGTTCGTGAGCCATGATGAAACATCAAAACGTCGAATAAAAAAAGATTTTATGATGTTTTGAGAATAGATCAGATCGGTCCAGAAAATATCACATCGCATTAAACAATATTGACGTAGATCGGTGCTGTGATACGGTGGCAATGTGATACAATGTGACAGCGCCGCCTAAGGTTCTCTCGAAGGCACCCCAAACAATGCCATGACCCTCAAGCAGATGGAGAAAGTCTCAATTTTCAGTGCGCTTGACTTGCAGATGATAGCTATGACTGGAGTACCTCTGAGAAGTGTTTCTGCGAGCGGCGCCACATAAATTCTGCCAATTTACTGCAGCATGAACACGCATCTGTCACTGCTTCATAATCTGAATTTGTCTTCTGACGCAGCAGTGCTATTTCTAAGCTCAGTCTTATTTACTACGAAGTGGTCATCCAATAAAACTGGGCAATTTATATAGCGCTTTCGGACATGTCTTTTAGTGTCAATTTTCTCTGCTTGTATCATCTAAGTAAATTAATGAATGTAAGATGCCTTGGAGTCTTCTGTCAACATTTTAACCCCCAAATGCCACATCACTGTGGTCGCCAGTATAACCAACATCACCACCACCACCTCCACCATCACTAGCATCACCATAATTATCCTCCTCTTTCTCTTCTTCTCGTTAATAATAATAATAATAATAATAATAATAATAATAATAATAATAATAATAATAATAATAATAATAATAATAATAATACAACACCGCCACAACGGCCACCATCACCATCATCACATTATTTCAACTCGCTAAGTAACGACAAGTAATGTGAGACGGCTTAAAAGTTATTCATCAGAAACGAGACAGACAGACAGACAGGTAGGCAGGCAGGCGGGCAGGCAGACAGTCAGACATATCGAGAGATGTCTAAGTGTAATCAAAGCAATGCAGATGCATGCACTGAGTAAGGGACAACTGTGGAAGAATAAATTATAGTAGGGAATGGAAGAAGCAGAACGCGAAAAAGGGTGCGAAGAGGAAATTGAAGAAGAAGAAGAAGATGATGATGATGACGACGATGATGATGATGAAAAAAAGAAGAACGCAAAGAAGAAAAAGAAGAAGAACGTGAAGAAGAACATAAAGAAGAAGAAAAAGAAGAGAAAGAAGAATGCCAAGAACGCGAATGAGAACGCGAAGAAAGCGAAGAAGAACGCGAAGAAAAAGAAAAAGAAATAGTAGAAAAAGAAAACAGAAGAAAAACGAAGAAGGAAAAGAAGAAGACGGGCGTGTGACAAACAGAAGCACAAATGTTAGCTGTTTTCCCTCTTCAACATCTGAGACGTGTTTAGCTGGGTCTGCAGAGACAGATTCAGCGGCTGCTACTGTCAATACCTCCATCCTCTACTCCTCGCATCCTCCTCCTTCTCTTCTTCGGCTCCTCTTCTTCCTCCTCTTTCCTCTTCTCCTTCTCTTCCTCCTGCGCCTCCTCCTTGTCTAACAGCAGTTCTTTGTATTTCGTTCGTATGGAAGCATTTCTAGAAGACGCCCGTTCCGTATCTGCGTCATCGTCATCCACTTTCCCGCATGTCGAGTGCAACCACGTGACTAGCGTTCGTTAAGAGGCGCTGTATGTGTGCATGTACGTATATGTGTGCGTGTATGTATGTCTGCGATACCCTGTGTTTATGTGTGTGTGTGTGTGTGCGTGTGTGTGTGTGTGTGTGTGTGTGTGTGTGTGTGTGTGTGTGTGTGTGTGTGTGTGTGTGTGTGTGTGTGTGTGTGTGTGTGTGTGTGTGATGTGACAGTGTGTGATTGACCGCCTGCCACTCGTATCTTTCGGTTGTTTGAAGACTGAACATCTAAGGTTGCAATCACCTGGATTTATTTTCACACGCTATTCGACCACAGTTTCTGTCTGTCTGTCTGTCTGTCTGTCCGTCTGTCTGTCTGTCTGTCTGTCTGTCGACATAGAAATAGAAAAAAGAATGAACATAAAGACATTGAATACAACGACGCTTTCTGTCCAGATGTTCATCTCTCAGTCTATATGTGTCTCGCTGTCTGTCGACAGAAAAAGACAGAGAGAGAGAGACATACAGAGAGGTATCTGTTCTGTTTGCCTGTCGGTCTATCTGTCCGTCTATACGTGTCCTTCGTCTGACATCATTACTCATCGCGAACTGAAGTATGATCATAGGATTTTTAACAAAGCAGGGTCGACGACATCGACTACACAGTAAGCCTCTGGAGGCCTTCGAGGTATTGTTACAGGCGTAGGCCTACGTGAATTGAGCTCTTCGTTGAAGGCTGTCAGGTTTGAAGAAGTGCAGAATACAGCGAGTCAGAGTAGAACCAAGCTGAACTGAATTAGATCTTATGGCAAATTATATTTCGATGCGATAACTAAATAAATTAGATAAATAATATAAAAATAACTTAAATTAGATAATTAATTAAAAATAAATATGTAGGCCTACCTGGCTGGTGCGGACTCCAGGCATCCGAAGGTCAACTGCGATCGCGTCTTCTTCGTTAGCATCCTTTCCAGATGCCGCTGCTGCTGCTGAAGCAGGAGCAGAAGGAGGGGATGGAGGGTTGGAACGACTGTCGGACAGTGGACGCTGTCCAGTCGCGTCCTCTCGCCCTCGGCCGTGGACCGGACGTCGATCTCTGTCAAGTACTTGACCCCTGATGACCTCTGAATGGGCGCCTACGCGTCCCCCGAAAACCAATAACGCCACCGCCATACATAAGACGACAGCAGATGGTTGGTTCATGTTTTCTATGTGGGACAAAACAAGTCTCTAGACTGAAACACTGGCGATCCAGGTAGACGCCGATGATTGCTTATAGGTTGTTTTCTTCACTTAACAGATGGCTGGCTGTTAAATGAGGAGGTTGCAATCAGAATACAGAACGATGCTTGTCTGGTAGAGCTGGTTGCACTTTGGATGAAACAGGTGACTTTCTGCGAATCAGTCTCTTACCTAAAGTAAATATATATTGCTATATTATAGGTGTATATATGATATATGTGAAATATGTATACTCGTAAATATAGACATGAATATATATATATATTCATGTCTATATTTACGAGTATACATATTTCACATATATCATATATACACCTATGATATATGTGAAATATGTATACTCGTAAATATAGACATGAATATATATATATATATATATATATATATATATATATATATATATATATATATATAATATAAGCATAAATATAGGCAGTGTACTGTAGCCTATACGGTACACACCATAAGTCGAAAATAAATATAGAAAACTGGCTTCGGTATTAAATCGATAATCGACTATAGTCTCCGGAATGAAAGTCTTTAGGCAACGATTTCAAAGGAACTGCTTTGCATGTGGCATAATCGTTGACGAAATAGGCCCCATTTGGATCTTCGTCTTTGCAATTGATTCGGCTCTTCAGTCCTGAAAGGTTAATCCGAGCCACAACAAAGGAATCATCCCATTGTCGTGCAATACGCTTGGACTTCCGGAAATAATATCTGTGGCTTTAATTGTGTTCGCGTGGATCTTGGAAGCACATTGTTTTACTTCAATATTTCTGCTTACTGCGTTCTTGAGCCTAGTAAGAATCTAATGAAGGAAGAATTCGAATCTTGAACGTTCTGCCAAAGTTTTTATTTTCTATGATTGAACTGACGTCATCGTCATGAAGCCGTCTAGCAGTTTCGCTCATAAGAAGGTGACTTTCTCCTAAGAGTGTAATCGAAATGTCTTTTGCCTTAGATGCATCATTTTTAGGCCTACTCATAAGGCGAACCCTAAAGCTAGGTACCGTGTGGTAAAGCTTTTCTGATCAGACAGCGTGTACACTGACATGGTATGCAGATTATAGAATGAAGACCACGCACGTGTAAACTGACAGATACCCTCAAATAAAACTCAAAAGGTATAGTGAAAAGTATGCAGGTGACGTATAGTGACGTTGACGATTAACACTCCTCCGCACAGCCGATGTATGTGTGTTAATATGCATGCATGCATGCATGCATGTATGTATGTATATATGTATTGTATATATGTATGTATATATGCATATTTGTGTTATTATGCATGCATGAATGCATGTATGTATGCATGTATATGTGTGTCCGTATGTACGTATGTAAGTATGTATCAAGAAACTTGATATAGCGCCTTTAGGACCTCACAGAGCGCTGCAATGCAAGCAGAATTAGGCTTAGGCTCTAATGGCAAAGTAATTAGGCCTACAATGCACTTATTAGATTTCTCCTTTGCAAATGGAAAGTCCCACCGTCATAAAAAGACATACGAGACTTCGTATTTGACTTGTGCGCAATCCATTAGCACGAAAGTTTCAAATGCACACAATTCTACTGCCTCATTTGTTAAAAAGACCATCAATGTTGCCGATAAGCGCTTTGTGTGTCTTATTAGTTTGTAGGCACCTATAACTAAACTGGTGCATGATCTTCAACCGGAAAGAGCCTCTAAACAACTGCTACAACTGGTAACATAATTATGTAAAACAAGAACTCCTAGGAGCCACCGGACACAACATATGCACGTAGCCTACAGCATATCTATCGGCGTCTCTTACTTACTCGCACTAGCACATTGTAGGGCCTTCAGCTGTTAACTGGATATATATGATTGATTCTGCGCAGTTCATGTCAGAGAACTCTGGGAATAATACGAACGCGGGAAAGAGGCTGCAGACAGACGCACACGCTCACAGACAAACGGACTTACCTCACCGAAGCACCATTAGCATTATGCAGAACACGTTGGTCGCCCATTGTCGCCGTCGCTGAAGGAAGCACATGGCGCCGGAGGCAGCGGTCGCAGTAGCAGCAGGAGATCGTCCTAGTGCCGTCGCAGAACGCCCACAGGTGGATAGTGCGTTCCTCTTCCCTTGTCCGTCCATGCATCCGTCCGCTGGCCCGGACGAAAGCGACTCTGCGGCGTCGGTTGACGGGAGACCGTACGCCGGCGAACGGCTTCCCGTCAACGCTGCATCTGAATGAATAAATTTTTGCTTATTTATGCTGATTTATGCAAATGACGTCGTCCGTCGTCTAACTGGTATCGGGCGCCATCGGGCGCTGCGTGGGCGGACAAGTCAAAGCCTGTAGCTGAGGCCGACGGAAGGAAATTCAGCCAAGATGACCGCTTTATGAGTTACGCCGTGTTTATGGCTTCGTCCATAAATGACCTCGTATGTACGTGACCTCGTGCAGTCTCGTTTTTACGTGGTCCGAATTTGACAAGGCGACAGAGTGACCATCAACGACAAAGGCGAATGAGGTCACTGCAGGCGACTCTGGGTGGCTTGACCCGGTTCCCGCCTGCAGTGAACGGCAGGACCGTTTCTGCTTCCGCTGCGCTCGCCGCAGCTTGTGTCGCAGGAGGTTGATTGGCTATAAGTAGGTCGATTGGCCAAACGCCGGATATTGGTCAAAAGTAGGTCAATTTGCGTCCATTTGAGGCAAAATTGTGCCGCAGGAAATCAATTAAAACAAAGACAAATAACATCCATAACAGACCGTTTCAGTTGCTGCTGCATCAAAATAATAAAGAAAACATCGCTTTGTAAAACCTCCACAGCACACAATAGCATTAAGACATCGAATTGTTATCAGCGGCGGCGCCAGCTGTGGAACTAAGGGAACAAATCCCCACATTTCAACTCTGCAGCCTCCCAAGCGAACCAGCCCCAATATACAGTTTTATGTGGAGATTTAGTAAGTGAATTTAGCAAACCAACATAGCAAAACCCTTGTTATAAATTACTCAAATTATTTGCTTCTAAAAAGGCGCCAAAAATAGTCGTCAGCGGAAGCCAGCGGATGCGTTGCGCTCTGTCTCTCTCTCTCTAACAGCTCTATCGCCTAATATTCGCCGCATTCATGCACTCTTTGTCCTCTTTCCATCTCTGCCTGCCACCATGTTAGCTTCATCCAACGCACAATTCATCTTTAGCCCCTCATATGACGTAACTGTCAATCATTCCTCTCACACAAGTGGTTCGCTCACGACTTCTCTTCATGTTCATTTTAGAGAACAGCGTGAAATTGTTCGTGACCTAGTTTCCAAGGACAGCTCGTCCTATCTCACAAACGTCATTTCAGAGAAATCACATTGCATAAGGTCGTTTTGGAAGGCCATCAATCAAAGGAAACACCATGCAATGTGCCCAAGGCCTCAACGCCATTTGCTCTGACTGATGCTTTCATTAAATTCTTTGGTAAACCCAACATCAGTTTCTCTTGTATTTCTCTATCAAATGACATTTCATCGCTTAGGAATACATGTCGCTTAGGAATACCTGTCGCTTAGGTATAATGATCTTAGTAATTCTGAATAATAATATAATCCTGATAATGTCAAAACACGGCCTTATCAACGAAGGATTACGGTACCACGGTAGGCGTTGTGAGGTACAGAACTGATGTCCTGCTGGTGGTATTGACCGTGCCGAGATTGCAGCCCACGAAAGACCGCTACGCCCCGAATTTACATGCATGAACTTATAAAGATAGGTTATAAATAAGACATCAAATTACAAGACATATTTGCTCATATAGGTGTTGTTTAAGCCTAATTAATCTAGGCTTATATAGTCGTGATCGTAAACTCGAGATTTCAACAGCGCCCAACGAAAGCTAAGTCGCGGGAACCAGCTTATTCACAGGCACTCAGTCAAAACAAAATTGTTAGGCAGGGGGTTGGAAACGATCCAGGGTTAGAAACGGTTTGTGCATGACCGAGCGCTACAACATCAGTGACTCGCTAGGTTGACATCCCATGTTGCTTTTACTCCATTGTTCCACGTCAACGTATAAATACATCGTCAGCGAGATCAGGCGGCGAGGAGAGGACTGGCTGCCCGCCTTCATATGCCGAGGCTAAGAAAACTGAAGTCGCTAACGCTTCCTATACCCAGGACTGCGTCAGGATTAGCGTAAAGGGCTGTCATTCTTCTATATCATCGTAAGCTACTTTTGTTCATTCATTATTTATATTCAGTCAGTCCGAGAAAAATTGTAGCATTTATCTAATTGCAAACTGGCAGATCCAGAGCCCAAATTGGGTTCAATCCCTACCAATTCGGGATTTGCCTTACTAGTTTTCTAATCATGCAACTCACCCCACCAGTGCTTAGCACATTCCGACCAATTCTGAAAATTCGTAATTTCATCTTCCCATCTCCTGATAAAAGATGTTTGTTAGACCTCATTCCTATACTGTTCCATTAGAAGAATGCTTTTCAATTCATTTTAATTCCATTGGTTTACTAAACGATATACCTAAAGCGATATTTACAACCAACTCTGTTGTAATTTCAAGCTTTTATTTAAAAAGCCATAATAGAATCTATGTAGTCCAAATCATAGTTGCACATTTTCATAAATGTGGAACAAAATGCATCAACGTTTATAAAAGCAAACACAATCAATAACAATTACAACAACATTCACAGCTAAATAGATACACAAATCTCAGTTGTTAGTTCATTGCTATTCATTCAGAACTACGCACCATGCGTACAATAATTTTTTTCCTTGCAAGCAAACCTCATTTTAGCAATTCTATGAAATATCTGTCTGTTCATTATAAACTGAAATTATTATGACCAGAAATAAAGTTCAACGCAGGAACCAAGTCACAGTTTCAACAGTGAAATACAAGAAACAGAAGAGGTAAAATCCATGTATATTTTACAAGAGTTTGAATTTCACTTGGCATCTTGCAATCGAGTAATTCCAAAACTGGTCAACATACAGCAAGGTCCAACTTTTTACGAGGCTTGTGGAGGCGATGACTCTGCTTCCATGCGCTCGATTGGCACAACTCTTTCATCTGGTTTCTCAATAGCCTTCTTTGGAGCCATTATCGCCAGGACTCCGTCACCACTCAGAGATGACTTGACAGTATCTGGATCAACGTCATTTGGAAGAACGTAGGTTCTGCGGAATTCCCTCTGGATGAAACCATGTTCATCTTGCTTTTCCTCGTGCTTTCCGTGAATTGTAACTCTGTTGCCAGAGGTTTTGATAGACAGTTCCTCCGGTGTGAAATGACTCACATCCAGGCTGACACGAAACTCCTTATCAGTATTGGCGACCTACAATGCAATGCAACTGCGTTTCGAAGAACCACAGTTTCAAAAGTGTACAAATTTGCTCATTTTATAAACCAATTAACTCTACAGAAGATTTGTGTGAAAAACAGAACAGTCTACCAGGAACATTACCCTTTGACCTCTTATTTCAATGAAGACCCAACCCCACCTTGCCTCTGCACATAAACGTAGGGAGCCAGACAGCTACGGTGGATAGTGCCTGGAATTGAATATGTTCTGACAAACACAAGATCTTTGGCCAATAAACATATGTTTAGGATACAGCACCAATTCTCTTCCTATTCAAATGATGTTAAGCAATCTTTATAAAATATAGTGCAATATAGCACTTTTTTTATTAATTTTAAATAAATATGTATGGCGACAAGATCTGAAGCTCAAAGCATCATTGATGGCGCACCAAAATCATACCTAAAATCTGGAAAATCTACTGTGACAGAGATATATGCCTGAAAGGTCTCGAATTGAAATGAAAATGACATTAAAGACCTAGATGAAGAAACAGTAATGCGTTACTGTACTTAAGTAAAAGTTTTAGTAGTTTTACTTGTAAGTAAGTAGGTAAAGTATCCCATATCCCACAAGTGAGACATAGAGGAGGCACTCATTTCTTTATCTTTCGGCCCTTAAGCCGGCAATGGACAAATCCCAAGGCCTTGGACACGAATCCTCTAACATATAGCACATGTATGTGTGCATTCATGCAACAGTACTTATCAAAATAGGCTACTGTTGTTAATGAAATGACTCGGTTTGGAGTTTAAGCCAAATCCTATTAATGTATTTAGAGCAACCCTCGGTCGTCTTACCTCGCTCACTCCAGACGCCTGCTGAGCCGGTTGACGCCTTGGTCTAAACACCTGCCCTCTCCAGATTTCTGGGGGAAACAAATCCTCGTCCAACAACCCTAGTCCAAAATGCTGGTCGAAAAGTCGTCTCGGAAGTTCGAAACCCGGTTGCCATGGATCACTCCACAGATCCCACGGAAACCAACTGCGCTTTCGGCCGAAGGGGTAATCGAAAGACACGAGACGCCCGGCCATTTCACCCTCTTACACAACTACTAAACTCCGAACGTATACGAATATGAGAAAGACAGCAGCTAAATATACTTGATTATGCTCAGTAATCACCCGCACAATTTCGTTTCCAAAACTTCCTCTGTATCTGTTTCCGTTGCTTTTATAGCGGTTTTCATCACGTCTAGAATGTTCCAGAATTATTATAACATCCAGTGTGTTGAATTACGCACAGCGTCTCGACTGTACTTTCTCCCACTTATGACCGCCTCGGCGAGGATTGTTGTTTACTTAAAGTCGAGTTGCTACGGGAGCGTTTAGGGGCTCATAATGGAACTAAGGCGCTGGATTTGTATTAAATTTTGAGCCCGTTTGTTTCGCAGCAGGGACGAAATATAATAAATGACGGTCGTTTGACAGATTTTAGAAGTGTGATGGCTATTCGCGCATATTGTTTATTATAGCCAATGGTAGTAAATAATCTCATCATGATGAGTGATGGAATTACTAAATTTATTAAATTAACAAATATTAATGAAAAATAGACGTACATAGTAAATAAATCTCACCCGATAAATTCGTTGAAAAATTAGTAGGATCGAAGCTATACCGTCGCTGTAGAAAACTGTGTGCATTGCATTTGCCTATCGATTTTGTTTTGACTGAGCGCCTGTGAATAATCTGGTTCCCGCGGCTTAGCTTTCGTTGGGCGCTGTAGAAATCTCGAGACTACGATTATGATTCCGCAACTTGGCTTTCAATGTGCGCTGTAGAAGTCCTAAGATTACGATTTACATTTTAAAAAAATTAATGCCTCGAACATGTCCCTTATTGGCTTCCGTAGAATGGCACGTGCTCGGTATACAACCGCTTCGCGAATGTTCAGAAGCGCATTTTCTCGCAGTTTCCGGAAACAGACTGTCAGATGATCGAATGGAAAACACGTGGCCAAGTGAATTACTAGATTAGGTTGGCGAAAATAGGGACTATGTTTTTAGCCTGTTAGCCTACGTTAGCTAAAGGCTTAGGCGGGTACGGGAGAATTTAAAATTGCTGTACAACCTTGCCAGTAGAAACCAGTGGACACAAAGTAATGACGACACTGGGCCGAAATACGAGAAACGTAGCGGACGCAAGTCCCCCGAACCTTGATGAAGGATCTCACTCAATAAATTCATTGAAAAATGTGCAGGGTCGACACCATAAGATTGCTATATAAATTCATGTACATTTACCTTGGTGGACTGGCTCTTTTTAATAAGCATGTTCAGCTGTTCCAGCGCATTAGAATAGCCTTCCGCCAAGACTATGGCAACTGCTATTTGCTCACCAACTCTGTTCTGCTCCTGCTATTTACTTGCTCACCAACTCTGCTCCTCTTGCAATTTCTAAACAGGCCTTTAAACGTGGAAACAGTAGGCTACTTTTAGAATATCCTAACCTGGTTCCTCCTCTTCATATCTTCCTTGTCACTTCAATTTCAAGCACCATCCACCACAGCCACTTGCCTATCTTTGGATCTGGACTTGGCACCAAATCTGACTATCCTTGCCCCACCAAATTTGTTTTTACTCAAGTGCGTGCCTGTAAATAATAAGCAGGTTCCCTTGACTTTTTAGGCACGGAAGAAATCGGGAGATTACAGATCTCTTGCCAATTATGACAATCTGGTAAAGAGTTTTTGAAAACATGGAAGTGGTTAAAACTGACCTTACTAAGAAAAATGGGTCATTAAAACTTCAGAAATTAACAAAATACCTGCAATTTTTACAAAATGTGTATAATATATTGTAACTAGTCTGTTGGACCCAACAGAACTAATTTAAAATGTGAAAGTAAACATGGGGCCATAATGCATCAAAGAATGCTAATTTTTCTTGCCTGGCTTATTATTCTGAGCAGTGCCATGAATTGAAACGGTCTCTTCCTAGCACAAGCACAAAATAGTGAGCCAATTTCAAAGCTTTCATAGATTTCCTATACTGTCAAACATTGTTTGGTAGATATAGAACCTTTATAAGAATTCATCATTGGGATAAGATTTCGTAATTACTTGCTGAAAGGGAAGGAGTATGTTTATTAATGAACAAGCTCTCGGGGAATCGGAAAAATGTTACTGTAAAGCTAAAACCAATGAGTTGAAGCAAATCATTTCAATAATCACTAAACGAATTATGATTAAGTTTGATCAGTTTATTTATCCACTCTGATATTACAAACAGCTCTGCACAAAAGGCTGTTGGAATTGTCTGGTTCACATCATCGAATTTCTTTCAAAATCATCTAATTCTAAAGAAGCTAGATGTAGATAAACAACTTGTAAGAAAACTACGAATTTTATCTAATGCTGGAAATCAGCAAAGTTTACAGATTATACTCTCTAAATTGTTGTGTTCAAATCACAGAGTAATCATAACTTGTTGAAGATTACAGTAGCTTGCAGGCACGACGAATGGTGTTTATTCATAAAACAAATTGCAGTAGAAGAGAACTGTAACACGTTGCCTCTCAAAAGACATCTCACAACATAATATATGTGATAAGTCTAATCTAAAGACTTCTATAGCGCCATTATCATAATGCCCAAGGCATCAGTCGATGGTCGGTTAAAGTTAAGATGTCTTAGCAAGACCATCTTGAAGTCAAATGAACAAACCCTAGTCTACTGGAAGAGCATGTTATAGTAGCTCGGTCCACTGGAAGAGAATGTTACAGTAGGTGGCTGCACTGCGTTTATGCTCCAATGAAATGTAACAAAATCTCTAATTTAAGTATAAAATCTTGTGAGCAATTTTTCGTGCTGACTAGCACAATGATTCATCTTAAAGAGGCTTTAACACAAACAGATCAGATACAAAACATCAGAAATAAAGATAAAACCTGCAGCAAATAACGGCATAATTTCACCAAGAAACTTCACCATAAGGCTTCTCACTCTTAGTACGACTATGATAAGTTGCACCAGCATTGGGGCCACTCTCTGGCATGAAGAAGGTGAATACAGACTAATGCACTGTGCAGAACTTGGCTGCACGAATTAAAATAGGCAAACAGTTCAAAAGTTTGCATGGAAAAAACACCAGCATCAATTCACAGCTGCAAAGCATGAATATTTCCTAACAATCAAAGCTTGATTGTGCCAAGGGCCACACAATATGATGATAATTATATTCAATTGGACAAAACTAACAGAGATCATACACCTTAATCACAAGATGATCTTGGGTCAAAATGTGCCTGTGCGCTATTTTCACTGGCACATGAACTTCAGTATTTTTGGCTACAATAGCAGTCACAAAACTTCATCATTTTCTTATCAGCTACAACAGCAGTCCTAAAATTGGATGCTTCAGCAGGATTTGGTCCCAGTCTTTTTATGCAGCTTTGTCTCAGTAAAATGGATGACGGGTCGCAGACCTGTGTCTTCCGGACTCATGAGTAGTAAGTAAGGACATTTTCTTGATTGCCTCGAAGAAGGAGAATGGGAGGCATATCACGAGTCAAGGTGTCTATCCAGGCCATGTACAGTCCAGCAGAGCATATGCCTTTCCGTGGCATTGGTAATGTCCTAAAATAATGCATTGAAACATTCAAATTATAACATGGTAGCATATAATTTAAACAGGCTCACTCAGAAACGTTTTTAGGGAAACAATAACTGATATATGTATTCTCTGTTAATATGTATGTATGTACATATGAATGTGTATGCATGTAGTATATATATATATATATGCATCCAAACACTGAATATAGTGCCTTTAAGTACATGTCAAATGTTATTTCCAGCACTGCATAGTGTGCTCAAGCAAAACAACTTAATGAATTAAATTACATGCTAGCCCAAACCAAATGAAATTTATGTAGTACACTCGTCAGTATGTCAGAAAGAACCACAATCTCAAGACGATAATGCACCGCCTCCTTTAGCAGAGAACAAGCCTATTACTCTGCATTGATAATATTTTGGCAAAGTAATTTAACACTGTATACTTAAACTACAATATAAAAGATACTCACATCACAATCAGCTTGGCATCCTTGGAGTGTTGCATAAGCAATTCTCTCGTTCTTACATGACGATAAGTCTATGGAAACAGCATTTTTCAACAGTTAATAAAATTCTGCACCTAGATTTTTTATATTGGTACAGTTTAAAATTAAAATTCTTAACTCACAAACCAGTTGGATGTATGTACAGTACTGACCATAACCATATGGTAAGCCACTGTTACCAAATAACTGAAGTTGCCAACCCAGATATATGACCAAAACTGTTGTGTATTCAAAACTTGGGTGCTGATCATTCTTGTGGTAGATAAAGGCTGTATCATAGATTTTAAGTAGAACAACAGAAATAAAATGATGGAAAAACTGGAGACTAACCCTATCCCTCTGGAGAGCAAGCTCTTCTTCTGATATTTTCCATGGATGGCTTTCTTCCGTTTCTCCTTCTGATGGCTTCAGCATCCAGTCAGCAGTCCACTTGTTAAACTCTACCATGCTGAAATAACCGGACCAATTTATGGAATCACGCAAACACACAGCTCAACAAGTTTGCAGCTTAGCAAAAGCCACAACAATACTACCAGCACAAAAACAATATATAAAATTCACAACATGCACCAGTTTATTTAACAATTTCATTATTTATAATGCATAGAACTGGTTTTAGCATCAAAGTATAATGCAAAATACCATTTGCATTACCGAGCTTTGTTTTTCTTTCAGAATGGCCATAGTTGGCACTTCTTATTTGCATGTCACATTGACCATATTACCATGTCACAGAGCAATGTTCTACCTACCTTTCTTCAGCTGGTTGTTTGTTGAGGTCAGGTAGGACAGTCATGGATGAGTACTCAATACGGAATTTACTCAGCAGTGTTGCCATGCTGAAAAAACAGACCGAATGAAAAGGCCGTAAAATTGGGTAAGAAATGTCATGCTTCACCCTCGGATAAATACCGGTGTGTGTGTGTGTGTATATATATATATATATATATATATATATATATATATATATATATATATATATATATATATATATATATATATATATATATATATATATATATATAGTACAAGGACAGGAAGTACAGAGAACAGCAAGTATAAGGTTATAAAAAGAATTAACACCACAGCAACTCTCAGTCCCATCAATGTTAAAGTGTGCACTTAATTGCCTATTATGAACAGCTTTCTAGCGAATCACGGGGAAGGTGCTCATTCCCTTCCCATAGTCCCCAAGCTGGAAAAGGACAAAGCTAAACCACAGGATATGGATACTAAACATAACACAATTTGCTATTTGTTTCCAATGACATGTTAAATAACTGGTTAAGCTACTTCATGAGAGAGGCAAAGAACTTGTCCAGTGCCATTACATGGGCATCCAATGAGCAGGCTCAAACTAGTAACTGTTGGGTTCACAAAGCATCAGCACTACCAATATGGTCACAACCTTACATGTGCACCACACATTCAGATCGCCCACTATTGGTAAATTTTTAAGCCTTTATTCTGACACTAAATTCGATCTTAACAAATTTGCTGATTAAGACCTTGATTAAGAAGTTAGGTAGGGGCAGCAAAGACATAACTGGATGCTGAATATCATCGAATGGAGCATACAAGCACAAAATACTCTGACATCCCAGAAGGCATTTAGCAGCGTATCCATCCTTTCCAACAAAAAATTGAAGTAACATGGGAGACACCTTTTGCAAATGGTTGGTTAAACAGAGCATATTTGTAACAATTTATACTCAGATGCAATGTGGTTTAAATTTCTACTGCAAGAGACATTAAATTCAAAACAGGATCTTCTGAGTCAGAACACTTACTGTCTCTGATCGCTGTCAAGCGCTGACTTTTTGCTACCTGCCATGTAAACTCTCAGTTTGCACCCCTTCCATTGTTTCTTCGTTGTTAGAATGTATGGAACCAGTAAAGTCAAACCTAAAAGACAAATTGGGTTTCAGGCGATTGTCTAAAGATTTGCATATTCTAGCACAGTCACTGCAACAAGTTGCTTTTTTGCACTGTAATAATTTGATTGCAATGTGTTGTATTAACTCCAATTCATACAGCATCATTAGTAGGGAGCTACTTGAGTGCTTTACAGAGTTTACTATTATGTTAAGAACCACAAGACTGCAGCAATAAATGATATTTTAAAGATTTCTCAAAATCTTTACACTATTGATTGGAAGCTAGATTGTTTCATGCACAAGGGCTGACAACAAATCCACATGATTGCAGCTGGTATTGCATTCTCACTAAGAATTTACCACAATTTCACAAAAAAATAGAATACATGATAACCAATCACATCAGGTAATAAAATCTGACCCATGCTGTACTTCTAAATGCAGACCAAATACTTCAAGTTCTCTTGGATGTGAGATAAAAATGTCAGTCATCAAGAAAAGCATACACTTATTTGCATGACATTCTCTGTAACTAACCTCCATCATCAAACAGCCACCATACATCAATGAAGCCCTTATTCCGAGTGGCTTTGGCGATAACGTTGTGGGGCATTTGTTTAGTTTCATCATTTTGTTCATCGTCACTTTCTTCTTCCTCCTTCTCATCATCTTTTTCCTCATCATTGTTATCAACATCATCTTGCATGAGCTTGTCTCCATTCGGTGGACCAATCTCCTGAAGACGTTGATATCCTGTAGAACATTTATACAATGATAATGTAGTTGGCTTTGCCTTCATTCAACACTATGGCATGTTCTAAAATTAAGTCTGCCAGCTGCATTTAGATTAACAACAAAACACCAAAGTGTACTAAAACACAGGTTTTCAAGGGGACTGGCAAACAAAGCACAATGACAGGGCAAGGACAAACACCTGAATCAACATCTTCACCACCCTACATCTCACTGCGATACTGACTTGTGATAGATGCTTTGATCAACAATCAAACATGTCCTGTCAAGTGCCTCATAACACTGAATAATCTGTGCATGCTGTTAATACCAACCACCCTAATGCATGTTACTAAAGCATGGCTTTCAGCCAACCAGATAAAGACAGACACACACCAATAAAATCAGAGTAGCAAGGCAGCCAAATATTAATAGCTCAGCAAACAAAGCTGCAGCTACAAATTAATGCTCTGAAACTGCTAACACATGTCAACAATACTGAAAGTAATTCCAGTCTTCATGTCTAACCAGTAGCTCCACGGCCAAGAAACGTAATATGTGTCAGGTGGCAAATTAGAATTTTCAGCAAAGATTGCTAAATAACTATATATACTGAAACTTCTGCAAAACATGTATTATGATAATGCAGATTCTGAGGCAATGCTGTCAGGGATATGCATTTGTTTCAAATTTAATTCAGCGTTGGAACGCAACTTTGTTATAATGTGACGTTGAATACAGAATTTGACATGGCCCCCAATAAGGCATGACAATCAATCTAATGACATCAGTAGCTCCATTATCGCAACATACAAGGTATCAATGTATCAAATCCATCATACATACAAACTTCTTTTACAGAATAACTCAAACACACTGTAGAGCATGACAGAGTCCAAGAAATACCAGTCTATTCATAGCCAGGTCTTTGAGAGGTACTAAAAGGCACTATATTGATAAGTATCTTGATGCATACATACATACATACACAAAATAATTTATCTTACTTCACTGTTCTTGAAAAGTCATTCAACAGCATGATCAGTATATCTGATAACTGTTCATTCTTATTACCTCCAGCAAACCTGATGTCATTATTGCAGCCAGACCCCGAGTTTTACGCAATCGATTGAGACAACAACCACGACATCATAGCAGAGCAACTCTTTCTGGAACCACTTTTAAAGATGCCAATCAAACAAAGAGCTCAGACAGACAGAGATAAGCTGAATGCAGTAAGTGAGGAACAGTTCAAATAAATACCCTCAATGCCACTTGGAGATAGATGAGAAAGATCGAGGCCAGTCTTCAGTCGGAGTATCCCCACACCGTAGCTCAGATCAAAGGCATCACTGGAAAGAAACCAAGCACTTGACAAAGTCAGCAAAATCAATGTTATGACTTTTATCCACATCTAAATGCTGGAATTAATTATGAACGTTCTGTACAGGTTTCAAAATTTGAAAAAATTCTTAAGAAACATTCACGGGCTCTAGCTTATTTATTTCACAGCAGAATATAATTATAAAACTGCAAGGTTCCTTTAAATAACTAATTTACCAAGTACATACCGTAGTTTCCATACTATAAGTCATTTTTTTAAACAAGAACTTCGATGGTTGCGTCTTATTGAAAGGGGCAATTTATGTGCGGAAAGTTCAAAAATTTTCCGAATAAGTTACATTTAGCAAAGATCGATAAAAAACAAATTAAATTAAATCACATTTTAAGTGAAATTTGCATAGTGACACCATGAGGGCCATATAAATAAATACGTTATCGTCTATTTGTCAACTTAGATTAAACCTGCAACTGCTGATCATGTTGATCGACAGTAGGTTTACTTAGTACTGGCTTTGATAACTAATAAAAGGTACACTACTATTTAAAACCAGTATTTGTATTTAACTAGTACCTAAACTGGTAATCTTTAAACTAACTAGTACTGTCATCCGGCGCATTTGGACAAGTTTTATCAGATGACACTCCGAAAAAAATAAATTTCAAACACTACCAACAGCACATTAAATTTCTATTCTGCTAACTAGTAACTGCACAAATTATACATGTTTAAAATTTATTTAATGTTTTACTTAAATAATATTGATTTGGTAGTATTAGTAAACAAGGCTTAGCCCGGTGTAATATCAGCGTATGTGCCAATAACGCACCCACAGTGGGATTGTTTACAGTAATTTCGGGACAAAATGCACATTATAACTGCAATTTTTTCAAAGCCACGCCATTTTTTCGACTTAACACCTATCAAACCTTCAACTACTTAGTATAATAAACCATTTCAGCCCGTTTCTTGCTTTTAACTTTTCCAGTGAAGCCAATTCGTTTTTATGTGCATTGTTAGCTTTCGCGCCATATTTTTCATAGCGGCAGGAAACGGCAGCTTTCCAGCCTCTACCTTATGAACAGCAATGCCAGCCCAGATTGCCGGAAATCATAAACTGCCCGCCAATATTGAACCGCTGCACAAGGCTGCAGTACTAAAGTGCAAGCCTTTCTCTAATTATGTGCTAACCGTCACGGTCTTGGGTTTGTCTTTAGGCTGTGTATAGCCCAATGTACAGTGGGTCAAGATCAGACTCCACCCACCGCGACTGGGCCATCCATCTGGCCTCTTAAAGCCCCTAGGGGACCAGATTCAAGAGTTATTCCTGAGCAGTTATTTTCTAATGATGGCCATATATTTACGGCCATCATTAGCAACAACTGTCATTGTTATCCTGCATTTGCACCATCGGTTGATGCCCTGTGCATGAGACACAGGCGCTCTAGAAGTTTTTAATTAATAATAATTTTGAAACAACGACCATACGCAACTACAAATAACGATGAATATAATGCAGGTGCATATATATATATTTATATATCTGATATACCTTATGTATATGTGTATGCATGTGTGCATAAGTGAGCGCTTGCATATGTGTGATATCAGAGTAGAAAAGGGACCACTTGTCAGAAATTGTCTTATTAATATTTACCAAGAGCTAGTACAGTAAGGAAGTCAGGATAAAAATTTGCATACTTATGGTTCAAACTTTATGTGCACTGTCTTTGAAAATATGGAATATCAATTGGTAGAAAAATTGCATATGAAAATTCAACCTGTCCTAATCATGTGGTTAATAACAGAATCTGGCCTTAATATATAGCATGCAGCATAAACAGTTTGTAGCAGAAGGATTAATCATTAATTAATTAGCAACTTCAATAATGCCAGTGTCTAATGCACAAGGCATCAACAGATGGCACACCAAAATCAAGCCTCAATCAGGACAAGAAGGTCAGTCCACTGAGACAGAAAGACAGCCTACGGTAAATAAGCCAACTGCATATTATAATTATTGAGCCAGACGTGCAGATGCATTAATTAGATGCAATAATCAATAGTCACGGTATCAGTGGAAAGGGTACCTTTCAGCAGTTCTAGTATGTGACAAGTGGTCCCTTTTCTTGGCTGGGTCATATATACAGAAATAAGCTTACTTGATGACTCCAAAGTAGTCAGCAACTTCATTTGGTGGGGCTCTATGCCAGTCGCACTTGAAACCAAGCAGTAAGGTGTTTGGCTTTAGTTTACCCAATCCAACTGACTAAAGCACAGCAAAGCACAAACCAAGTCAGAGTGAAGCTAGAAAAAGATTATGACAAATCAAAAATGGAATGACCAAGTAAGAAAAGGAGCATCTTGAACTATGTGTCATGTCTTCTACATTTAACTTATTAACAAACCCAACAGGTTTATCAAGCATACCACATCAATAAGACAATATAATAATTCCCAGAAACAATGCAATGCTATACCACATCAATGAGACTATAATAATAACCTCCAGAAACAAGAATACCTGCAACAACACTATCTGATGATTCTGTAAACATCTGTAGCTAAACATGTCACAGTGATGCAATCGCATAACTGTGATTAAACATACCACAAATACAACTTTTATTCCTGACTATGGCATCAACAGCCAAAACCACTTAAACTGGTCTAAAAGTAACCACACACCTAAGTAAGAAAACTTAATGGATGGTGCAGCAAGAAAGAGTAACTGAACCAACCTGTAACAAGGACTGTACTCCCGTTCTAAGTGACTGAGCCATTATCACAGAATAGAAGGATTTTGTTTTACGTTTTGTCAGCCAGACATAAGCCTTCTTTGAAATCCCCCGCAGATCAATCATTGGATTTCCCTAAAATTGCCAAACATGAACTGAAAGGTGAACTGGAAAACACAAAGGAAAAGTTAGGCAAATTGTGAAAGTGATCATTCAAGTCATGCCCTCAAGTAAACTGCAACCTCTTAGCAGCCATCTGCCAAACAGAAAATCACATACCTTCAGAGCTCAGAATTCAAAAGACAAAACCATTACAAGAATCTTGGAATGTATTCAGATCATTTCAGATCATTTCATTGCCTTTGTGAGGTACTTAACGTGTCCTTTATAAATGTTCTGATCATACATACATACATACATGCATGCATACATACATACTACGCACATACAAATTACAAATCAAGAGTTCCACATCAGCTAGCAGAAATTGGCCAAGACATCAACTGCTTAGAAGACTGAGTGTATTAAATGTGCTAACTGTTTAGACAGATTGTGTGCAATTAATCTGCCAAGTCAGACCAAATACTTACCAAAAGGACATGGCCACAGACCATGAGACCAACATTTTTAGTGATGCTGACAGAAAAATCAACAAGACACTTGCGATCCATCGGACACCCTGTCAGAACAAGAACCTGAGGCCTGCAATGTAAAACAATTACTAGGTTAGAAAATAGCTGTCATCAACACCTAATCCACCAGGTAATGCTTAGCAATGGTCAGCTTAAACCAGCCTGCAAATACAATACAGGTGAGGTAAAGATTCCTTACAAAATTACACAGCAGTGCAAAATATCTTAAACAGTACTTTATGAAATCAAATGTCTCTGCAAGACAAAATCCATGGAGTGTGCAAAACTGTATGTGTACTGTGCACAAGAATAACACCAAAATCCATAAGTGTAAAATAGAAGTGCTAGGTACTGAACCTGCAACTTAAAATGAGACACTGCTAACACAGAAGCAAATACAAGAAACAAATTTTCCCAATTTTTTCATCTACTGAAAGAACATTGTTGCCTGTTTCTATGAGGTGCAACCACATCCCCTTCAACCACTACCCACAAACATGTTAACAATAATTAATAATAGTTGTAAGAATGCATGCTAACATCTTCAGTGAACATCTTGCACACTCTTCCATCACTGACAACATCAACAGTTACAAAGAATAACCTTTAAAATCCATCGTGCTAATGACTCCTATATTTAGCACTGACATACCTGAAATTTTTAACATGCTCATTAACATTGAGAAGCTTGTGAGTATTCGTCAAGGCATTCTTATAGACATGAGCTTGTGTTGAGGATCCCCAATTGATATCTGATTAAAAAAACAATTAATGAGTGATAAGAAAACAATTAATGAGAATAATTTCTTAATTATTAATTAACCTAAACATTTGCTCCACGCATTGTTTTCTCGTGCATTGTTCTCAACTATCCCTCTATTTTCCTGTTCAAGTCATGAGGCACCATTAGGTGCTTTCATAATGTAAGCTACAAGATAATGACCTCTTTTAGCTAATTTTTAAGATGTAGAATACCAAGTGATCCATCCATCCATTCAGCCACCCACCCAGCCACTCACTCATCCATCCAACCATCCATCCATATAGACAATGAGCCAATCATTATCCTACATACTTAAATGACACAACATATTATGCTAATAAAACTGCTTTTACCTGGTTTGCGATAATGGACGTAAAAAAACAGTCCAGACACTATAGCAATGGTAATGAGTGCAGTCCACCAGTTTATGATGAACATCACAGAGACACAGAGCAGCGCACCAGCCAAACTCAACCACATAGAATAATACTTGAATGCTGGTCTCCAACCTACAACAAAACAAAATTATGCTTCAGTCTGTCTAGTACCACTTCTTTCAGTGCAGCTTGGCTTTGGTGCACCATCTGTTGATGCCTTGTGCATTTGACACCGGTGCATTAGAAGTTACTAATTATTATCGTTTATTATTATTATATGAAACATATATAACCTCTCTGTCAAATAATTACTGAATAACAGTTGGATGGAAAAGGTACATTAAGCCAGTAAGTAAGTTTGCTTTGGTATCTAACGTAACCTAATGACTTCGATAGAACCATTACCATAATGCAAAAGGCACAGTCGATGGTTACTTCAAGTGAAACCATAGCAGAACATCATAACCTGTTGGAGAAACTTGACAGAAATCTGACAGGTATTCACAAACATTCTTCATTGGGCAACCAGACGTAAAGGATTTGAAGGAAGAATAGTGTTCTGTTATGCATGTATGTGTGGTGTGTTCCTTTCTTAGAACTTAGTTTCTCCCAATAGTTTACTAAAGTGATAATATATAAGTTTTCCCATCTCTTCAACGCATAACACAGCATAGCATAGGCTCGTGTACCTACTTTACAACCAATACTTTTCAAGACACATTTAAAAAAGGTCCCATCAGCTTCACGAGGACACGTCATTGGCTGACCTACTGAAGAAATTTATCCATCCGATGGCACGTGCTAACTCTTCTGTATCATTCCTAATACAATTGCAAACAGTTACATAACTGAGAATAAAATCAATGATAATGAGATTGATCCAAACCTGGTGACTTAGCGAGAGACGCATCAAAACAGGAGTAGTTGACAAGTGCATATGACATGAGGAAGAAGTTGGAAATGAGTGGGGCAATGGCATTCAGCTCGCCTACAAAATACACCAGCAACCTCAATGCAATGAAATGTAATGTAACCAGACAATTAAGCAGCACATTGTAAAAACACCTTGGACATCTCAAAGTATCTTATAGCTTTGTATTTAGATTTAATCGATATACTTTGTTATAAAACTGCCCTTACTTGAGCTAATTCATTTCCAGTAATCAAAATATTTTCTCTTCATGTACAATATTTAAAATAGTAAAAGCTTAATTCTCAAAAAATTTAGATAAGTTAATTGTTTCAAAGCACAATAAGTGAAGCATAAAAACCAGCACAAGACCACTGAATAACAAGATAACTTATCAAAACTTAATAAAACACAAGAAAGTCACAGGAAAGAAAGACTAACCAATGCAGATGCAAGCAAGTGCAAGAGCAAAGGCTAAACCATAGGCACGTCTTGGTTCATCAGATTTGCCAAAGCCTTTGGCAAAAATGTGAATACCAGGGAAGATCTTGTCTTTGCATACAGCCTACAATCATAAAGTATTTGCACATACATTTTCACCCTTTCTAAACCATTTTATTATTTCAGAAATAATTTAATTCATTTGGTGATGCTCTGTTCACTGTTTACCACAGTTTCATTTCAATTTCCAAGTCCTATTTTTATCTTTTAAGTACCAAGCATAATAACATGAATTCACCTAAAACTCAAAATATAAAAACAAACAAAGCTGTCTACTAAATGTCCTTTGTTTTATTCAAACAGATTTACAAAGGCAGGACAATTTACCCCTAAAATTCTCTGTGTATTCACTGCAATATGTTTATCAGTACAAATAATGGAATTCTTGTCACAGCCTTTGAGCATTTGGCACTGTAGACTGACTTTTTGCTAAACTGCAATTAACAAAATCGATAAAATATGCCTAAAATTAAAGGGAACAGGTATTCCAATGATGCTGCTCTAAAATGAAGTTTGCAAAACTGACCTGAAAAACTCTTGGAGCAGAAACAAGGCTGGCCAGAGCAGAAGAGAGTGTTGCAGACACGATTCCAGCAATTGTTAGTGGTCCAAAAGCTGATACCATTTGCATGACCTGAAAGAAAGATTAAAGACTCGCTTGCATCTTCAAAATACAACCAGTTACTTTTAAATCCAACAGAAAACTAAGAAACTCGTGATTTCTTTTTTATGTAAACAAATACAGGTTCACCAAGGTCCAGTTATTTCAAAAGGCTTCCATCTTCTTCAGCTTAACCTCTTCGCTGCGGATGACGAGAACCTCTCGTCATAAAATTGTAATCCCATACGCGGATGACGAGTATGTCTCGTCACAACTACAGTTCACGCCTCTGTGTTATAAATGTTGCTCAGCGTGTTGGAATACAATGTCATCGCGTACTGGAATGATGAAAAATAATAAATAAAAAATGAAAATAACATTTTATGTGGTAGATGGCGTAAATATTTTTTATGAATGTATGTACTGTATGTATTTATTTTTTTATTGCACTCATTGTCCTACAAAACCTGGACTGTGCCTGGAAAATGGATGTTTCAAGAGATATCATACTGAAGAAAACTTTGAGGATGAGGAACTATGAGAAACTATGAATAACCATGAATAACTAATAGTTTTTTGTGTTTTCCAAACGATATTTAGTTGTTCCATAAAAAAAATTTTTTCAAAATTTTATATGACGCGTGACGTAATAAACACTAGCCGCAGCGAAAGGGTTAAAACAAGAATACATAACTTACAACAACCAGAACAGCCTTTGGTACAATAATTCCCTAATTCTCAGTCTTAGCTGGATTAGTTTACACTTTACATTTAGCAGGGCTGACTAAATTTACTCCTAATGCTTCTCTTTGCGATTCATGTCACACTTCACACATTGCTACAGCAAACTTAATCCTCAAAATCAAATTAAATGTAAAGTTGATTATTTTTCGTTCCTTTCTGACAATTATTACCACCACCAACTGCACCACCAGCGAAAATGACATAAATTTGACAAACCACTAACATCATCACATACCAGTAAACATAACAAACCATTTACAACCTATCTCCACAACAATATCAAGGCACAATATAGTGGCAGATTCACTGTTCAATACATTCCCACCACAAGCATTAGTTAATGCAAGCATATTTACGCTTACTTATACATATTTATATTCAGATGAATAACTTTTAAATAAAACACCCATAAAGCAGAGTGCACAGATTTAAGCTTCACACGAGATCAACCCTGCAAAGGCAGCTTGAGCAATTTTGACCAGCCATGGCTTGCAATGATCAAGTGATAACTCTCACTAGCTAATGGCACAATAAAAAAATTTATGTATATTTAAAAACAACAACATCACAACTACAACAAGATCAACATCAACTACAAAATAACAATCTAACAAAATCTTGAAAGACACTACACAAATGTTCTGATACATACATATACACAAACTGAAAATCTGTTACCACTTAGCTGTCACTGCTGCCATCTCTCACCTGCATATCATTGTGCAGTCCGTAATTGCAGCTTCCTGGAATTCCTGGAACACAGACTTTGCTTCCCACTGCCAAATCTGTTGAGATATTATTAAACACAGAGACTGCCTCTATGTCTCCAGATGGAAGGGCAGTTGTGGTATAATTTGCCAGTAGATGATCCACTCCGTCCATCAAAGTGCCATTGTACGTCTCGTTAAGAGGCACTAGGAGATTGGCTGCAATGGGTCCTGCAGCATCTCGTAGCACCGCCCATCCGGTCATCCAAGCAACACCCAAGTAAACCACTGTTGTCAGCAATATTGACAGCAGGGTTCCTTTGGGAATTGCTTTTTGGGCATCCTTTTCAAAACAGTCGATCAGGAAAATATAAATATAATATCCAGCAGATATACAAAGTTTGCAGTTAATGTTTTCATAAAGTGCTAGAGTGTTACTGACAACTGTGATATATTACAGTTTAACAGTTATTGATCTAAAGTGGTTTGTCACTGCTTAACAATGCAGTCACTGTGCAGCTCCAGAGTTCTGTGATATTACAAGACTAATCAATAATTTAATTTCCTCAGCTAAATATGACATCATTAGCAGCAAGCAGGAACTTCAACAAAAGCAGTAACACTCATCTCTGAGAACCAGAAAATCTACAAAAATCACAGAGGAATGGACTGACCTTAAGGTCACCTGATATGTTTGCACCAGCCAGAATTCCAGTAGCTGCTGGGAAGTAGATGGCAAACACAGAAAAGAAGGTGTGCTCATCACGGAAGTCTGGACCAAAGTTGTCTCGAAATGTGTCCACTGAAGCAAGAAGATAACCAACAGACAAAACTACAGGTACCTTCAACGACAAGTGGAAAGAAAACTCAATTCCACTTAACAATTAAATCAAGCAAGATTAAAAAGCAATTCTATTTAGCTGTGCAAACCAAATTTTTCCTACAGTCAGTTAGAAACATGAAATATGAAGCCAAATGACTGGGGTAATGGGTAGGATGCACTATCAACTTGTTAGTTAGCACTGCATTTGATGGAAGGTGGAAAGATCCCCCTTCCTTTAGATCAGATCGCCTTTGAGCTAATGTTTATTTCTTTAGGCTGTGGGTGATGAAGATTTGCTATAATAACTGCCAAACACATGACAATGGTGCAGTGAAATGCAGGAAAAACACACAAACAGCACAGACACATGATACAAATATGTCAGCTACTTTCCTCAACTTAGGGCATGATTAAATGAACAAAAAATGCCTATTGTCACCTACAGTTCTCAGAGACTCAATACTGAGACAGCAGGATCTCAGCAGAAGCACAGCTTCAATCTAAACAATATGACAGCTGCAATATAAGCAATCTGAAAACTTTCCTTCATGGCTGATGAATTAGCACTTGTACTGCGATTCAATCCTCACCTTAAAACACTGATAATAAACCAAAGCCTCCTTATGCTATACTCAGCCATAACACAAATTCTTATATAACATGCTTGATTACATAGATCCCAAATTTAGTTCAATTTAGAAAATCGCCTCATTATAAAAGACCTCATTATAAGACAGTTCTTTGTATGGCTCCCAAATAAGGAAATATAAGAAGGTTCAGGTGTGCCTTTACCATTCAGCCAATTTGATGCTATGTTGGCCAACTGGCAAGATTAATGAATTAAAAGTCCGAAGATGTACATACTGCTGTAGCCAATAAAGCCTTTCTCGTATTTTTCTGTTGACGGTGGAATGAATGTTCCGATGATAAAGTTTATAATTGCAAGGACAAGAATTGCCAAGAGCACCAGCTGAGCCTACAAACACAAGAGCTGAATTAATGCCAGGATCAATGATGCTCATCTCCAGTTACTCGCTGTGCCATGCACAGCTGGAATTGCTAATGCTAGGATTGCAGATAGCGGCACAGGAAATGTTTTAACACCCAACAGCCATCACTTATGCACAAATACTCAAGGGAAATAGACATTTTCATCTGGGAAACGTGCTTTCAAGGAATTGAACAAACCACAATAGTATATGCAAAAATACAATTCTGAGGGCAAACTTCAATCTAGAAAATTTTTATTGACTTTGGCTATAAAGAGCTAGCAATTCATCTGAGGACTGGCAGCTAATTTCCTTCAGGATAAAAGTGAAATTAAATTCTATTTTAACTTTACAATGTGGAAACTAACATTTTTTGCACCCATGCTTCAATTCTTCTTATATAAGTAAAACTAGAAACCGTAGATAAAAAGCGTTTCCAACTCCGAAGTGCAATGCCCAACACAATGATTTATCTTGCAGTATTTATTAAACTCGGTGAAAAAATATTATTTTACCTTATCTACCTTAACTTTAATATTATAATGGTTTACTAGAGAGCATTAATTAAAACGTTTCCACTAATGTATCAATAACAGATTAATAATAGATTGGCCATGACGTACTTCCTTTCATCACCTTTCTATGGCTATTTGTATGTATGCATGGATGGATCTAGATTTAGCAAGATGCTTCATCACAGAATTTGCCTCAGAATCTGACTAAGGATTACCTTTGCTTCCCAGGACAAACCAGCCATCGTAATAGCCATGAGTACAAAAGCTGTGATCAGACCAATGATGCGAACGTCGTTGGTTTCATCCACCATTAGACAACCATGTTCCTACGTCCACAAAATTAAGAGAACACAAAGATGATTGTTATGATCAACATTAGCATAATCACTATTACTCTTGAAAGTTATCTCTATTTTAATATTGGTACTTGGCATCAACAAGATAAATGTTAAATAAGCAAACACAATTGCATAAATTATTCTGAAATATAATAGTAATTTACAATGTCTAGTTTTGCTGCAGCATTAATATTTAGGCCTATATAGTCACTAATAACACAAAAATGGCAAAGGCTTTTGTTTACATTCAAATGACAATAGCTTGAGGTTTAAAACAGAGTACATGTCTGATAGGCATTATGCTAATATCTGATTACAATTACAACCTCATTGCTCTACTGACTGTAACCAATTTTTATTCTGTACACCATCCTTCCATCTGATTACAATAATTCAGAGCAGTCTCATCCTCACAAGAACACTTTACAGCATTTATCAATAGAAGGCTAGCGCTGAGAAATGTCTGAAATATATATGTTTAGGCCTTGCACTGAATCTAAACACCAAAATTCTGTGCAAGAGAGAGGAAATTGGGGATTAATTTCAGCTTATCTAGTGTCTTATCAGGCAGGAAGAGGTTTCACTGTTGCCCACTGATACTCAATCTGGTAGACTGTTTTCTAGACTAGCACCTCCTACATCCACCCATCAAGACCAACATCAAGGACTCCAGCCACTTATAAATAGCAAAACAGCACATAGTGATAGGCCTACAAAGCTTGTTGATCCTAGGACACCAACACAAAGGAATTGTATGACGCTTCTGAAGGAATCAAACACTTAAGAGTAAAATACTGTTTTCAGTATATAGCACTACACAGTATTGTCTGAACACAGCACTAAACAGGTGAGGTGCACATTCAACATCTCTAGTAAACAAAACACACATATAGATTCCTTTCTTTCCCTCCTTCTTCTGTCCAGTTTTATTCTGAATAAAATCATCATGAAGGATTAACAAATATCACATAATTTTGTATATGAGACACCACCTAACCCCGCTGAGGATACAGTTACCCCAATACTTTATATTTTGTCATTAAGCTACATTAAGGTTCAGCAGCAGCTTCCTGAATAAAGCCATATCAAATGTCTTGTAACCACTTCTTTCAAACACAGCAATGTAGCAATTAACTTGCACATGTCCCCCATGCACTGATCACACTTTGGAAACATCAGAATTCCATCAACACCTATTGCTATAGCCTTAGGCAAATTATAGATAAATTCCACATTACATATCAGATGCAGAGGAAATACAAAAGTCTTAGTTTTCGGGAGGCATGCAGCCAATGATACAGAACCAAGCTAGTGGGTCTGAGGAATTCTCTTTATCTGTGCTTTTGGCTGGTTCTTTAAATAATGCTTCAAACTCTATCTCTGCTTGCTTGTGTTTACAATTCTGAAAGCCTGTATTTGGGAAACGTTATCCCAAAGATCTTGGCCCTGTGCATTATCATAATTGAGCTGTATAAGTTATAAGATTTGATAATCCTAGGATCACTGAAAGCAAAAACAATTTTGAAGCAAGTGAGTCAACTTGTAATTGTAACTGTACTTGTAAATATGTAAAGCGCCACTTCAAGGTAGCCTCATCAGAGGCTCTCCCAACCCGTTGTCCCAGAACTGAAGTCAACAAACATCAGTTGGCAGTCACTGCCCAACCAGACCCAGTGGACTTCCAGAACAAAACTAGTAAATCTAAGATCAGTTTACAGGAAGCAGTCAGACTAAAAGATGTTGACATGCAGAGTAAACGACATATCGGGGAAAGAATAACGCATCATAATTTGCTCAGAGAAGAAAGTGCACTAGTGTCTGTCAAATCACATGTGCTTGATTAAATATACAATGCATGTTCAACAAAGCAGTTCCACTTTAAGATACACTCTATTTTGGATCTGAGTTTACTTTCTATAGATATATGTTTGCTCAGCACTTGTGTTCTATTTGCAAACTGAATCACCAACCTCAAAGAATACCATTCTGCTAGAAAATGGGTAAACCACGATCTCCTTACAGCAACTGCACACAGCTAAGAGTCACCTTGTCACGATAGTTCAAGTGCTCTGATTATGCTAGTCGGAGAACAGTCCACAAGTGTGAATGATATGCTTAATTAAATATTAACTTTTCAGTCACATCTGAAGAGAAATCTGTAATACTTTAAAACAACATATGGCCAAACCTCCTTATCACTCTAACTCTACTAGCCTTATTACTGTGTTGTAACAAGGCTGCATTAAAAACAGCTAATTTTCTTAGACAGAATTTAATTTTGGGCCATCATTTCTGGATGCATAATATCAGAATTCTGTTTATATTTGATGCATGTTATTAGGGAGATTCTGGTGTACCTGGATTTTTGTTGTGAAGGGAAATGTGATTTACAATACTTGCCTTCAAGATGTCTCGAATGGTTTCCGCAAATCCAACAACGTACATGGCCACAGCCACTGCATTGGCCACGGAAAACACAATACCAATGGCCCCTCCAAACTCAGGCCCAAGACTGCGAGAAATCATATAATAGGCGCCACCTAAAAAGACAGCATGCAATCAGTAGGTGTGCACTTTCCATTTTTTAATTAACGCAGAACATTATGAAATTGTCTGGTGCATTATTGCAAAAATTGCAGGAAACAACAGACACATTATTATGACAGACAGCAATATTATGCTGCTGCTTGAAAGACAGAGGTATCATGTTTCTCAAGAAAGCCATGTACCAGCATATGCTATTTAGATTCCAAATAGCGAATACCCATTGGACATAAAACATATCAATTATAGATTATCAGCTTAGAGATCATGTGAAAGAGAGTGAGCAGGTATTTATCACTGGCAATCAAGGCATTTGCAGCAAAGATACAACAACCAACAAAGTTATCAGGAAAACAGCAGCCCCATCATGCATAGCTAGAAAAGCAGTATCAACAATTTTAATTTTTTCCATAGAAGATGCATGAAACAGTGGGTATTTGCCTTCATGCGGTTATTGCTTTAATAAAACTAGGCCAGCTCACAGAATACTCATTCGATTCACTGCCACGTGAAACTGACTGGGGTCTTTGCGTTCAGTCTATGTACACAAATACCAAGCACACACACACTGGGTTCTAGTGGCCTCAACAACATCTGTTGTAATATATTTCGGCACAAAGACTATAGCAACATTATGCTCATGGTGCAACATTCATTTCCAAGCATCATACAATACCCAAATAACACCCTGTTAAAAATATTTACATGAACCAAGTCCAAATAACTTTTGACACCTTTGGCTGGCATACTGTGTATACACTGCTGGTATTTAATATACCAAAAACTTCTTTTAACATTCATCATTATAATGCTAACTGCCATAAAGATGACTAGGAACAGGAATCCTAAATGTAATTTAGCTTAAATAGAAAATGACATCATTATAACAAAACTTCAGTCCAAGGAGGTAATTTATATAGCTTCCAAAAGTAGCACTGCAAAGAGACTCCAATGTAAAAATGACTTCAAGATGCAGATACAGTGTTGTCATCTTTGGCTGTCAGCTTTAATGTTACCAAGTATTGTATGGTAACATCAACAAACATTAACTTTAATGTTATCATGAAAATACATTGTGCATGTATTACATGGTAACATTAATAAACATTAACTTTAATGTTACCATGAAATACACTGTGCATGTATTACATGGAAACATTAATATGGGTCCTTTCTGTAATTCTACTGGTATGGTTACATAATGTACAGTAATCTGTACATCTAAGATTCCTAATAACGAGACATTTCTACGATTTCTTTACTATTTGCACAATTTCTGCACAAAGCTCCAGCTTATTTACAAGCACGTCATTAAGTCAGAAGACATGTCAAGAAAATATTTCACGAATGTGCGGAGCCATTATCCCAAGAGCCAAATGTGAATATAAGCTTCAAATCCATACTACTTGCAATTCCATGAAATGACTTCTAGTACTTGTTTATATTTAGAATCCATTAGTAGCCATTACAGAGGTGTAGATAGTGTGCAGATAAGAGGCTTTACAGCTGGTAGCAAAGTCGAGAACAAACATCTGCTGATAAACGATTTACCCAGTAGTTTTTCAGATATGTCTGGATGAATGGTCATCCACAAAATATCCCTGGGGTTTAGTCATAGACCATGCAGCCAACAGCTGTGGGGTTAGAAAGTGCAAAAAAGGTTATATAACAAAGTGGCTTTAGTAAGTAAATTAACCAATAAAGCAGTGGGTAATAAAATAGCAGCTACCTACCTCCTTTCACAATACCATTTGTACAGATTGCTGACATCGACAGAGCAGTCAGAATGGTCACTACGCTGGCCAGCAAAATGACAATTGAGGCAAAACCAATACCTGCCTGACCTACGACCCACGACAGGCGCAGAAACAACATCACACCAAAAATGTTGAGGACACATCTCACCTGAACAAGAAAACCCATCAAGATTAACCAAATGTCTGAACGGTTACACCTTGCCTTGACAGCTATGACATCCTAAGATTAGTTACAAACACTGGTAAGATTTTAGCAAACCTCTGTATCTTCATCTCATGCTGACTCCCAAAACCTGCAACTACTCGACCAGGTCCTCTTACTGTCGCATTCTGACCATACCAAGGACAAGGACAGTTCTTTTGAGCATGCCTTTTCTGTTGCTGGCCCCAGACTGTGGAACTCTCTTCCAACAAATGTTCTATCTGCTGAGTCTGTGCTAGCCTTTAAAAATCCATCTTTCCGTGGACTTGTTTCCTCCATAGGTTGCTTCTGTGGCTTCTCAGATTTCCCTCTTGGCTTTTGACCAAACTTATCCCTGGAATTTGGTATGCACAACGACTTTGCTTAGCAATGACCATCGCCTGAAGCCTTAAGAATTATTACAGTGGTGCTACAGAAGTTCTTGGATTCTTTGATTATTTATTAGACATTCTACATTATCACTGAGCATGTAATAGTTTTCTTACATCATAGAAATTATTTATAAATCACCAAAAGTTAACATGGTTCTTCGAATACAGAGAACAAAATAATGTGTCAAATTACAAATATAATGGCAATACAACATATAGAGCAATTAATGACCACACGAATAAAGATGACTCATTTACCAAGACTCCTTGAATCCAGCCAAACTTAAAAGCTGCTGCACCAGATGCAGTTTCTTCTTTAACCACAGTGACTTTCAAAGACTTCTCCCCATCTTCCTTGTCATCATAGTTCAGTAATTGATCAGCTGCTTCCTAAAAGTGTAATCACAGACAGCCAAATCACTGTTACTGCTATAAAAGTCTAAATAATCAAATAAAGAATTTCTGTGCTGGTCAGTGACAATAAAAAGAAGCTGAAAGTTTTGGAATTAAAAAACTGGCATAAATCAATTCACTGTTTTTCAGTATCATTACAGGAATACAATTCTTTCAATGCAGTTAAGGAAAATTGAGCAAATGACCACTGTTCACTCTATTGTTCAATTTTAAGTAAATTATGACCTTGACCTTTACAGTAACCTTATTTCATTCGGCCTTCCACATTTAATGAAACAAGACAATTCATAAAATGAACAGTAGCACAATCTAAACATAACAATAAACCATCTACTTTCTTACACAGTCCCTGTTTACCAACCAGACCATGTTTAAAGTGTGTGCATAGCACTGCAATTGTTGTCAATCAGTATTTGCAAACAAGAAGTCAGGCACTTGATATTTCTAAATCTTGGTTCAGTTAAACAAACAGAAAAATAGACAGCTAATGCTGCACAAAGGCAACGTTTACCAAGTAATTCAAAAAATGAACACTATAGGCATTGGTGAAAGTGTTGAAAGGTTACATTGTCAATTTTCCATCCCATCCGCAGTAATTGAATAAGAATGCAGAAAATGCATAAGTATGTAGGTAAGTAAGTAATCTTCAGTAGTGTAAGACAAAAGCCAACACTTCACAACAAAAATCCATACAAAACAGTGAAAAGTAGCACAATGTTATAAACAATATTAAGCAATATGCAATGTTATAAACACTCAATCATTCAAAGAAATAAAACAACTGAATAAATCAGGTTGAGGATCAAATCAAATAAATTATGTAACAATTGAGTTTGAAGTGCTTTGTTTCTTTATCAAATCATATGTTTATTTGAGTAGCACTGGCATAAGTAGTTTTGACATTATTTATGACCTGCCTGTCAGTTTATTACATAGCATTCTTATCACAATAAATTTCAGCAGATAAACACTCAAAAAATAAATATTTCAGATTACTTTTAAAGGCCTATCATTAAGAATTAACCTGAAAGAATTCTACGCTTCCATAATTCAACTTAAATATATATTCACTATATAACTGACTAAAATATGCAAATGAGGTGTGAAAAATGAATTTGCAAACAATTCATAAAGCACATAAATATTTCCATACTAAGTGAACAGTTTATGGAAATTTTATTTCATAGGCAATTTTATGTTCAATTCAGAATAAAAAGTAAGACATAGGAGAGGTGCTCATTTCCTCTTCTTTAGGTCCTTGAGCTGGCAATGGACGAATTCCAAGGTCCTGGACATGGGGCCAGAGCATCGCAGGACTTGCCGTTTACTACCCAGCTTAAGCCAATACCAAATTATACTACTTGATGACAAAAGCAGTGTGCACAAACAATTTGCCCAAGGTCGTTACATGGAGTTGAACCCCCAACTGCATGATCATTGCCCAAACGCATTACTCACAGACCACCGTGCTGCTTAATTCAGAATGCCTGTTGCAAACTGACTAGTAGGCCTACACCGACTAATGGTGATTCATTATGTTTTAGTTTTAGAAAGCCACAAAACTTCATGACATGTCATATATCACAAATATATCATAAAATATCATGGCAACAGGTACTCATGGGGAGTTGAAAATTTTTTATTATACAGCCTATTCAAAATTTTATTGTTTTACAATCAATCCCACATTTAATTTATGCACAAATTATGTAAGACATTATGTAAATAAGCCATACAAGCTATAATGATAAACTATACAATATAATCAGTACTTCCATGATTCCACAATTTTGTAATATGTCCTATGACCTATATATAATTCAATGTCTGCCTTGTATATGTTAGAACATATCTGCTAAATTAATGTTTGATTCTAAAGCTGTTTGTGTTGTGTGATCAAATCAATGAAGTAAAATATTTAATTAAGTTTAGTAATCAATGCCATTTCATCTAATTATCTTTTGTTCTTCTGAAAGAATATTGGAACGAGCATGTGTCAGTAGCATACAAAATTGCAGAATCTGCCTCAAGGCAGGCTAAAATAGATACCTCATTGGCAAAAAGAAAATTAAAAACATAAAAAGTCTTTTAAAAACTTAATTTCACTTGGCTGATGAACAACACAAATCAATTGCATTATTTCTGCAGTAAGCATTTAGGGTTAAATCACAGTACAGAAATGACCCCAATTCCACTACTGTCTCCGACTGCCACACTAACAACAGACGCTTGTAATGAAAGCACAGATTGCTTCTATTGATCGTTATTCATCAGACTTTAATTAACTGGAAACTAATTGGAATGCTTAATTATAGAAGTGCTCTAGCGGAAGGTTGATTCTGCACAAGTGTAGGCAACAGATCCAGATCAAAGTATTGGAGAATCATTCCCAGCATGCATCAGAACATTATGAATTTATGGCCAACGAGTAGCATGGAATTTTTTAAACCAATCCAAATAACAGGTTATAAACTGTGGCAGATTAAATATTTATTTGGGGTGTACACAACCAAAAACCAAAAAATCTCTGCACGAAAATTTAGTGCAAAATCATCATGTGTTTGGCATTAAATATTTTTATGAAATAAAATTCTATGCATTACCTGTCACCCATAAAAGTATTAACATGAAGAAATATAAAAACCTATGGGCAGGGATTATCTAAGTAAAACCCAGTGATCAGATTCAGGTGTACTGACATTGTGTGCATTGTAAGTGCTTTAATAAATTAATTAATTAATTAAATTAACGAAATACATCTATCTTTAATAAAAACAGCCCCCATTATACCATGTTAACAATATTAATCAAAAATAATTGTGAACCTTGACCAATACATAATTTAGATGTTTCTTTTACTTTTTGGCGTCAAAAGCTGCCAGTGACTTCTACATGGGATTTGCTTAAAGGTCATATATGGCACCCAATGGTAAGAGTTGATTAACCAGATTCACTTATATATATATATACAAACATCTTCAATTTGCTATGAGAAGTCTCTGCATGGCATGCAAATGGTATATTTCACATGCAATTCATCAGATTTGAGTAAGGCAGATATCCCTCAGAATCCAACACATGCAAATGTCTTAATATAGAAAAAGATATGCCTAACAACAATTATAGCTTAGCATCATAAACTCACCACAGTTACATATGAACTAATATTATGTTGGTAATGTATAAATTTGCAATAACAAATTCAGCAAACACTAACACGTATTGAAATATAATGCAAACAAACATTATTAATTATCCTTGGAACATTATTGATTTAGTTACTCACTGATTTTTATAACAGTATGATTTCATACTAGTGTAAGCCTTTTCAATCTACATTAGAATTTGGAACGTTCCAGATTCTTGAAACAAACTAGAAATTTACAAAAAGCAAGTTACTTTCCAAAAACACGAAAAGTAACAAAATGTGTCCAAAATGCGGCAATTTAATTTCAAGGCGCCAATGCGTCTTGATGTTCGCACACATTTAATCGACTTATCCCTTAAATTATAAAAGGTAGGTTTACTAACCGCAACTTCGATATCATGAAGCTCAAGTAGTGTTGGTCTTTTGCGCATGCCTCCAGTTGTCGACAGCAAATTTCGGTAATGGTCAATATGAGGAAGAGTTTCCAGAGTGTTTCGGCCGAATGTTTTCTGCCCCTGGGTGTCGTAGGACGATATACAATCGTCATAACCTGGAGGACAATGGGCCTGATTCGTGGGGTCCACGAGGCCCCCTTGTCCGTCCTGTTCCTCATCTGGACTTCTTGGTCCGTCTACCACGAACTCCACTTTGGCCACCTTGAAACGCGACGAATTCCTCTGCTGGGCATCGTCGCTATTCGGTTCTTCAGACGAGATGGAAAAAGTAGCAACTCTGTTGGTGTCATCCATAATTACCTTTTGTTTACCCGGTAGTCTCAACCACTTTTTATTTTCCTCAACGCATCCACCACCACACACGCCTGAAAGCAGACGACATTTGCAACCACAGATTAAGAATTTGCCAAGAGGCATCATAGAAGGTAATTGATCGTGGGGCACGGTAGCCGATTGGTAATAGCGCTCGGCTTGTAACGCGGTGAGGAGTACGGGTTCGAGCCTCCCTCAGACGGTTACTGGGTAGCGGAGGGACCATGGGCAAGAGTTTCATTCACAATTGTTTCGCGCCTCAGATTCAGATTTACTGACTTTGCGCGAGTAATAAATGCAACACAAAAAGTTCTAAACGACTCAATAAGACGAGTTTAGAGCGCCACCATGTGACCGCCTAATTCATGAGCAAGCAAATACGTAAATAGTCTAATATAAAAAAAAATATGTAGCCTTTTTCCCGTTACATTGAACTACTTCTTGCTTCTGCAACATATACTCCCAAACTTATAGGGGCAACATAGAAGTGTTGCTGTGGTGCGCCCATCATTCTGAACAAGGTTGCTTTATTTGTCTCTGTCAGCAATTCAGTATGCCTATCGCCGTTTGGTGTCACCGGCTGCAGAACATCTCTGATCGGAAATTTACCTTAACACACACACTAGCCATAGATGCTTAGATGGCTTGCTGGACGCACAGGATTCGTCATGTCTTCGACCGTCTGCTGTCCATACTCGTGAACTTTGGTCCATTAATTACTATAATCTGCCTTGATTATTCTAGTCTTGAGCGAAGACTGTCAGCTGCGAACTGTCATTTCCTGCAGCCAGATTAATGGTACGCCTTCTGCAAGCTCTCGAATGAACATAAACAGTGTTTCACGCGCAGATCTGCTGACACGTAGCCTAGAAATTAACGGCTTCCATCATTTCGAATCATCGCAATTCGAATCTTTGATGCAGCGATGAACCTCGGCCCGTAATCAACTCATCAGCCAAGAGCGCAGTGACAACACGCCAATTAGTAAAACCATATCTCGTGTCGGTTAGTCATGAATCGACCGGTATCAGTCAACAAAACCAATAAAGGGCTACCAAGCGCGGAAGCCTGTGTACAAGATTCACAAACAGTAGACGGGGTTCACATGCACAGCGGAAAACTGCAACTGAGTGTTGCGCCAAACTTATAGAACAGTTAGATTATGCGCAAATCGGTAACACATGTACAAGATTACATACAGATAGACTAGACTGTAAACTGAAGGACTAACCATCAGCTGTACTTGTATGCCGGATGAACTTGCACCTGCCTTACTTTATAATTTCTATTGTTTGATAAGTGGTTATAAGGGACGATGCATTGGTCCATATAGAGGCCCTAGACACTAATTCTGCGGACTAGTGCTCAGTTAGACTTGTTAGACTCCGATCATTTCGCCAGAGATTCCAATTCCACATCCTGTCATTATTATATGTCTATATAGTTTACCTTAGTTTACATGTAAAATGTAGGGGCATATATGCCAAAGACCGTGGTCGATTGGGTGCGGATAATAAGTCCCTTATATTGAAACTATAGCCTACAAGCCTAAGATTTAGGCCTACATTCTCAAATTTGCGACATATTACTAGACAATTAAGCAAGAAAAGAAATCCCATAAAATCTGTTCAGTGTCGGGCCCCACATAATCACTCACACACACACACACACACACACACCTGAAGATAACAACTGGCTATTAATAAATACAATAATTCTTGCAGTCAACCGATATGGATTGATTCGATCTACCCACCAATCGATCTACACGTCTAAAGTACTTATTATACTCAATCATATGAGTAGCATAAAAGACAACATTAGATAAAGCATGGAATCTGAGCCTTGACCAATTTGAACGCTTGAAAGGCGAGTGATCGGTTACGGTATGAAACGGCCTCAGTTCAGAGAATTCCATGGGACACAGCGTCATGAACTGAATATAGGTCTATATATAATTATAGATCGTATCAAAAACAGCAGAGAGGTTGAGGCCGATAAGTAGAGTGGATTGATGTCGCCCGGAAGCGGTGGAGACATCACAAAGGATCTTCAATAAGGCCGTTTCAGTCGAGTGATGCCCACTGTAAGCTGACTGATGACTGTTAAAATTACAGGAGCTGATGACGTGAGACAAGAGACGAACCGGAGATACGTTCCAAAAATTTCGACAGTGTATGAAAGTTTAAAAATGGCAAATCGTTACAGCAGACGGATTATCTGGATCAAGACCTTCCTTCTTCAGTAGAGGTGCAACAGAAACCGTCCGCTGTTCAGATACGAACTGCAGAGACTAACTATGATTGGAATGAAGGCGTCCGCACACGACTTTAACAGGGAAGATGAAAAAGATGCCATCGGAGATGATTTTCCCGGTAAGGAATATAGTAGCAGCAGAAGCAGAACGAAGAGACGGTAGTTTGAAGATGTCCACAGCATCCACAAGTCTGAGGTCATGCAGATGTGTGCCGATATGGTCCCAATCTGATGCAAGAGGGTCCATGGACTGTCGGGACAGTTGCTTGGCAGTCGATACCTTTATTTACTCTCGATCTTGTTGACGAAGAAGTCTGATAACGTGGCACAGTGTTTCTGGCATTCTTCAACCGGTAACACCTCAGACGATACCGTGGATTGCAGTATACATCATTCACTGCAGACCATTGTTGACGAGATCCGTCAGGCTTTTCCCAATATGGTATTTCTGAAGTGTCGTCGGCTTGATTTGTTGATGAGTTTGTTGTTGTTCCGGAATGCTGACCAGTACGCCCGGCGGACAAGTTCATCGTCGGCAGCCACCCCTCGCCTTTCTAGGCATCTTCGAAGTCGTTTAGCATCTGCAGCTTCTGAAGACAGCCAGCAACTGCTCTCCTTTCCTGGACACTTCGTGAGTTTGCTAAAAGAAGCCAACTGGTCTAGGATGTCAGTGACAACGTCATCTATCTGACGAACAAAGCCACCAGGGACGTCACCAACAGCCCAAACTGTTACGAACTGACTTGTCGAAAGCGGTCAAGATCAAGTTTTTTCCAGCTTCCGATAGATAAACGGTTGCCTCGTCGTTGAGGCATCGTGCAACCGTCCACTCCACCAGACGGTGCATGGTCGGACAGTCCGTGGCTGCTGTACACCTGTACGTTCTTGATCGATGCTGAAATGACCAGATCGAGCAGACTTGCACCGGCTGGCCCGGTACTTGCTGTAATCCAGACACTTGAAGAAAGCCGCTGGTACCAAAATCTGACTCTTATGGGCGGCAAAGACTTAGGAAAACAATTAAAACTTAGAGACATAAATCAATAGACTCACGGGTTGAACGACGTATACATTACCCATTGCCTATAAATGTACAAAAGATATATAATATTATGGCTGTATAGTATTACATATATCTGCTATGTTATTACATTATATACATATTTTATATATTTATACATTATTACTTTTGTTATATATACATATATATATAGTGTAGACAGTTTGAAACGCATGTATGCATATATATATATATATATATATATATATATATATATATATATATATATATATATATATACTGATGAACTGGTTTTGGGGTGACGAGTTTCTTTGTCTCGAATTGTGCGTCGGTCACTTGCTGATGAATGGAATCGAAACAAAGCCGATCTGCTGCTGCAGCTGCTGCTGTTGCCTAAACTTGAGCTGCGATGAAGACCAGACCTAAGCTTCTATTCCTCTCGTGATATGACGAGCTAGTTTTCGCCGCGAATATGGATTAGCTGTTCACTGATAGAATCATCGAGTTCAGCTATTTATATGCACTGAGACCACGGCTTCCTTGTATGCTACCTTATCTATTAGTCACCAAGATGGAGATGGATACATGTACGTAATAAATATATAACAAGACTTGGACAAAGCATGAGAAAGGCACTAGAACTGAAAAACGACCGCAAAGAATGGAGGTTCCAACTACCACCGCCTAATGTATCTGGCGTCAAAAGCTGATGATCATGGTGGTGGTGGTGGTGGTAATGATATTATTATTATTTTTATTATTATTATTAAATATATAGGCCTACGCTTAAGCAGGCACATCATATTAAAAATTTAGGCTTGTGTGCAACAGCCATTAGTTACTTAGGAAAGGGTGATGGTCGTGGGCCTATATATATTGGCCTAACATCCTGGTCAATGAAACTGGGTCATGGGCCTACAGAAAATAAAGTGAAAGACAGACTACTAAATCCTTGTAGGTTTTCATATTTTCAATGCGTCTGATTTTGTCGAGGCCGATTCGAAGGAACAAAAACAGAGAGGCCTAGACGTTTTTGAATCGGTTATAATATTATAATATTATAAATTCCAACCACTGCGTGCAACCAGCTCCTTTTCCACCCTAACATCTCTCCTGCCTTCCACCACTTTGGAAATCACTTCATAGCCACATCTGCTCCACTCCTCTGCAATAGGAAGAGCAGTCCTTTCAGCTAGCCCTGAGAAGCAGACACAGGTATGAAGTGCTAGCGACTTCATTTTTCTTAGCCTCGGCATATGAGGGCGGGTGGCCAGTCCTCTCCCTCGCCGCCTAATCTTCCCACTGACGGTGTACGGCCATTGTGCTCATTATAGCTGAGTTCGCTACGGACACAAGTGGAGTCTAAATCTCGAAAGAGATTTTTGCCACGGTGAGGTCTGGAATAGACGCCCACCAGAATAACGACAATTATCTGACCCATCCTACAAACCAACCAACATCTTACCACTTGCAATCTTTGCACAGGCTTTTCACTCAAAATTGAAAACATTCCTCCTCCACAGATCCTATTCTGATTCCTCCTCTTCCACTTATCTATCTTACCGCTTCAACTCTAAACACCAATCACCATATCCGTCTGACTATGTGCCTCCCTAACCTTTGCGTCTTGACCCGGAACCGAAACTGACCTTACCCGTCTGCTGATTTTGTTTTTACTGCACCTCTGTGAATAAGCTGGTTCCCCGACTTAGCTTACTTTGAACGCTTTAGAAATCTGTGGTTTACTCCTCCATAGCCGCACGGGGGCGTCATTGCCTATGAGGCTTTTCAACCACGACCAAATAAGCTATAAATTGCAACCTGCAGCGGCAACCGAACCAGGATTAACTCCACCACCGCCGTTTTCGGGTGGTGCCAGTCTCAAGCCTGGATGGCGACGCTGACTATCTTTGTTACGACCCAGAGTCATTAAACATAAACTAAGCTGTAAGTAAACGGAATCAGGACTAGAACTAAGAGGCAACGTTGTATCGGGGTCTGGAAATACAATAAAAAATATGAAAAACATCAGTGTGACAAGTTTAGAGGGGAAAAACATCAGTGTGACAAGTTTAGAGGGCTTACGTTCGTTAACCACTCTTACCCGGCATCTTACGCTGGCAGTACATCGCACTTTCGACACAACGATGTCATCATAATCCATCGTGTAATCATATTTCTTACGCCAACGAAAATCAACATATTTGGATAGACGCAGCTACATGTATTATGGCCAACCAATAGTAACAAACTGCTAGTCTTTAGGCCAGGGTAGTCTATATAGGCCTGCATAATATATTGGCCTATATTTTATGAACATTTGCTGACCTACACATCACTGCATTTATGCTTATTCTTCCATTGACCGGTCTTGTCCATTCGTCACGCAGTCGGTCGGTCGGTCGGTCGTCTCGTAGAACCGACCCGTCCGTCCATAATGCCTTTTATTGCTGGTCCGATCATGTGCGGTCGTCTTACTCTCCGATGGATGGCCCACTTGTTTACCGACAATCGAGTGTTTACAAATCCGCCTGTGTTGACAGATGATTCGCCGCGCAATTCGGTTCCACTCCGTTTCTCGTTCAGTCTGTCGTTACTCCATCCTCATTCTCTCGTTCATCCTCGCTGTCATCAGAAGCATGCGAACTATTTTTAGATTGTCAACGAATCCATTGTTTATGCCGAAACAGTTTTCATATACAGACACCCATATGTACACGTAATTGTTGACCTATACGACCGTCGTCCTGGCCAACTGTATAATGCTAGTCATTCTTATTTACCCGTAGCGAATCCTCTAAACCTGCGTTGGCTTCTGAATGCCTAATTACAGGCCTGTAGTTTCAACATTACGAAATCATCAGGCCTACTGTTGTAAATCTTACACGACCAGATTTTGAAAGCCATCGGCTTTGAAGGGTGTCCTATGGGTCGTAGTCTTCAACTATCAACTATGAAATGTAGGTCGAACATATTAGAGGCACATGCATTCAGTTTGAAGTTCCGGGATCAAAACAAACAATGGCACGTTTCCGCGCTATCAACCATCCACGATGCCGTCTGAAAGGCTCGCGCGCTCATAACTCCGGAGGCCCGGAGCAATATGTTGCAATTCGACCATGCAAACATGTGAGTTCATTGACTCATTTTGCTGCTAAAAACGCGTCAGTTTCTTTTAATGGGCCATAGTTGTCTATTTATTTTCAGTCTTCGGATACACGGTCTTCCGATTCAGGCAGCAGAACTGGGTGCTATAGCTACAGGCTTTGGCCGGTCCGTGCGTCTGTTCCGGCCTCCGTGTGGTCCGTGCCATAAGTCGGCAGCCGAGTGGCCAGAAAGTTCAGTTTTAGATGGAGAACACAACCTTTTCTTCAGACAACTTTATTTTGATTTAGAAACTCAGGTTAGCGTTCGCGACAGATAAATTGCTAGGTTTTAATGCTGATTAGTCAGCGATAGTTTTCGCTTATGTTTCTGCCTAAGTTAGACTAATCTTGATTTCTTAATTAACCAGATTAACTGGTTTGCTTTCTTTAAATCCGATTATGGCAGAGGACTTAAAGAAATCGTAATTCAGCCGAATAAACTCGGGAAAACTATTTCTTCTAGGAATTCTTTAAAAAGTGCCTTGGTTGGTGAATGCTCCAAGTTCTAATCTAAATCGGATCGCTGATGTACTGCATGCAAACACCGAATATCAGTTTCTTCTTTTCTGAAGTGAGTTCGCTCTCCGTGTTTTTTTAAATATTCATCATGATCATCATCACCATCACCACCACCGGCGAATCCATCAGCTGACTGCGGACAATGTTCCTTCCATACTGTAAAGCAGAAGGGCCACTGGTTTATCTATACTCCCCTTACATTTTTGGCATCCAACGGGTTGCTGTGCAAGCTGATACAGCAGTTGTTGATGAATGGCCACACGGACACAAAGATGTTTGCGTTGAATGTGAGCTACTGATATGTGATGGGACGATACTCTGCTAGGCAACAGGTGATATGAAGATACCGAGAGATGGAGATGATTGCAGAACATCTGGGAAGCTAAACCTAAGCTAAGGCAAGGAGCTCTGCATAGACTGTGTATAGAACTCCTTGAGTAGGTCTACATTAATGATGCGATAGTTTTTGGGATCTCAAATAGGCACGCCCATTAATTTCTAAATTGCTTTCTTCCTTTTTAAATTAAATTTGTTACTATTGTAGCTTTGAACCGCTGCATAAGGTGTCGTTGATTGAGGCTGTCCGCAAAGAAAGAGAGAGGAAAGGGTCACACTCTCGTGGGGGGATTACGTCCAATGTGGATCTGAACACTGTTGTTTCAGTGCAGCTGAAGGCCAAACTCAGTCAGATAATAGACAGCCTGGATTGGGTTGGATCTAATTACACTTCCTTTTCTGCCAGATCACAGGGTATGTGTAACCTAAGTTCCATATGTGTAACCTATAGTCTAACATACGTTTTAGTATTCGCCTGCAGTGTGGACGTCTGCAAAGGGGATGGGAGGGTGATGCCAAACGCGAACAAGGTCAAAGTAGGTCATTCTTTGCGGACGTCCTTTATAGACGACCTGAAAGTCCGGCTGTCCAGAGTTTATAATTACAGGAGTTACCGTCCAACCGTAACGGACGCCTGGAAGTTAGCTGTCCAGATTCTAATATTTAGATCTCCATGTGGCATATGTAACGAATCACGCGCATACGCTTAAGACTTGCGCACAGGGCTGGACAAAGGGGAAATGAGACTCATAATGTTGAGACTTTATCCAATAGGATCTATGACAACGGCTGTAGTATGATGCTCCAGGTCCAGTATCTGGCCACGTGATGATCATTGGTTCATGTACATTGTACAATAAGGTCACGTTGGTCTCGGTACCTTACAACCCGTGCATATCGACACTTAAGTTGATTAGCAATTAGCTTAAATTAAGCATCAGTACAGCGTGGTAGACGGTTACTCAAATGGATAAATTGCCTAGTCATTAGATAATGGCGCTTAATAAATGCAGAATAATAAACGAGGATAAACACCAGCCGAAAAGACAACGGCGTAAAGCTTTGCAAAGTTGAACTGGAGCATCTCGTTTTATTTGAAACGACCACCAAACTTTTCAATTGTTTTTCATGTTTCAAGCATTTATATAGCGCCTCTAGAGAGATTGCAGCCATTCGCCGGTTGTTGTGCTGCTTTAATTTAACGTCTCACTACAGATCATGTGGCATAATAAAAATCTGCGGAAATTATGAGGCGCTCTGCTGAATATAGGTTTCCGACATTTTCTGTTAAAAGCACATGTAGGAGTACTGTTAGTCACTGACACGCCCTTGCATCCTGGGGTTCATTGTCAGCGTTGTGTACATGTCAGCAATCAATTAGGCTAAGTGACATGTGGGCCTATAACGTAGGCAGGCCCTCCTTTCAAGCACGTCAATGACATGAAGGCAGCCTATGACATGAAGTCAGCCTATGACATGAAGACCATGTGTCATCTGTACAGACAATTGCTTAGGTTGACTTTAATATAGTACTCAAAGCGGCTGCACGTCACTTCAGCTTATTTAAGCTACATGTTGCCCTACGCGGGATAAATATATCTCGGAATGTTATTTTTATTTAAATAATAATGATATTATTAGTTTTTTTTATTATTATCTATATACTGTGCGTCAGCTGCCCTTCAGTTCCCGACGTCGGAGATTATGTTTACGACACTTTCGCCCCTGTGTGACGCCAGTGACCTTGGGCGTTCGAAAGGGGAGACCCTCTGCTGCTTTGCATCTGCATTTTCTGTCGGTTCTTCCAGAACCAGTGGCTGTAAGGAGTTCCGGTTCATCCTGATTTTATATCTGACGAAAACTATCCATACAACCTACACAATCTCATTGACCCTTGATCCATAAAATTTGTTCATATTATTAAACATATATCACGCATATAATTATATATATGCACTGATATATGTATATATTAATGAAAGAATAAGTTGTAAATATTACGCCTAATACTCTCGTGTGCACTCTATACATCGGATCCTAAGCAGACATTAGAATAGGCATCGTATTAAGCCAATCCCCTGTATGGGATTACGATTGCATGGCGTATAAAATCCAAGCCTGCCATGGAATTGTGATGGTAGTAGTAGTAGCTTATGTCTAACTAAGCTGTGTCACATCGAAGATTAGCGAGTACGGCAGTGATGATTATACATACATATATATATATATACATGTACATGGACTGATGTATGTATATATCAATGAAAGAATAAGTTGTAAGTTATATTACGCATAAGATGTTCGCCCGCCAAGAAGTCAGTGCGCGGGGCCATCCAACGACTGCGACTAATGCACAAGAGACAAATGGGTTCAAATGCAACTACAATGAAGTTTATTGTCCCTCATGCGACAATCAACATACAAATAAAGTATGTTTTATAATCTGCTCCGCGACTTAGCATCCGATTGTAGGCTGCGGCTTCCCGTATAAGCCTGTATAGGAATAACTGTATTATATATACTGGCCCCAATCCACTGGCCTTCGGTCTAAAGCTGTTCTTTTTTCTTCTGGTTATAGGACATACGCAAGCATATAAATTAACCCTATACATATATATATATATGAGTATAATGTATGCGTGCTAATATTTGTGCGGATTATACATATATATATACACACATATATATTCGTTTGGGATATAGTCCAAAACTATATAGTCATATACCTATAGGCCTATAGATCCATCTCTCTCTCTCTCTCTCTCTATATATATGTATGTATATATATATATATATATATATATGTATATATATAGACACACAATTAGTGTAGCTCATATTTCAAATATACAAATAGAAATACGGGGCCATCCATAAGAGACGTCCGCAGAGAGGAGGGAGAGAGGGAATATCATAATGCAGATAAATGCGGACAAGTGGAGACGTACGTCGCCATCTAAATTTTGTAGAGAGTTATTTCTGTACCGCCAATAACCAGTAAACACCAGCTTTGGCTAGACAGTAGACAGTCTGTATTGCGCTGGATCCAATTACAGTCCCTTTGCTGGATGCGACTGTATCAAAATACCCCACCCCGTAGCACCATTAGCCGCGCAAGATCAACAGGATAGCCCAATCTGGGCCGCAGTACTCAGTTGGATTGCGCGCGTCTCAAAGGCTACGGGGAAGGTAATGCCAAATACGGACAGATGCGGACAAGGGTAGGGAGGGGTCAAAATAGGTTATTTTTGAGGACGTCTTATAGGCCTAGTGTTTTATGCGTTTGTCTGAGCATTAAGGCCGACGACATGAAGTACCATTTGGAGACAATATATCTATAGGCTAAGCGGTGAAGGCTTTTATTTTAACATAACGTCTTACTCGTGAATCGCGATAAGAAAAGCCGCGCTGACTGTAGGTCTATATTTGTTTTATATCCACACAATTACGTAATAATACGTCATATATATATAGCATATTATGCATGTCTATATATCATATATAACTCATACTGTGGCTATACAGCGCCTTCCCCTGCCTCTCATAACTAAGTGGTTTGCCTAAGTGATTTCTAATAAATCTAACGAATGATTTTTTATAATTAGATTATATTACATTGACTGGAGAGTCGAACTCAGGCGCTGTGTTCCAATAACTGCTTCAAAAAGCGTGTCTGTTGTCCAGAAGTGAAACAGGTGTCCATAGCGAAGGCAATGTCAGCGTGCATCCGCCATGTGCAATTAACGCGTATGGCTCGTATACAACACAACGCAATCAGGCCCCATAGGCAACAACGCATACTTATTCATAAGAAGTAGGTCTACAATGACTGCAGAAATCACGCATCTAACAAAATAATAATAAAAATAAAATAATAATAATAATAAGACCATTTATATAGCGCCATAGAACTGCCGAGGCCGATAAAAGGGCGTTGTACATAAATTCAAAAATCAAGGACGGCCATATATTTTTAAAAGATAGGTTTGAGTCGTGACTTGAATGCGTCCAGAGATGGAGCATTCATCGCATGATCAGGAAGACTGTTCCACTCACTGGGTCCGCTATGAAGCCTTGAAGACTAGCTAGCCTGCATGGACAAACGCAATTGTAATCACAGATATATGCATAGCGCCTTTTCAGGAGAGGCTTATCAGAGGCTCGAGGACCATAGAAAACACCTATTAGGCCGAATGTACGAATACAGTACGACTATCTGTAGACTATTGTTTGTGATTTACCTCAATAGGAATCGACTGACCAACTGGAAACCTGTTGTCTTGAATAGTTATGTTGTCTGAACGGCACCAAACTCTGTAGCCTTGGATTCACGGAACGGTGTATCATACACACAGACGAATCTAGTCTTCGTCGGTAGAAATCTTGTCTTAATCAGTACTGCTACACTCGACTAAACCGCCTTTGATCTGAGAAAACGGTAGAGCAGACTTCAGTGCAGGTCTCTTATATAATCTCCAAAGAACCCGATCTCAGCTGGCGATCGCTCTTCCTATCCACACGAAGAACCTCACCGGCCTCCATTTAAATACACTCTCGGCAGATCCCCCTAACGACCTCAAACGGAAACCAGCCAACCAGAGCGCAGCCGAAGCGTGAACAAGGCCTTCGCTGGCAGGCCTGACGCTGGGCTGCGGCAGTCGCCCTTTACGTTTGCGACATCCAACCTTAATTAGGCTAATTAACCCGATAAAATCGAACGCGACGTAGAGAGTTGAGTCGGCGACTAGAATGGCCTACAAGTGCTATCCATAACATTGCCTATCAGAGATCAAACAACAAACAAAGGTACAGGCGCCGTTTGGTCGAACATATGCACGCCTACCTCGGTCGTAACGGCTCGATCAAGACGGCTTTCGTTAGGAATTGCCAGCTACCAACCACGTGTTTTCCGCCGTGTGCACGTCTGCTGTACACCGATGCGTACATACGTAGTGTCGCGTCAGTGTGTGTGGGTTTGTGCGGCGGCCTATCACGGCTCGCCGGCCGATGGGTACTTGCGGTTTGATTCATCGAGCATAGCCCCGGCTGTGGTGCAGACTTCCCGCCAACTAACGGGCAGGGCTTTGTCCGAAGCGCCTACCGCGTGTTTGCCTTTTTATCTTTTCCTATTTCCCTCTTCCTCTTTGTCTCCCTTTTCCTCCTCTCTCCATCAGCCTCGCTCTGTCTCTCTTCCATTTGCCGTGCTCTCATTTTTCCTTTCCCTGCCTTTCCTTCTAACTTCGTACCATCTGTCTGAATGTCTCTGTCGGGCCCTACCGCTCCCTCCCTGTCTCTTTCTCACTCTATCGCTCTGCGTCTGTATGCCTATATCTGTCTCTGTCTGTCTCCGTCTGTCTGCCTTTCTGGCTTTCTCTCACTCCTCTCGGCCGCTGACTCTTATCGCCCGGCAAAGCACTGGACGCTGATAAAGGTCGGTACTGTTAGCCATTACTGACAGTCATCGCACATGTACGAATCTCTGGGCTCAGTCAGGCAACTAGTTTCAGGCAAGCATTCATTTCTAACACTACAGTAACTGACTGTTTCCAGGTAAACGCAAGCTATCTGCACGCCAGATTTTAACCTTTAGCCATTGCTTACCTATTCCTCTTAATTTCCTTCCTCGCTGTCATCTATTCCTCCACCTCAACTGTTTACCAATTCCTCTTCTTCGTCGTCCGCCCCCTCATTATCACCGAAGTGTTTTGCATGTCGGCTGAATTGGACGTTTGTGCGACTTGTGGGAGACTTCGTAAATTCGGTTCTGATGAGATGCAGCTCTGGCGTCTGTTCTCTGCCCTACTATCTTCCAGCGAAGCCAGTGCGGTTGAATGGCCTGGAAGTTATGGATACTAGACCGGTTTTCGTGGGAGTAAAAATTATGAGCATATCAGGAGCACTTAATAAGCAGAATGTCCATGAACTGAAGACTTCGCAACTTCTACAAAAGTGTTCGATATGCCTTCAAATGATAGAAAATATGAGAGATTAAGGCAGCATAAACGCATAGTGTAGATTGGAATAATCAATAATAGGCTAATCCTACATATCAAGTAAATAAGAATGTATGTATGTATGTATGTAACCTTTATTTGCATCTGACAAACGCACGTGCATGACATGCATAGAACAACTATATGCATATTAAAATATATTATAACATGAGCAAATATAATCGACGGGCATACTAAATATAGGCTAATTCTATAAGTATTAATTAATTAAAGATAGGCTTATTAACAATACTTCGGTTCACAAAAATACTTTTAAACAGTTTAGGTTTAACCAACAGATAGCATAAAAAGATGTCCTTTCTGGCGAAGACAGTATACTTGTCCTAACGGAAAGGTGGCAAGAGCTGATTAATTTCCACATCAGCTTCTTGGCTTAATGACTCTAAATCTTTTAGAATGATCTCTTTCCAGTCTGCGCAATTCTTAACATTTTTTACATTCTCACTTGTTTATCAACTCTCCTCACTTTGCAAAATCTGATGGTAGTTGATAATCGTAATCTCCTCACGTCTTCGTTGCCCAACCAGTAATATTCGATCCCGAGAGGACCAGCTTATCCATCATCGCTCACTCAAAAATTTAAACTTCTTCGTTCTGAAGTGTATTCCATTTCTAATTTTTGTGTGCTAAGACAGTTGCTGATTTTCACAGGGTTATGTTCTCACCTGTATTGAAATCTTGAAGTAAATGTCTGCCCTGGCGGGGATTTCATCCTCCGATCTTTGGGTTGACAATTTGACAGTTCAGCACGCTAACCAATAAACTATGGCGTATTCATTTTGCAAAAAGAATTGAGGTGTAGGCTAATGCATGAATCGAAAGCAGATTTAACATGATCAAAACTCGTTTTTATGGAACATTTAACGTTTTTTTCGGTTTCCAACGAATTAGCAATAGAGAGCAAATTCAATAGGCAAACCGCGGTTGCAAAGAAACTTACAGCAATATTTTGAAAGGAAGGAAAAGTATGCAGTGCGGGTGCTTTTTATGATTGTTGGTCCTTTATTTTATGTATCCTTACTTCATTACTGATAGCCTGGAGACTTTTAAACAAGGCAAACACTTAGGTCTATTAGCACACTTATAGTCTTATGTTACCTGCATATAATAGCGAACATTTCAGAAACACGATCTATTAAAAGGTAGGCCTGCTTTGAAGGCTTTACAATTTTAGCAAGTCAGCCAAATATAGATTTTAACGTAAGAATAAGCAAGTAAGTAAAATTTCTTCGATGATTGCCTAAACCAAACTGACTCCATGTAGCCACGTATCTATGGCCTGTACAGGATGCATATACGCATATATATTGTACAGATGTATACCCTTGCAATTTTAATCGGCAATAAATGACGCAGTGATCGAAATTTGGAACCGGAAGTCAAAAACCCCGATAGATGGACGAAGCGAGCCATATCAATGCGGTAATCTAAGACTAATGGCCAGTTTATGCAGCGCTGCTAAAACACGCAATATCACGTGGCTCCTGTAGCAGGCTGCCTTGTAGGATGAGAGAGCAAGAGCGAGAGAGAGAGACCAAGCGGTGACGGAATTAACTATAGGCGGTTCTCCCCACTGCGCCCCTCTTGGTTATAAGCTGACGCCCCTCAGACCAGACCCGTGGATGGTGGACTGCCAGTATATGGCGCCCCTGGAGATGCTCTTGCCCCCCATGCAAGCAATCCTGGAGCCGGAAATGAGACCAAGGTCATGTCAACATATTTTTTATGGAATTTTCGAATGAGTTCCTGTAAATGGCAAAAATCTCCGACACTACAAGAATTGAGGCCCGTGCTGACCCGGCTGATTAGGCCTTTTATACTCGAGTTTAACAAACTTTATGGCTGTTGCAGGTTCAGTTCATCGATCGATACGATGAGTAAATGATGAGTTGCGTCCTATATTCTTAAGTTATAACTTCGAAGATCTGTGTTACCTTTGGAATAGGACGTGCTACCCACTCCGACCCATGCATGCAGGTCGACGACCCGAACATAGGCCTACTTAATACATAGGAAATGGGTTTCTCATTTTTTAAAGTCGAAGTCACTTAACAATTCCTGGAGGTCGAAGTTAAGACAATCGATTGCTTCAGTATTTGTTCAGACAACAGTTTTCAGACGCTATAGATAACTATATATATATATATAATATATATAATATATATATAATATAATATATATATATATATACCTACAACTTTTCGGCACTAGTCAGAACAAAACGACTATGTATCTCAGAAATTGTCATGGTGCAGTCTTTCCACGATTTCAACCAAAGCCTGCAGGCATTTTTATAATGGCCTCAGGTCCAGGACTCATGTTCCTTTATGCGCCAACATTTCCCTAACGACAGCATGCTGTTGGGCGTATATTTGGAAGACGCAGTCGACCACGTGTCTTCACAGTTTATAGCATCGATACTCCCTGCAGTGACAGAATATTGCGCTGCAGAAGAACCAATCTCGCGGTAATAAATGGTATACTGAGATATGAACTTAGACATTTGTGGGCGTGTGTTTGCAATGTATGCAGGTATTCGCAATGTACGCAAGTATTTGCAAAGTATGCAAGTTTTCGCAATATACAGGTATAAGCTCTAGCATAGTTGGTGCTTTATCTAGCGCCTTTTGGACCCTCTCAGGATCACCATGCCAACACGGGCGTCTGTGTATATGGGAAATGATTGATGGACTTCCTGTCAACAGACTAAGGGCGCCATATAAAGGCCTGGTGCTTATGAGCCGACTATAGAAACACCATAAGACTATCCTTTTTTATTGTGTTATGAAAACATGGCGTCTGTGGGCGGCTGCAGCCATGGACAGGTAGACACTGCAGCCAGTACTTTTGAACGGTGCAACTCCATCGCTGCTTATTTTTAAGTATCGATTTTCAGACTGTCTAACTGCAATGGCCGCCAAGATCAATTATCCTGCTGCGCTTTGGCTGCTGCGGAGGCTTCTGTTCTGTGTAGAAGTACTGCGCCACCCGGCACCTCAAGCGCCGTTAGCAATTTGCAGCTAACTAACTTATTCGATGGGTTGTTCCTGGCAAAAATAATCGAGCGAAAAGTTTTATACATGCATGCACATATGTTACATGTAAGTTCAAGCAGGTCTATGTAATTTCAAGCACATGGAAGTCGATATAAGCCTATTCGATCTATGTATTGAAGCAGTTCCAACTAACATAAGCTTAGAATTCTTGTAACGTATATATGACGCATTATATACGTGTAATGCATAGGCAATCTTAGTGCAAATAAAAAATTATAGTGGCTTTCTCTTTGCAGTGCCCACTGCTCTCTTTATTAGTGCTTTTAAACAACTCGTAAATATAGACGAAACATAATAGTAGCTATTTGCATTCAAGTCCCGATGCAGTGATGGAGAATCAAGTTGATTCAAGGAGACTGCATTCGTTGACGAACGTCGTGTCATCATCAGCGGGTAAGTATTCTTGAACAGTTACGACGAAAAGTAGGTCAGCCTGAGACGGAAGTCCTGATAATGATTTCCTTTGGAGAAAATCAAGGCCAGAACTCTTCCCTTCCATCCACTAATTGTAATCGTAATCGTTATCTCGAGATTTCTACAGCGCCCAACGAAAGCCACGTCACGAGAACCAGTTCATTCACAGGCGCTCAGTCAAAACCAAATCGATAGGCAAAAGGGGTTCGGTCTTCATTATTGGTCATTAGGCCTATCGCAGAAAGTAAACGTCTTCTTCAGTGCGGCTTTTACATGTCGTAAACAACGGTGGTCTAATCGGTGGCGCTCTTCGTCTGTAATCGACAGATTGCGAGTTCGAACCTACTGAGCGGACTCCGTGCCACGACATTGGACACGTTTTTCACACACAACGTCACATGTCTCTGTCATGAAGCAGTATAATTTTGTACGGGCATGAAAATAGGAAGTACAGTAGGCTAAACGGCAAGTGTTACAATACGCTGCAGACCCTGTGTCCAGGACAGAAGAGCGGAAAATGAGCCCCTCCCTGCGCTGAGCATGAAACATAGGAGCTTCACTTTTACTTTAAGCCACCTTTTCAGACTGAATCCTTAAAGCAATTGATACACGCGCCGAAACAGGAACTGCACGCTTTGTACGTAGTTTATATAATACTTGTGTCTCCACTTAGCCATGCATTCAAATAGTCGTGTCATTTAATGCACATTCAGCATATCTCAGCATCACACCCTGCAGCTCTCTTTTTGCCTTAGCCTTCTGGACAGCGGTCTGATTCGAACCTTCTACCATGACAGCTATGGTGCTTAGTTTTCCGTGATACTTTCTTGTTTCGATACTACTTACGAATTATACATTACACTACAGGTCGCATAGACTTAAAATCGCAGTCTCGAATGTTGTTTGACATGCAGCTGTACAAAGAACCTGTATTGGGTAAGTTACAATATACTTATGAACTTTGTAAGGGGGCATTATCACATTTCAATCATGTCAAATGAAATGCACCAGAAAACATCAACCATTAATAACAGAGTGAAAGAGATAAGTTTTCAGTTTAGAGCGAGCGAGAGAGCGAGAGAGAGAGAGAGCGAGAGAGCGAGCGAGCGAGAGAGAGAGAGAGAGAGAGAGAGAGAGAGAGAGAGAGAGAGAGAGAGAGAGAGAGAGTCGCGAACATGAGGAGGCTGATAGTTAATAATAATAATTAGTAACTTCTAACGCGGCGGTGTCTAATGCACAATGCATCAGCCGATGGCGCACCAAAGCCGAGCCGGCAATACATAGGCCTATCTATCGATAAACCCCAGCCCAGGCCTTACAGTCCGGACATATAAGGGCTTCATTACCGTGGAAAATTTTCAGTTCTACCCTAGATATAATCAATCCGAAGTCGACTGGGTTCCTTCTTAGCGCAGATTAATTAACATTCACCAACTGATGGGACCAGAGTCCATCCTCCTCTTGGCTGCTTCATCCTCTCACCGCGGAGTGCTTTGAATATGACACAGCTTCCATTATTTCAACCTTTCCTTGCATCTGGAAATCTAAATATAACATTTGGATGGGCATGCCTTGCCCTTTGCTCCTGAGCAGGTGCTCTTTTCAGCGCTCACTATTCTTTCTCTGGTTAGACATTAACTAAGGACCAACCGGACGTCCTCTGATCCGCGAAATTAAGCCCCTTCTGTACCATAAGAGCCTCTAGGGTATTTTAAAACGAAAATAGACCCACCAAGTAGGTTTTAATGAATGGGGTAAATAGAATACGCTAAACGGGCCAGGTGTGGGGTTAAGTGAGCAATTAAGTACCCTTTATAAGCATCCGACAAGCTATATAGATCGATTACATACGTATTTCAACTAGACAATAACACGATCAACTATGACAGACAGACATGCACAACTAGATACATCGATTAGAAACATTGATGTAGATCGGTTTGAAAGGATGTGGCCAGATAAAACATTAACACTTTGGTCTTTATCTATTGCTATGAATCATGCCTGTAGAATGAGTGAACGATGGAGTTAATGAGTGAGAGGATGAATGAGTGAGCGACTGAGTTTTTGTGTATTCACTGACGCCCATTGGTCTCTCTGAGGTCGTTAGGTTCATCCTTCAGAAAGACCACAAGCGACTTCGTTCATTCGCTTCTTTGTCGAAGGTGTTTAAAAACAGTAGAAACTCGAAAGTTCTGAACTACCAGGTTTGCGTTGAGGTATTCAGATCATTTGAGGTCCAAATCGCAGCCACTTCGCAGGCCCACTTTGCCCAAGAGTGGAGCCTTGAGATTTGCGCAAATACGAGTAGAAATTACACTGAAAGGCCCAGAAACAATATAGGCATTTGCCCTACTTAGCAAAGGACGAGCTCCTTACCCTGGCCTAATTAGCTACATCGGTAAAAGCGTACGTCAAGGTGCCTTTGTGCGTGAGGTTACCCGTTCGCTACCCGGTCGTGGCTTATTTCAGAGATTTGAATCTCGGGTTAGCACGGTCCGTACACGGGGACCTTAAATGGCGTGGCGCCCATTTCAATGGGCAGCGGTGGTGAAGGATCTAACCCCCGATCAATTCACTGACGATTGAGCAAGGTCAAGGCCATATGGTCCTTGTAGAAAACCGTGTACATTTACATTTACCATTAAAGGCATCGGCACACTGCGCTGTGTACATGATTGCGTCTATGTGGAGGCAATAGGCCTACTCTAACAAGAGCCGTCGGTCATTTACAAGGTCTACAGGCCTGTTTTTCCTAAACTAATTTGCATATTTTTGTTGTTTACACGATTTTTAAATGAAAAGGTCAATTTGTCTAGTCATGAAACTCCATCTTGCTGCATAATAATATTGTTTTGCAGGTGTACAAGTTCAAAGCTTAAACTCAGTTGTCCGGTCAATTACATAATTAATTATTATACGCCTGTGTCTGCAACATATATACGTCACACTAAAGGCATAGCCTTTGCTTAGACAAAGCTCTTCAGCTGTTATCGTCAATGCATCGAATATGCGTGATAAGACTGTGTCGATTGATAAGGTATTGATTACTGAACCAACCGACGGATGAATCTTATCAATTCTTGTGTATGATCTAATCTAATCACTGATATGGTGCCGTTATCACCAGTACATCAGATATCAACTGACGGTCGCTTCAAATGAAGCATTATGGTCAAAAATTGTAAATATAAGTCTGGTTGAATTCCAATAAATCAGAAAAAAGCAGAAGTCGGATCATACTCGATCCGATTAAATTTTAACCTAATCCAATCCAGCATAATCTAATCAATCTAATCGCATCTAGTTACTTTCGTAGTGTCGTTACGTAACAGGCTACACAAGGCATCAGTGAATGTAAAAAAAATTCACAATTACTGTAATCTTCGATGGAGAAGCTCAATCGAACTCCATTCGTCTAGGGACACCTTGATGCGGGCTACGGGAGACATACATGTAACATGTTAAAAACAATTGTGTTTTGAGTTAGACCTGAATTACATCGCATTCTAATTGCAATTACGCTTGCAACAATAAACTGGTATAGCGCCTCTTAAAAAGAGACTTTTCACAGGCGCTTCTGCATACTTATAGCAACATAAACCACTATGAAAAGAACTTTCGAAGTGGACAAAAAGGGATAGAAAATTCCAAAGCTTCGGATCAGTCACCAAGAAAGCCACACACACATTTATACGTAAATATACGTACATATTTACATGCATATGTATAGTTATGTACATTCCTCGTATGTACGTATATGTGTATTGAGACCATTCTTTCTGGGCATGGTCTTGTGCTGACGGGCCGGGAGCACATGGGACGAGTTTTCTTGAAATGGCGCTATATACTGTACATGTGCACTTACTATTACGATTACGACTACACATGTACAAAATTATGTGTATGTATGCATTTATGTGAAATTAGGTAGATAGATGGAGGAGAATAAGAAGAAAAAGAGCAGCGCTTCAAGCTAACCCTGAAAGCGGTGGGAACTGTTAATGACTTCATTTTCTTAGCCTCTGCATTCTACGAGTGCGGGTGGCCATCTCTCTCCCTCGCCGCCTGATCTTTTCGCTAACCAGTGATTGGCCAGTGTACCAATTTTATGACTGAGTTCGTTAGGGGGCCCAGTGGAAGAGAAATCTGTCAATATCGTTTTGTCCTGAGGAGATTTGAATCCCGATCTCTTGATTATTAGTCCAGTACGCTAACCACTAGACTCTCCAGCACCACATGATTGGAAAATTACCGATTGAATCCCTCCCTCTCCTAAGATCTGCAAGCGAAGGACACGCCAGCAAGTAGAGGGTTACGCATACCCTCCCTCGAGCCCTGCTTAACCCCACACATTAAGCCTTTAGGCAAAGAAGATGCAGTTGATGAGTTTTATTCGCAATCAGTGCTTCATAAGTCAACAGAGGCCTAATTACAATCACCTACTTTTCTTTTGACCTTTCGTGGAGTCCTTAAGCGTTGAGTTACGATTGCAGTTTAGTCCACATCGAAGCCAAACCTAATTATCGGTAATCAGCTTGAAGAATTACGGCATAATCGAAAGAATCATAACAATGCAACGATTATGGCTATAGGTCGAATGCCATATGGGTTATCGTAGATCAAAACGGTGAACATGGGCCTTAATAGAGTGCATAAGTCAATTTTTACAGCCCCCACTCGTCTGCAGGACGAGTTGATTTACGGTTTGAGTGTTTGTTATACAGATCTACGTATTTGAAGTCAACATTATTGTGGCAGAGTTTATAAAGAAGCTGCTTATCAGAATTTGCCTAGAATGCGACTCGTTGAACCAGTGGCCCCACAAAGTAGTAGCATTTTGAAATATGATTCTGATGAGTTGATTCGATGAACCGCGGAAAACTCAACAAGCGTCGAGTGTTTTTCTGTTTAATAAACAATAATAACAGACGAACCTGTTTGAACGCGTGTGTACAATTTATCCAACTAGATTGTGAATGAAAGGCCAAGTGTTAAAGTTTTGTGAATGTGATGCAGTGAGATTGTCCAGTTATTATTTATCGTGTTCAGGGTTTTCATAGCTGCATTCGGGGTTCAATTCTTATAAAAACGCTTAATATAGCGCCTTTTAAGTACCTTACAGATGCCATTCGTCTTCGGACCATTTAGACGTATGTTAGGCCCACGGTTGTCGTGTAGGGTACGATGGGTTACAGCTTGCAGAGGCGCATAGTAAATGAACAGTAGGCCTACCTCATATAGTAAGTCATGTATTTCTATGCAGGATATGGTCATTCTTATAGGACTTGGACACAACGAACATTCTTACAGATATGAACATGCCTGCGGAAAACGGGCATTCCATAAGAAGGTTAACATAGATCAGCTGATGTAGAGCGAAACTTGAACGCCGTACTTGAGTTAGCAATAAGCAGCTTTGATTATAACCTAAACGCTAAATGTTGGGTGGTCTCGAGACTAGCTGATTTATAGTAGTTTACGCTTAATTAGTTAAAAAAGACCTGAGTCTGATTGAAGTAGTCACGGAAGGCCATGACTACGCTGGATAGACAACATAAGCAACGACATAACTAGACTCGGACTTTACTGGACTTGGTAAAGTGGCGAAAAGACTGGAGGAATGGAGATTATTCATTTGCACCCATTGGGCCATCGCCTCAGGAACTGATGATATATATATATATATATGTGTGTGTGTATATATATGCTGGATCAGCAGGTTTAAAGACAAAAATACAGGCTAAGCACACTCATGGAGATCTAAATATTAAGGACACATATAAAGGCTAGCATAATGTGTCTGTGGTCTGCTATTTTGAAAGACTTTGTGCTTTAAAAGTTTTTAAAAAGCGCAATATAAATGTCCATATACATGCATGCATGCATACATGCATTTAACTGCAGGCCTACTTCCATATTTTATAATTCAACTTGTAATATTATCGTGAATTTGGTGATGTTGTACAAGCCTTCTTACTCTGCGGTGTTCACAACTGCAGTAGTTGGCCCCAACTGAAAAAGCCGACTGATGGGGAAGGGTGGAGAAAACGCCCTAAGCGCCCTACTGCGACTGGCAGTTAATAATATTACCTCTCCTGGTTCTAAATTTGAGACCTCCGGGGTTTCGGCAGGTGTCGAATGTCAGAGATTTTCTGGGTGACCTGAAGACTGCAGGGTACAGAAGTTTAATTATCTCCCTCTACGGTGTCAGAAGATTTCGCTCCACCCCACCGGTACTTTGACCTTTCATCCAAGCCCATCATTAAATCCGTTGACCCATATTCGAGCTGTTTACATATCCCTTGGCTATTTGCGCCTAGGGCGTTTTCTCCACCCTTCCCCAGTCTCGATAGCTTAAATCTGGGCCAAGGGACACAGAGGGCGTTGACCATGGCTGGAAAAGTCACCCCAGATTAAACAACAGAGGTTGCTCCGAGTTCTTAGTAGTCAGGGAGTTAGTAAAACATTTTTCAGTTAGGGAGTAAAAAAAGTACTAAATTTCTGTGACCAGGAAAGCTTTCTGAACAAAACTGGATATGTCCACAATTTTCATTCTTAATTTTTTCTGAGTTTTTAGGTCATTTTGTGTAAAATTCAGCAAAATTTGAAAACATTCCTACCAATCGTCTAATGATTTTGGCCATTATAGAGATTTTACCATTATAAAGAGGTATGTATGCAACATTTAGCATCAGTTTCTGCTAAACATGTACGCGTAATGACCTTTTGAACCCAGCATGTTAACAATATTTCACAAAAAAACAAGTTTTGTTGCAATTTAGAAAGATTGTAGCTTCTTAATAAAAAAATACATAGAATTGCAAACTCTTTGCCATATTATATGCTGTACTTGCTTCATACAAATAACTTAAACTGATATCTCAATCATTTTCTGGAGGTACTTAGAGCTGTTAAAAATGGCATTTTATTCGTTTTAAATGAACGAAAATCAGTTTCTGGGCAGAAGCTGTGCTAAAACCATAAAAGCTACACCAATAAAATTGCTCTTGGTAATTTAGACCAAGTACCTTTACAAACTTCAGCATTTCTGGTAATGTGGGTAAGTCATTGTCCACTTCACAGCAATATGAACAATAGGCATTCAATGTGCAGATGCCAAAATCATCATGTGGCATTATGATTAGAGATATTATAGTCAATTGAAATCTTTGCACCATGGGAAACTAAGTAGTTTGTAAGTACCAAAATCACATATATGGATGGAATCCTTTTGGACTGTTGTACAGTGTTGGTGTATGTATGTATGTATGTATGTATGTATGTATGTATGTATCAAAACTTGATATAGCGCCTTTAAAGTTACTCACAAAAGCGCTACCTATATTAACGTCAACACATCAAATATCATAAGCTGCAAGAAGCAGACTAACTCATATTTTCAATAATGTCTGCGTGACAATGCAGTATTTGAGAGCATGCACACTAAAAACGTGAGAAATTTTTAAAGGTGCATTGCAAAATTAGGCATGTATAAGCCTCCTCTTGGCTGTATGGTTCAAAAGTGTTTTAATCACTAATGCCAGCACACTGTGTCTGACATACTTCTCACTAGTCACTAAAACAGTTTTGTTTTGTACATCAGCACCAGTAACGCATGTATCAGCTATGATATTAAATAACTAAGTTGTAATTCTGTCCACTAGCAAAAAGTTGCTCCCAATTAGTGGGCAATTGTTTTGGCAGTAACAAGTGTCCTAGTTCAGAACGACACTTTTCTTAAAACCTACACTACATACACTTCAGACTGTTTGGATAATATACATCAAGCACATGAAAGCGATTGGCTTTCTCAATTGAAGATATAAGGAAGAAGTAGTTTAAGTTTGTACTTTGTAATCATAAAATGTCACACAGCAACCTGGCCTAAGCATTCGCACAGTTACTTCACCATCTACCGCGCATACATCAACTGTTAGTGATGTGATGTCAGAAGCAGATCAAGGACAAGAAAGTGAGGTACTCAAATAAGTCAGAGTTAGTACTAAAGTGCAAACTTTCACCTTGTAAAACTGAAGGGAGTATGGATGAATTTTGTTTGCCAAAAATTTGTCAAGGTCGCTACCATAGGACTGATATCCTACAAACATATCCGCGCCTCAGATTCAGGTGTACTGACATTGCGCGCGATACAAGTGCTTTAAATAAATAAATAAATAAATAAACAGTCCACTTTATCTTCACATCAATCCCATATTTTTATGCGGACGACGTTTCAGTGGCAACTTTGTTCAACTGACCGCCGACCGCGTACACGAGTAGATAACAATGTTTTCACAAAGTTCTCCTAAGTTTTCTAACACCTTGTACTCATAATAATAGTAAATAAATATGTTGTTTTAGCGAAACTGTTAAAAACAGGCCTACTTATTTGAAGAAACAACACCCAAAATCCGCGAAATAAATGCTAGCTTTCCGCAAACCGCAACCTCGCTTCCATCGGTAATTTGAGATTGTAATTGTAATTTGAGATTTATAAAGCGCCTCTTAGAGGACAAACTCAACAGAGGTGTTTCCGACCGGAAAAAGTAAAATCACTGTTGAACAGTACAGTCTTCAGGCGCCTGCAGAATACTGAGAGGGTGAGAGAAAGGAGCTAGTAAACCGCAAACGTCAAAGTAAAGTAGCCCACAAGAGTCCAAAAAGCTATCAAAATTCGCTTCAAATGCACAGTTGTAGGTGTATTTTTAAAATACATACGTAGACTCTAACAACTTACTATAATGGCAACAAACAGATACTATTGTCGTATTAGGACAATATCTGTATGCTCTTTCGACTGTAGGCCTACAACGCAATAGGCCTAAAGCCGTAATTTGTTAATACCCTCCTTACAAAGTTTAGACTGAAGCCGGGGAAGAGGAAGCATAAAGTAAGAGAGTTGCGAACATGGGGAGGTTGAGAGTTCCAGATGGAGGAATCAGTAACTGCGAATAACGCCGGCCAAAGACAAGACGTGGACCATGAACGACATACTTTCCAGAAAAATGCTGAAAGCCTAACGTCATCGGTTATAGCTTTTCTGGCTGCAGCAAAGTAGAAAATGTGTAATGTAATCTACCGGTAAGGCTATGCGTCGTGATAATGCCTGGTAATAATTTGGATGTTATAGGCCTATATATATATATATATATATATATATATATATATATATATATATATATATATATATATATATATATATATATATATATATATATATATATATATATGATGTATGTATAACATCGAATTACATATATTGTAACAGACAGAGCCTTTCATAGATTTAGAAAGGTCCAGGCCACAGCAAAAAAGAGACCCCTTCTCAAATCATGCACACCACAAGCCTACTACTTCACAGAAGTAATTCATAGTACAAAACAGAGAAATTGACATTAATAATTAATATATGAAACTTTCTATCAAAATCTAAAGCAAGGGCCTTCGTTTTGTGAGGCCGGGGCCAAAATGGCCACGCTGGCCTACTCTGATAGTCCCTGGTAACAGATGTAGGCCTACAGATAAATGCGATCGTGCCTGAGAAACCCTCACAAAGTTTGTAAAATAAATTTACGAGAAACGTGCTCAGAAGGCAAGTAGGCAAAATGAATCGAAATGAGTTATTTGCACAGTTATATTCTTTATTGCGTTGGCTATGAAATCATAAGTCCTTATGTAGAGTTTCGTTGTCTAAATATATTTATTTTCAACATTGATCATGACGACCTGCAACAAAGCTTACTTTAACATGTCCCTTTGTGCCCCGATTTGAAGTCATGCACACTGATAATTATGCAAATGAACAGACCAGGTAAATATGTTCATTAATCAGTTTTTATGGAGATTTAATTGATAACAGCTTCAGAAGTACTAATATAAATTATAGTCTCATGATTGTTTACATACAAGTGACCGGATAGCTGTTGCTTCTCTTAATAAGCATATTTCTGCTTGTAGCACAGATCAACAGAGGATAGCTTTGTAATGCAACTCTCGAGCAAGGACATCTAGTATTTTTGCTGATTATAGATATTTCTTATGTAAACTAGTTTTATAGTGAATTCGTTATAAGTATATTTCTAGAAATGACAGTTACTTGAGAATTGTTCTAAAAATGCCAGTTGCTATAAAGCTCGTTCCAGATTTGTTCATTATTTACTGCAGGGGAGCACTACTAAGTTCAGGGATGTTCTGGGTTCATTACTATATGATACTCACACGGACGGTCAATGAGAGTAAATAATGTTTAGATTTACTGAATGAGTCAGCTAATAATGAATTAACCTTTGGACTGGACCAGCTTCTGTCCTTGTTTTGAAGGTGGACCAGCTTCTGTTCCTTATGTTACTGTTACCAGAAGCGAATAACTATATACTCTTGCTGTGCCCTTTACCCGAAGAGTTTTGGGCTCCTTGGCCTTCTGGATAGCTGGTCCAAAACTTTGGAATTCATTGCCCAGTTCAGTTCGTTCTGTCAATTCTTTGACGTCATTCAAGTCTAAATAACGTATCTCTTTCAACTTGCTTACCCGCCGTAGTCTGGTTTCTCGTTTCTCTGACCTATTGGAATTTCACCCGGCTTCTCCAACGGATTAGATGTTTTGACTGCGATTTTTACCTCAAGCACCCATCGACTGGGTGTCCTGGATATTATGATAATGGATTAGAGTATCACCTTTGAAGTAGACGGCTACATACTGTGCTCTAATATGATCGGTTTTACAATTACGATTACGATTAATTACAATAACTACTTGGAAGTTATTGTGTTCCTGTCTTGCATTAGCCAGGCTAGAATTCGGCTGAGCAAGTTTGCAGCACAAGGATATGTAGATAAATCGTAGATGATAGAAATAAACAGAGAAACAGAAGCCTAAAGTAGATTTTGATTACAACAGCAGTTTGACTGCAGGAATCTGATTTCCATTTTAGGCCCGTTTATTGTGTTTTACTGGAAATAAACACAGTTCCCCAAAAACGTCGCAACACAGCTCACTGCAATATTTTGAACTGGTAGACCATAGTACGACCTGAATGTCACACACTCACAGACATTCAGGCTCATCTGTCCTTGCCAGTTTGGCCTCCATGTAAGAAACAGGTTTATGTATAGTATAGACAGTTTATTTACTATAGATGATGAGCTTTCTAGTTAGGCTCAGTTTTGATTCGGCGGAAACCGGCCACGTGTGCAAGGACTGCAAATACTTATGACTAGCAGAGAAGTTGAGGAACACCGGTTTACGCCGGTGCTTGGTGGTATGCTACCGGATTAGATGCAAATACCTCATGAACCGCAAAAGGTGATCGTGATGATAAAGATGATGATGACGATGACCTCGATAACGAAAGAGCTTAAGCATCTGAATGGGCTTACATGTTGACATTATAGTACTCACCATAAAACTCTATCCTCATGGAGCCTAAACTGTTTAGGCTTAGACCTATTCTATAGGTCTATCCTATAGGCCTACAAGCGACTGCATGGATTAAGAGTTTATTTTGTCCTTCACTATATGACGCAGGTGATATAGGTCTGGCCTGTATTGATCGGCAAATTGTGAGACAGGCCCTATATATAAAAACACAAACAGGAGACCAGTGTTTACTCAGCAACTTGTTAACGGTCGACCGGTTGAAGAAAGTTGATTCTATTCTCCATCTCCGTCCTTCTCTCATCCCTCCTCCTCCTCCTCCTTTTCCTTCTCCTCCTCTTCTTTCTCCTCCTCCCCCTCCTCTTTCTCCCCTCTTCCTCCTTCACCACCTCCTCTGCAGAGGCAATATATTAACCTTCTATGAAGGGCTTGTACGGAGGGAGAGCGAGAAGAAGGCGGGAGGTAGGAAGGGAGGGAGAATCGAAGTAGGAAGGCAAAGAGGGAGGAAGGCAGTTAGTCAGGCAGGCAGGCAGGCAATAGGGTTAGAATTAGCTCAATTGATGTGACAAACCGATTAAAAAGAATGGTACAAATGAATAGAGAAAGAAGCAGAAGCTGTAGCAATGCAATGTAATTCTCCGAAATATCGCAGGGCCACACGAAAGCTGTGTTATGGAGACCAGCTTATATACAAGCGCTATATCAAATTATTTCGGCAGCAGCCAGACTGTTCGGTCAGTTTCGGTGCCAGGTCAGAATTGAGGGTGGGGGAGTTGGAGTTAGGAGTTACCCATCCTTAGCGGCTGTTGAAACTATTCTTAATCCGCTGTTTTCTTCCCCTCACAACACTTTTAAGCCTTGCTGCTGCTGCAGCAGACGATCACATTGCCCAGTGATTAGATCTGGTAAGTACTGGCGCTTAATATTTTCAGTTTTACACGTACATTATGTATTGTTGGCTTATAGACGATACTCGCTCTTAACCTGTGAAGCTTTTTCCATTAATATATAGGCCCATTATGTAGCTTTTATTATGTGTGGCAGAGCTGTCCTGCTATCACACGCGTCCACAGATGGCGGATAGTGGAACGACCTCTAGATATAGAGGCCAGCTGCGAAATAAGCAGGTTAACCCTGACGAATAAGCAGTCGCGGATCAAACAGCGGCAAGGCTAACAGGGCGCGGTTTGGGACGTGGGTGGCACTTGTCTCATGGTAAAAGCCGCAGATGCCCCTTGACAGCCCTGCGACATGGCGAGTACAGGCCGCCATCCAAATAAGCCTGAAGCCCTCGCTGCCTTGCGAGTAGGTGATTGCACCATAGGCTAGGATCCCAACCGAAAATAGGGTTGATGTCAGGAAGGGCATCCGATTGTAAAACTTCTGCTCCAATTTTTATTACATGAATTCTTCTTTTTCTAGTAGACATAGGGCTAGGGCGTTCACCGGAAACGACTCGCACCGTTGCCCGGGCGGTGTGAGAAGTGGGCAAGGGACTGCTAGGGCGTACCCCGTAAGGACGAATTTATAATCAAAATGGCCACCTGGAACGTGGGAAGCTTCACGGGAAGGTGTAGAGAGACCGTCGGCGTGATGCAGAGAAGGGCAGTAAACATTCTGTGCCCGCAGGAGAATACTGTAGGTGGACAGGACAGGGAGCGAAAGAACTGGGAGATGGATATAAGTTGTTGTATAATGGAGGTAAAGATAAGCGAAATGGAGTGGGAGTGATACTAGATCTGGAGCTGAAACAGAAGGTGATTGATGTCACGAGACACGGTGATAGACTCATGGCGATAAAACTAGTAATACAAGGACACATATTCAATGTGGTCTCCGGATATGCACCACAGATCGGATGTACGCAGGAGGAAAAGGACACTTTCCATGAAGACATGGAAGCTTTGATCAGAAATATCCCAAGCACGGAGCACATAGTGATAGGAGCGGATATGAAAGGACAGGTGGGAGTGGATGCTGCAGGTTATGAAGGAGTACACGGAGGACAAGGTTATGGCGATAGAAATGAGGAGGGGAAAGATTCCTAGAGATGGCACAGGGATTGGGTTTGGCCATCACTAATACATACTTCAAGAAAATAGAAGAGCATCAAATAACATACCGCAGTGGAAACTGTGCAAGCCAGATTGATTACCTGTTGGTGAGACGTGAAGATAGGAAAAACATACGAGATTGCAAGGTGATTCCAGGAGAGGCAGTAGTCAGCCAGCACAGAGTCCTGGTCATGATTATACAAGTGCAGATTCGACAACAGAAAAGAAAGAAGATCAAACAAAAAGAACATATCAGAACATGGAAACCGAAGGGATATGAAAGAGACACCTACAGACTGGAAGTGCAAACAAGGCTTGCTGATACAGAAGAAGTAACATGGGACAAACTGAAAACAAGTATGATAGAGGCAGCAAAGAAGATATGCGGTACGACAATAAGTCAGAAGAGACAGGAACGAGAAACCTGGTGGTGGACGGAGGAGGTGCAGACAGCGGTAAAGAATAAGAAGGCTGCTTTTAAAATGTGGCAGGCAGATCGGCAAGATGCTGCTCTAAAAGCAACATACAAGATAACATGTAAAGAAGCAAAGAAGGCCGTAGCAATAGCCAAAAGCAAGGCATTACATCATGTATACGAAGAACTTAACACCAAAGAAGGAGAGGCAAAGATATATAAAATAGCAAAAGCAAGACAAAGAAATAAGCAGTATAAGCAATCAGCGAATATAATTAAAGATAAAGACGGTAAGGTTCTAATTGAGGAGGATGCTATCAGAGCCAGATGGAAGACTTTGATGAACTGCTAAATGAAGAAAATCAAAGGGAGCCGCTAGAAAAAGCCTTTCCTGTGGCAGGACCGGAAAATGAAATTACTCGCAAAGAGATTGAGACAGCGATTGAAAAGATGAAAAACAGCAAAGCACCAGGACCATCGAGAATGACCGCCGAAATGTTTAAAGCACTTAGACATGATGGCATCGAATAGCTATACATCATTTTAAACGGCTTCATGAAACAAGAAAGGTTGCCACAAGATCTGAAAGAAAGTGAAATAGTAGCAATATGTAAACAAAAAGGAGACGTACTGGAATGTAGTAATTACAGGGAATTAAGCTGCTGGAATTTGGACTGAAAGTGTACGAAAGGGTGATCGAAGGGCACATTAGGGAACGGGTCAAGCTACATGATAACCAGTTTGGCTTTAGACCAGGTAGAGGCACAACGGATGCCATCTTCATATTGAGACAGGTGCAGGAGACTAGAAGGAAACAACAAGAGATATTGGACTTTTGTAGATTTGGAGAAGGCTTTTGATAGAGTACCAAGAGAGGTCCTATATTGGAGTCTGAGGAAAATGGGAATATCGGAGAAAATTGTGCGACTGGTGAAATCAATGTATGAAGATGCACAGACTTCAGTGAGGAGCAATATAGGAAACACAGTAAAATTTGAGATTCAAGTGGGTGTTCATCAGGGATCGTGCCTGAGTCCTCTGCTGTTCATCATAGTAATGGATGCCATATCGGAAAACGTGAGAAGAGAAGTACCATGGGATATGTTGTATGCTGATGACCTCATAGTGGCAGACGACGCAGCGACAAAGATACAAGGACGTTTCACTGATTGGCAGAGAGCACTGGAGAGCAAGGGTCTTAAAATAAATATCAATAAAACAGAGACCATGGTATGCTCCAAAATAGATGAGACACTGGTGGTCAAGGACATTGCAGGAAATGCACTGAAACAAGTAGAAACACTTAAATACCTTGGGTGATAATGAATGCTAAAAGAGAATGCAAGCATGATGTTAAGGACAGGATCAAGGCAGCGTGGCAAAAATGGAAAGACCTATCGAGCGTATTATGCGATGTCAAAATGCCGGTTCAAGTCAAAGGAAAGGTGTACAAAACAATGATGACCAGTGATGATATAGGGAGCAGAAGCATGCACACTGATAAAAGAGGAGGAGAAGCTGCTGGAGAAAACTAAAATAAGAATGCTGCGATGGATTCTTGGAATCTCACTGAAAGACAGGAAAAGGAATGAGTATATCAGACAGAACTTGGAACTGGCATGTATATCTGAAAAGGTACGAGAAGCCAGGTTGAGATGGTACGGTCATGTGATGAGGAGAGAGGAGGAAAACTGCAATAAAAGAATTATGACAGCTGAGGTTTACGGATGCCGCAGTCGTGGACGACAAAAGAAGAGATGGGGAGACATAATTCAGCAAGACCTAAAGCTCCTCAGATTGAAGAAAGAAGATACTGAAGACAGAAACAAATGGAAAAGAAGGATTCGTGTGGCTGACCCCTCTCCTAAGAGGGATTAATTCCAGCCAGAAGGAAGAAGAAGAAGAAGAAGAAGTAGCTTTAAAAATTAACATATAGGCCTATATTGTAATATAAATGCACGTGATCTATATAATAATTTTAAAGAAACTTCATTATTATTTAGGCCAGCAAGGAGCGCCCTTGAGATGTACTTAAGCTATACGGCGCTATATAATGTTCACATAATACATATCTTCATATAATATACATACAAACATAGTACCTACATGCATACAAACATTTATATAATGCATATAATCATGTGTATGGATAAATACATTTGTATTTGGCTAATTTACATATGAATGCGTATAGAAATTTACAGCTCCTATCATTGCGACAATCAACCGCCAATTAGCAGACCTATCGACCACCGACAACACTTGTTGTTTAGGCCTGAAGAAAATACACAAGTATTGTTCCGTCAACAACGAAGGAACCTGTCTTTGCACCTGCCCTCAAGAAGAATATCCTGGGTTCAGTCCCTGCCAGAGCAGAAAGACGTTCCAGGCTTTCCGCTCTACTGGTGCCCTCTAGCGAATTCAGCAAACTGAGTACCGTTGGGGCCGCGCTCTTTACAACAATCGAATGCAAGTAGGCCTACATCCAAAACTACATTGGAATCAGCGGCTTAGGGGAGGTTCTCGGGGTAAAGTACCTGAACAAATTTAAGGGGGTTTGTTTTAAGAAGAACTCAATAAAATATCTGCTACCTGATGAAAACTTTCGAAGAAAACCCGGCGGCTTTTCAATATGGATTACTGTGTAGGGGCATAGTAGGGAAAACACTTTTATGAAAGTTTCGCGCAACGTGAAACTGTTCCTGGTCGGCCACTGTCAACTGGAGATCCGGTGACAGCACGGACTAGAACATTCTGGTGACAGCTGACTTGGATAATGTCAGTGTTCAAGAACTGTGATTTACAGAAGTCTATAGCTGTTTAGAGTACAAGTAAAAACAAGAGAAACAAGATTGCCAAGCAAGTCATGTTTGGAATTATAAACGGGGCAGGGGTCAGAGAGGTAGACCAAACACAGAAAGCCTGGATAATGTCAAGAATTCGTACGAGACAGATGAGCACAAGCTGGCGCAGAACACAGCAAACGGAAAAATCTTGTGAGGTGTACGACTGACACCAACGAGCAATGAGTCCATGAGGAGAAGAAGAGAAAGAAGATATCGATGAGTGAACGATAGAGGTGGAAATGTTGCAGGCAGTTTTCAAGTAAAGAGTATAGAGCGAATGTGCATGGAATGAGGATATTTGGTAAAACATCACATCTGGATTGCAGACTGAAGAGTTAGAGTCACAATCATTTGCAGCAAGTGATTCCCTGAGGACGATGATAGAAGACAGTAGGACTCCATTTGCTCGCTGTCCGCCGCAATTCTCTACTGTCGGACTTGTGTCTTCGGTGGCTTCGGCCATTCAAAGAAGCTGAGCTGTGCGTCTAGGGTGAAGTCGTGTGCATTCACCTTGTATCGCCGTATATCTTTGTAGACACCTTCGATCATATTCAGTAATAATTCTCGGATATTGTGGATGCTATTGGAATGTAATAGTTGTTGCGAATGTTTAAAATGTCTTTCTGCGGTGTTTAGTTCAATTCTAAGAAGTGGGTCGTTGTTTTCTCCACATTAGAAAAGTTTCATCTCGACCCCGTGATCTTCAAAGTTATCATCCCATTTCCAGCCTTAATTTCTTAAACTATTCAGAGGTTCGTTTCTCTTCGATGTGTCCTCGGCTTTTAGCAAGATTTGACCTTCAGCTTTTGTTGCACCATATGGAGGTACTTTTGGCATTACAGATCTCCCAATGGCTTGGTTTCGGTATAGTCTCACCTCTTAGTGTAACATGGTGGTCAATCGGTAGCGTGCTGCGCCTGTAATCTAACGATTGCGTGTTCAAACCTGCTGAGTGGACTCCGTGTAACGACCCTGGACAAGTTGTGTGCGCACAATTGTCTTAGTCACCAAGCAGTAGCCAGTAGGCCTACAATTTGATACCCACGTAAGCTATGAAGTAAACGGCAAGTCCTGCTATGCACTGGTCCCGTGTTCAGGGCCTTGGAATTCGTCCATTTTCAGCCCAAAGGCTAAAAATCGGGAAATGAGTGTCTCCCCTACGTTCCACGTGACACATGGGAGTTATATTTTTCTTTACTCACCTCTTACCTCTTGCTTAATACTCACACAACTAGAGATAATGTTGAGCTTCATGTTTATTCAGGGTTCGGTCCTTATACCATTAATCTCTTTAGTGGTCTGCTGGCAGTCTCTTTTCCTACTTCTCATTAAATGATCCGGTAAGATATAAGATGTCCAGGAACTTGCTTGTGCTTCTCCTCCTGAGCAGACTGCTCGTGTTCAATCAACTGATATCCAATCAAATTCCGTCTAGTAATGGATCCTGTCAAACCACCTTCGCCTGAATCGAGCAATCGGCCCACTATTATTTTGCAATAAACAATTTTTATTAGTTAATGTCTACAAATTTTATATAACCTTGTAGCTGTAAATCTCCGAAATTTCTTAGCGCCACGCTGTCGGAAAGGACCGTAGCCATTAAGAGCCTGCTGTCTGCAAAGGTTAGGCCTACATGTAACACAAGGCTCCGTGAAAGGCGGGCATCGGCTCAACAACGATGGAGTTTACGATTTCAGCTGCCATTTAGGCCTGTGATAATGAATTCATTTTCGAAATGCAATATAAATTGGACTAAGAAGCCCGGAAAGAACCGAACCTCTCTGAATCTCTGAAGGACCCTGCAGTGTTTGCTGTTTACAGGCCATTGAGACAACGCTGATGTAGAATGCAAACAGAAAGCATGGTTTATACGCTGGCTTTGCTTATAATGACGATCGAAGTATGTCATTGTCTATCCATACCACAGAGTTCATAGTCAAACAAACCAAAGTCATAAAGGAAGGCGCTGCAAGCAATCCAATAGCATATACTCACATAGTCTTTATGTATATTTATATCGTTACATATATATGTAACTTTATATACTTACATATGTAACTAGATATATTATTACATATACATACTTATATAGGCCTACGTAACTATATATGTTCTTATATATATATATATATATATGCAACTATATAAACTTACTTATATGCATAGGTTGAAAGGACACTACAGTATAATGTTTCTTGTAAATTGATTATTTATCGTCATAATATATACTGACGGTGTTCATTTATGCACATTTTTATGTTCTTATAAAACTATGGTGGGTCACGTAACCCACTGGGGGAAAATCCCGATTACTGCCAGATGCTGGATCGTTTTGGCCATCGCCATTCTTTATCGACAATCAAAACCCAATCGATCATTGAAACGCCAAGAATCAAATGCAACGAATTGGACACAACACGCATCTCTCGTTTGCAGTGCAACGCGTAAATATCGGGCGCTAGATCCCATGTTCCTTTTGTTACATGTTGTTATTAATCATGCATTTATAGAGCACCAATTAGAGTAAACGAATCAAACGAGCGGCGCCTTTGCTGCTGCAGAAACGCCAATATCAAAGGTGCACGTTGGAAGATTGCCAGTGGCGGTAAGGTTTGATAATAAACTGGCTTAGATACTGACGGTAATAGTTAGTAACAAATTAGCTTATATACCGACGATAAGACTTAGTAATAAATTGAGCTAGATAGATACGTATCATTCGCAATTGATTATCGCACGTGTGCAATCCGCCGAGAATGCCAGTCGATTAAATTGGAGTAAATATCAAGGAGTGAAAGACGGGTTCCAGCAGACTTGGCATCAAGTCGGCATCAAAAACATATCGAAAAAATAAATACATTAATCAAGTTCAGAAGACAAAATGCCTCCTTGCAAGTCGCTTGTCATTCGATTATCCGTCGTCTTTTGATAAGTTTGTATATGGCAATAAGCATAAACTCATCTTAATCCAGTATTTTCAGTACAGTATAATATCACCAACTATGGCCACTGTAAATACATTTAGCAGAGAAAATAAAGCAATTTTCTGTTTGAACAGTACTGTAATAAGCACTTTAGCAGCAGTTCAGAATTAGAAAAGTATTGGGTTTGTAATGGGCCTATTAAATGCAAAAGACATCGATCGGTGTGGTTCAGGCTAAACTGGGAATGAATTCCATCAAGAGAACTTAAGACATATCTGGAGTGGCACAGGTGTCAAGATGTTTCCTGCCGAAAACAACAACATGTAATCGAATTTGTAAGAATTGCATAGGCTGATGTTGAAATTAGACTGGGCTCTAAAGAGCCTGTTTATACAATCGTTTGTTATCACCATTGTCCGTCATTGTTATCCGCCGCCTAAATACCCCTTTCTGGCATTCGTTCTGCGTCTTTGGATCCTATTGTTATTCACAAAGCAAGTCTTTGAGTGCATCGGTGTCTGTCTGTGTTTGTGTCTGTCTGTCTGTCTTTGTCTGTCTGTCTCTCTCTCTTCTCTCTCTCTCTCTGTCTCTCTCTGTCTCTGTCTTCTCTGTCTCCGTCTCTGTCTCTGTCTATCTGTCTGTCTGTCTGTCTGTCTCTCCCTCTCTCTCTCTCATAGGACCAATTCTTATCTCGTCAGTTAACTATATCGTCTGTTGGCTGAGGCTATCCACATTGTTTAGAAAAGCTTTATTTGATATCGGCCGGTGTAAATTCTATATATCATTTCTTATAGGACGTATAAATTTCTTTCATTCTGGTTGACTTTGAGCCGCGTAAAGAGAAATCTATAATTGAGTTTCTCTATTTTATCTCTTACTACACGACTACGTATAGCCCACGCACACAGCGACCGTCCGCATATAGAACGGTCTGGTCTGAATAAACACGGCACAGAGACGGCAGCCGAATATCAATAAACCAACGACGCCATGCATCGCATCCCTATTCGGACACTCGTCGGCCAGTACACGATGGAGCTGAAAAACTCGAAACCCACAATTCGATCCTCTTGCAAGGTTTCCGCCGCTCTGTGGACAGGAATTAACGAGCCCACTTGTCGATCCGTTTACCTCCGCGGAAGAAAACTTAATAAGAAATGTGACTACGTCCGTTGCGCCGCGATGTAGGTTTAGAAATCCATGCACGTCAGAGCAGCGATCGCGTGCCTCTTGGCATATGCATAGTCTTTGTTGATCTTGTTCCCGGTTCTCGACGTCTTCCGGCGTTCGTCTATTGTTTCATGGCTCTGTCCGTAACTGATATAGTTCAGACCGTCAGCGTAACCTTTTCGTCCATTGTATACTTTGTAAAATCGTTCAGGGTTGATCCTATGGCGTTTCCTCTCCTTTGGTCAACAAATGCTCCCTGTCGAACTGCCATAAGCCGACAATGTTGCGTCAGTCGGGCAATGCATGCATGCGCAGGGCCGGGTCTATATCGGTGTTAAGTCTCTTCATCAGCCCATAACAGTAGGCTACGATTTTGTAGATGTCATTATTTTATTCGTTTTCCAGAGAAGCATTTTCTTTTGCTACTCTCCAGGGCACTAGTCTACTTCTTTCGCTTAGGATTGGATTACATGCTTAAATAAGTAGGCCTATATCTCGAGTTAGGGCCTATCATGTTAATATAAACTACCATAATATTGTGGAAATAAAAATGTGGATGAGGGAATAAAATAGGAGGAAGACTGGTGAAGACGCTGAGATTTGCAGATGACCAGGCAATGCTGGCAAACAGACGAGAAGGTCTAGTAAGGATGATGGACCGCCTGGAGAACAAGGTATGAAAATAAATATCAAAAAGACAAATGTTATGAAGATAAGCAGAAAAGAAGAAACAACAGTAAGAATAATAGTAAATGATGAAGAGTTGGAACAGGTCAGCCAGTTCTGCTACTTAGGAAGTATGATTACAACAGATGCAAAATGTCATAATGAAATAAAAAGGATAGCGATAGGAAAAGATGCCTTTATGTGAGGAAAGAATTAATGAGAGCAAGACTGAACATGAACCTAAGGAAGAGAATGGTCAAAACATTGATAGGAGCGTGGTCTTATATGGATCGCAAACATGGACCATCAGAAAAGACGACATCAGAAGACTGGAGGCTTTTGAGTTATGGGTATGGCGCAGGATGGAGAAGGTTAGCTGGACAGAGCGCATAACAAACGAAGAGGTGCTTCAACAGGTGGAAGAAAGAAGATCTCTGATGGCTACAATAAGAACGAAACAGAGAAAATGGATTGGATACTTACTGAAAGGTGATTCCCTTCTGAGAAATATCACAGAGGGAAGAATGGAGGGAAAGAAAAGAAGAGGAAGACCGAGACAAATGCTACTAGACTGGATGATGGAGGACGGATATGGTAAACTGAAGGAATGGCGCCATTGAACGTTCGAACCTGCCCCGGGGCAGAGAACTTAAAGAAGAAGCATGATATTGTATTACACCGAGACTTGATACAATTGATGTGCTGATCACGGGTACTATGTAACATGAGCCAGATGTACCTCATAAAAGGCCTGTAGTTTAAATAATATGCCTATTGGGATTGGCCGTGTTTCTGATTGGCATTAATACCCGTCTTTGATAATAAATCATACAATTCTTTAAGGCCACTTGTCTTGACTCCCATCTAATAAGAAATACGCTAGGTTTGACATGTTTTTAGTCACCCTAAAAGTTTTAATCGATTGACTAAACGGGGTCTAAATGCCGTAGGTATTTGATTCTTTGAACAGCTTTCGTCTCCGAACGAAAACAGTGGATTTTAAATAATTATTTGTTCCCGTTGATTGAGTTAAGTCTACGCCAATGATTCGTGGATACGTAACTAAGCCTTTTTATTAGACCTAGACTACATGCTCAGTTGCGTTTAATGCTATATAATTTCTTTTAGCTTCCATGCGTTTCCGTCATGGTCTACCTGTTTGGTTATGTATGCTGCACAAAAATATTCATGTAAAATTGTAACAGAGATGTTTATTTTGCCCAAGCTATGAAGTCGCGACACAGGCCTATTCGTAAGATGTAGGCAGATACTTGAGATGCTTTATCTGATTGCTAGAAATAATTAGTAACTTCTTTCTGAATGCTATAACATATTGGCTAACGAGTTCTGCAAACTGTTTCTATATACCGACGCATGCATTTCATTTGCAATGTACATATGACTGCATGAGCACGCAAAGACACGTTGTCATGGAGACGTTTGGACAGAAACTGGCACAAGAGGCGGAAGGCAGGCTGCCAGATAAATACACCAATAGTTTTTTTATGAACAGTGGGCAACCTATAGACTACGGAGGCTGTCTTAAACTCATCAGCATTGTGCGACTTCGATTAGTTTTCTACAAATTTGTGTTGATAGAAATTGTAAATCGAATCTTCTCCTACTCCTAATTCTGGATGAATGCGGCGGTCTTCCTCTTCGGCATAGTCCTATCGCTCAGTCTCTTCTCTGGCTGCGTGGAGAGCTCCTCGATGTCTCATTTAATGACTTCGTCAGCGTAGGTCTATGTCAATCAACTTTCCACTCGATTGAATTAACCGCTCGCCAAATATGTGCAGACGTCAAACTGATGAAGTTTGCCGCAATCAAACAAAAACAAGCGACCTCATTGGCAGCACATCACCCGTGAATAATTCAAGAAGTGACTCAACGTCGTTTGGCATAGCTTCTTGGTATTTGGTTTAAGGCACCAATCTCTTCGAAGGAGTGGGTTCGAATCCAACCACTACCATCTAGTTTCCCACCAGAGAAACAACGTTTTGGACTTGGTAATAACATCTGATGAAAATATGGGAGAGAATGTGAGCCTGGGAGACCATTTTAATACTAGTGATCATCAGGTAGTCAGATGGGAATTGGTTATAGAGCAGATCCAGGAAGTCAAGGCTTACAAGAAAATACCAACTTCTTCAAAGCAGACTATGAAAGATTTGATAGGCAGGATTAAATGTATGGGCGTGAATGATACATGGAAAACGTTTACTGAAGTTACGAGAGAGGTTATTGAAGAAAACAATCCTCAGTAAATAAAATCTATAAGACGAAGTCTTACAAGAGGGGTTTAAAAAAGGCAAAGAACAAAGTATGGAAGAATTTTGAGAAGTTAAAGATGGAATCAAAAGATCAAAAGCTGGACTGCACGTTGAAACTACTGTAAACTTGAGATATTAAGAATCAGGTATGCGAATAAAAGGAATATCTGCAATAAAGCAAACAAGGAGACAATAGAAAGGTTTGAGCAGAAGTTATCGAGGAATGTAAAGGAGGAGAGCAAGCATTTTAAAAACTATTTTAGGAGGCAGAAACTGAAAGAAAGGATAGGCCCATCGAACAAGGATGGAGGAGCTGGACGTGATTAATTCTTTACTCTTTTTGGCACCTATTAGCAGCTATGAAAGGGCCTGTTATTATTCAATTCGCTTCTGATAGTTGAACGTTGAAAGACAGCGATGCGTAGTATTGCATTGTTCACTGAACGATGTAGGCCTAACAGCGTATAACAACATTTTAAGCTAACATTTGCAAAACTGATCAGAGCTTAGATAAAAGCAATTAATATACAAGATATATTGTATATGTCTTTATGTTTATGTAAAAGACGCACAAATGCCCGTGTATATCATATCCAGATTGGGACCTTCGTGGCCCCAACGCATGCAGAAATTCTGGAATGACATTGATTATTTGTTCGGCAAGATTCACTTTCACCCCATGCTGTCCACCTTTCCCCAAAATCTTACATAAATATTCAGTTGAACGCTTTTAAAGTGGTCATATTTTTGTGTCGGGTCCCAAAATGCAGGGCCATACGCACGTCACGTGCTTAACTATGGGTACTGTTTTGGGTAGTCGTGATCAAAGAACATATTGCTAGTGTGCCTCTGTTAATCAGCCACATATGTACCTCATTTCCCTATGCGCAATGAAACTACATAAAAATGTAGTGAGACTCAACTTCCCTGATCATTCAAGATTGGTTCCTGCCGCGTAACGTATGTGTTCAATGTAGCGAAAGTTGTCTTCAAGGTTGTTTAGCATGATTGGTAGATGTTTTTTCTTGAAGCGCATAAATCAAGAAGAAACTATTATGCACAGAAGTTATCTCTCTTCGCGGATGACGGCAAAGGATTGACTCTTGCTTCTTCACCTCGTGCGACCGAACCCTCGATTCATAACGAAAGTCAAGCGCAGGAACCTTACCACACACAGCGGCTGACCCACTGACCGATCGCATAGTCAGTGCATCAATGTGCTGGCTACGGTCCTGTGTAGTGTCGGCACACCTTTGGTGTCAGTCTGTCTGTAAGTAATTAAGTAAGTAAGTAAGTAACTAAAGAAGGAAGGAAGGAAGGATGTAGTTAATTAAGTAAGTAACGCGTTTACTACCAAGGTATAGGCCTATATTACAATGGCTGCACAAGACAGCATGAGTTTAACTCCATTTTCACCCTTCTGTCCTTCCATCGCCCGCCCACCCTCATGTCCTTCCGTCCATCAGTTCATCTGAGTAATTAAGTTAAACGAGGAGCATATGCTTAAGACATCGCATCTTCTCCGGCCACTATCCGTCTGCGCTCTATCCATTTCAACCTGCAATAGTAGTTGTATTTCGAAGTTCCTAGTCTTGCATTATTGCCAGTGGCGATGCTTTCAGTTAACTACCGCATATTTTGACAATTCTTTTCTAAACTGTCTGTCTCTGCATTTTCATTAAAACGTGTAGCCCTCTAAGTAAGCACTAATGCATTTAAGACCTTCTTTATTGAACTTTATCTTTACTTTTATACAGAGACAGTTGAGAAGAAGTGAAAACATCCAAACATTATCAACATTATCAGCTGCAGGTGTACAGGACTGGGCTGAACAGAATATTCAATTTAGCGCGGGAGACAGAGGGACTGAGGGAGTAGAGCACACAGATTTTCCCCTCCAGATCTTGGACTAAACAGTTTTCACTACCGCCAAAGGCCCCACTGCAAGTTGTCATGGGACCAGGTTTTAAGTACCCCATTCATCAACATATATGACACCTTCATAGTAATTTTATGGTAATAATAAGGGTATATGCTGAAGTTAACGAGGCAAACATATCTAAATATAAATATGACAACTCTGTAGTAATTTTATGATAATAATAAGGGTATATGCTGAAGTTAACGAGGAAAACATATCTAAATATAAATATATGACAACTCTGTAGTAATTTTATGATAATAATAAGGGTATATGCTGAAGTTAACGAGGCAAACATATATAAGACTATGACCATCAACCTTTCACACGATTAGAAAACACGTTTTATGTCAGTTTTGCATAAGTATCCAGGAGTTCAACTCAGATCGCAGAGGTGAAAAGCCAAAGCCGAGGTGTTGGCCACTTAGCCATGTACACCGTGCCATCTGCAATGATTTTATTTGCTGCTTTTGCAATTAAGCTACTATGCATTCTAGTCAAATTATTCGTTTTGATGTTTAATAATTAATGAGCAGAGTTAATTTTCATTGTTGATCTTTCGCACGAAGGCCGGGTGTTCGAATTCTCGGCTGAAAATCCACGAAAACAAAACAAATGGTCTAAAAATTTTTATCCTCAACAAGAAGGCGATATGTTTCTGTCATTCTTTTTAATTTTGTGTAATTTTTACATGTGTTTAAAAGCCGTGTTGAACTCACATTGTTTTTGATTGGGAGCTTATATCATTACGAGATTTTAAAATTGATTAAATAAAAGGATAAACAAGCCAATATATCACAGCCGGACATAAAAATTGAAATGTAGACTGAGACAGAGATAGAAACAGAGAGGAAAGGAGAGACCAAAGCAGAGAGAAAGATCGAGAAACAAAATAGAGACGCAGAAAAAGAGACAGACACGCAGAGAGGCAACCAGATGGACAGGCAAACAAACTTTAAAGTAGAAAAGCTAAGAATTTTCATCTGTGTCTGTGTAACTAAGCAACGCTTAGCTACAGGTGGCTTTGTATGTTATCCTGGAACCCACAATGCGCCACGTGTCTGGCCTCATTCATCCACCCATCTCTCTCCCCATTTCCTCCTTCCTGTCCGTTCCAGACGCTACTTACCATTCGGTGACAGGTGACAGTTTTGTTTGTCAAGCACTCGTGTGTTCCAATCGCTTCTGATATCTGCAGAAACTATACGATAAATCATCGTTCGAGGCACACATACACGCACGGATATATGTAACATGACACAGATGCATTCAAAGCAACTATTTCAAGCAACTGAGACATGCAAGACACACTCAGGATCCGGAACATCCATACCATATATCTATGCATGCATGCAGCCAGACATTTTGGCTTCTTATCTACTATGCATGCACTCTGTTAGAATTTTCTGACAATAGCATGGATTAGTGTGGCTAAAAGTGTGTCCCATATCTCAAAAGTGAGACGTCGGGGAGGCGTTCAACTGCTTTTTTAGACCCTTGAACCGGCAGTGTACGAATCCCAAAGTCCTGGACACGGGGCCAGTGAGCGTAACGCAGGTCTTACCGTTTACATCCCAGCTTACGCTGGTATCAAATTATACTGCTTGGTGACAGACGCACGTGTGCGCAAACGACATGCCCAGGATCGTTACACGGAGTCGAACCCGTGACCACCTGATTGTTGACCAAACGCGTTACCTTTAGACCACGATGCCGCATTAGTGTGACCAGCATGAGCAAAGGCATTAATGTTCCAAAAGCATACGACACTTCAGCATATGCACCAATGTGGTCATATTTGTCATTGGACAAAGTGTCTCATTGTATGCTACAATAATTGTGCCATGCAAATCAGACCGCTTGCATCCTTACCCTGGCCACAGAATTTCTGAGAGTTGCCTGCCAGAGCCATGCTTACACATAATTGATCGATGCGATCAGAAAAGCTGTTCCTTGCACTCGACAGTCAGGCGCGAGTTGTGACGGAGTGCACGCACTCGAGAATAAATGTCGCGCTTAGCACTCCTATATAGATGGTCACTTGCATCGCACTAAGTCAGAAGGCTACCGGTAGCCATACAACGACGACGACGACAACGACGATGATGATGAACAGCATGAACAGGTAGTGATGAGGATTTTGATCATGACTGCGATTAGAGCAATGTTGAGATGATTATGTCGATGGTGATGATGATGATGATTATGTTGTTGATGATGCTGATGATGAGGATGGTACGTTGATGTGACGATGGTGATGCTGATGATGATGATGACGACGACGACGATTATGATATTATGATGCTGACACTGATAAATATGACAATAATTAGGATAAGGGTGAGGATGATTTCTATGAGCGAGGATGCAGCTACGAAACTTGATGACGAAGGACAGGAAGAGAAAGAAAAACAAGAAAAAAAGAAGAACGTGAAGACAACTAAGGAGTAAAACAAAAAAAATGTTGTTGTTGATGATAATGATGATGATGACAATGATAACGACGATGACGATGATTATGAGGATGATGATAAAGAGGTAATAAAACGCAAATAAGAATGAATCGTAATCGTAATCCCGAGATTCCTACAGCGCCCAACGAAAGCCACGTCACAGGAACCAGCTTATTCACAGGCGCTTGGTCAAAACAAAATCGATAGGCAAAAGTGTTCGGTTCAAGGTCAAGAAAGCATTAGTGACACAATTCACACAGCTTTGAGACAAATGAAATGATGATAAGACAGTCGTTGTGAACCGGGTTTCGATATTCAAAGTGATATGGACTTCGATAGCAATCTTCTTCAGAACCCCAAATTGCTTTATAATTATTGCCTTAATTGTAACCGTGCCTCTGACAAGGCTGCTGACAAATATGATCAAACGCGGATGCCCTACATACGTAGGACTGCAAGAAGTAAACACTTTCCATGCTCTGTTATTCTCCTATCTTTAATGGTTGCTTTCATCTCTGTTTCCTATGTCATCATCATCATCATCATCATCATCATCATCATCATCATCATCATCATCATCATCATCCATGGGCCAAGAACCCGTAGGTGTCCACTGCATGCATTGTCACTTGTCTCCACAGTTCCTATGTCATACGTTTAGTTTAGTGCGAGGTTCTCCAAAAGTAGGCCTATCTTTATTTGAAGCTGCACTGCAAAACCTATTTAGGTCCTTACTATTTGTATGTACAGACAGACATAATCATTTTATGATCTTCTTTTGTCACGCTTCTCATTTTATTTCACGTCGTCGATTCATCCATGTCGCATTCATCTAGCCATCATCAAAACCGCACTTCGCCCGAGTTGAATTCATTAATTAGCGCATCAGACATACCTGATTAATAAGAATAATAATATTCGTTCAGACCATTCCCCACTCGCAACCACCACTATTACATTAACACCACTTAGGCATACATACATATATACATACGTCATGATACATACATACATACATACATATGTACATACATACATACATACATACATATATACATACATATACGTACATACATACATACACACATACTTATGTACATACATACATACATGCATACATACATACGTGAATAAATGCATGCTTACATACACATACGTATATACACATATACATACATATGCACATTGGACACATCCATGCATGAAAACATACATACATATATACATTTATACATACACATCATTGTTGTTGTCGACTTATCATCATTATCATCATCATCATCATCATCATCATCATCTTCAACAACATCTACAATATCCTTCTCTTCCTCCTCCTCTTCATGAATCATTTTAAAATATCAGATATAGCACTGGAATCAAATATGTACTATAAATCATGTATATCTGACATGCTGTAAGAACGTCTATAGCGCCATTAATGCACTGGGCGTCAGTCAATCGTCACTATTTACAGCCTATGCGAGAATCGTTTCGCTGATTGCTCGAGACAGCGATCCTCGTTTCTCTATGTAAGCAACGGTCTTAACAGTTTATTTATAGGCAAGTAACGGCGCCACTGCCTCTGAAGCTATATATTCGTATATATACACAAACGGTGGCGATAGATATATGACGGTGATATACGCTGGTGCGAATGCACGGATATACATACAAATAGTTATATATGACGGTGATATTTATGTATAATAAGATTTAGTATGTGTATTGATTTTTAGATGAATGACGTCGATGCATATGAATAATACGTCATGATATATATTGGTGATATATTATATATTTATATATGATGAATATACCGTATATATATAAATGAAGATATATATATATATATATATGGGCTAGAGAAAAGCAGCTGGTGGAGACCATGATGGGCGCTGTGTGAACCTGTCTCGTATCCTATGCGAGAGAGAAGGAATAGGAAACGGAGAATGAGGGTAAAAGGAATTGATGTAGCAGGAGGAGGAATAAAAGGAGGACAAAGGCGGTCGAGGCATAGGCAGAACTAATGAGAAATAGGAGGGGTGGAGTAGAGTAAAGAGGAAATGGGGAGGATGAAAAGAAACAGGAGGGGCGAAATGAAGAGTCGGTTGTGTGCGGAGGAAGAGGAGAGGAAAGCGGAGGAGGAAGATGCGAAAGAACTCATTGAACGAGCGATTGGGCATCTATCGCTCTGAGCATCACCCGTAGTTGGTGTCATGCATGTAGGGCAATGAATGACACTGCCCGGCTGCAAGCGAGCATGGCCTCTTTGGCCTGTACATGCCAGCAGCAGCGGCAGCAGCAACTGCAGAAGATGACCAAGCACTCGTCGATATAAATTGGCCTTATAAATCGCCCGTGCCATGTCATCAGGCCTATTAGCTGATGCTTTTTCGACTGAGGAGAGTCTTCGGCGTCGTCGTGTGTGGTCTTCTGCCTTCTTGACCTCCCACCTTCTGTCGATTCGCCTGTGCACAAGGTTGGCTTAGCAACACTGGATATAATCTCTGTCGTCGCTATTTAGCTAGATTTATGGTCAGTAGAATACGATCTTAACATTTACTGAGCTAGACCTATGGTTAGCAGAATACGATCTTTACATTTACTGAGCTAGATCTATGGTTAGTAGAATACGATCTTTGCATTTATTCAGCTAGATATGTGGTTAGCAGAATACGATCTTTACATTTACTGAGCCAGATCTATGGTTAGTAGAATACGATCTTTGCATTTATTCAGCTAGATATGTGGTTAGTAGAATACGATCTTAACATTTACTGAGGTAGACCTATGTTCAGTAGAATACGATCTTAACATTTACTGAGGTAGACCTATGTTCAGTAGAATACGATCTTAACATTTATTCAGCTAGATATGTGGTCAATAGAATATGATCTTAACATTTATTTAGGCTAGATCTATGGTTAGTAGAATACGATCTTAACATTTACTGAGCTAGATCTATGGTTAGTAGAATACGATCTTTACATTTACTGAGGTAGACCTATGTTCAGTAGAATACGATCTTAACATTTATTCAGCTAGATATGTGGTCAATAGAATACGATCTTAACATTTATTTAGGCTAGATCTATGGTCAGTAGAATACGATCTTAACATTTACTGAGCTAGATCTATGGTTAGTAGAATACGATCTTTACATTTACTGAGCTAGATCTATGGTTAGTAGAATACGATCTTAACATTTACTGAGGTAGACCTATGTTCAGTAGAATACGATCTTAACATTTATTCAGCTAGATATGTGGTCAATAGAATATGATCTTAACATTTATTTAGGCTAGATCTATGGTAAGTAGAATACGATCTTAACATTTATTTAGGCTTGATCTATGGTTAGTAGAATACGATCTTAACATTTACTGAGGTAGACCTATAGTTAGTAGAATACGAGCTTAACATTTACTGAGCTAGACCTATGGTTAGTAGAATACGATCTTAACATTTACTGAGGTAGATCTATGGTTAGTAGAATACGATCTTAACATTTACTGAGCTAGATCTGTGGTCAATAGAATACGATCTTAACATTTATTCAGCTAGATCTGTGGTCAATAGAATACGATCTTAACATTTATTTAGGCTTGATCTGTGGTCAATAGAATACGATCTTAACATTTATTCAGCTAAACCTGTGGTCAATAGAATACCATCTTAACATTTATTTAGGCTAGATCTATGGTCATTAGAATACGACCTTAACATTGATATATTAATATCCCATATTTAAGCTACATATATGCTGTATGTTGAATATTTATGCTTATATTTATATTTGTATATTTTTAAATATTTATACTGATGTTCATATTACATTTATATATACACTTAAGTTTACCTATATTTGTGTGTTTACATTTATATTCATATTTGTTTTTATATTTATATTTACGCAACCTACAGTTTAAGATTTGCAGGGTTTACGAAAATCAGGTTAGCATAATTTGAACACGATGATGCTATAGGGGGTTATAAGCATCAGAAGTTTCTACTACTTGCTCTGAGTTGAGTTTTCATTAACAATCCCTCATTGTCATCTATTATCGGCCTATACTATTCTAACCTACTAATGAATCATCTTTATCTTCTCAAAGTTAGCTGTAATGTAATTTTAAACAAAATTTAATAAAGCTGCGCGGAAATATCGCATTCTCTCATTATTGTTTGATTATGTTTCGTAGGTATATATGTATGTATTTATCAAAACTTTTATATAGCGCATTTTAAGCACCTATCAAAAGCGCTGGTAGTGTACCATATACACTGTATCGTAGGCAAATTTCGATAGGCGAGGTTTAAATATGCAGTGAGAGATAGGCAGTGTGCCCTATTACAATATTCCTGTACGCAATGTTCCTATCAGCAAAGTTCCTGCAGGCAATGTTTCATTGGCGTTGGTGTCATCATCGCTTCGTTGGACTGAAAGCCCATATTGGTGTCCAGTGCATATTTTGTCGTTTCCCTCTACACATTTATGTCATGCGTTGCCAGAGTCAAGTTATGGGCGTTTGTTTGACGCCACCAGTATTCTATTACGTCGAGTCATTCCATGCTAGGTCTTCCTCTCCCTGTCAAAGACCTTCAAGAAGTCCACAGAGCATTTTGCACACCAATCTGTTCCATATAATATTAAAGTTGCCCAGTGATCCATAATTCCGCATATTCGATAGCGGAACGCATTTCTTTGCGTTTTAATGCTCGACATTAATCGATGCGGATTTCTGGTTGAAATGTGGCGCACTTGGACATACAGTTTAAACTGAATTTCTTCTATTATTTGATGATTTCTTTACGTCATGCTGACTCACCGCCTGAATTTCTTCTGTTATTTCATCATTTCTTTACGTCATGCTGACTCAATGCCTGAATTTCTTCTATTATTTGATGATTTCTTTACGTCATGCTGACTCACCGCCTGAATTTCTTCTGTTATTTCATCATTTCTTTACGTCATGCTGACTCAATGCCTGAATTTCTTCTATTATTTGATGATTTCTTTACGTCATGCTGACTCACCGCCTGAATTTCTTCTGTTATTTCATCATTTCTTTACGTCATGCTGACTCCATGCCTGAATTTCTTCTATTATTTGATGATTTCTTTACGTCATGCTGACTCAACGCCTGGATTTCTTCTATTAATTCATGATTTCTTTACGTCATGCTGACTCAAAGCCTGGATTTCTTCTATTATTTGATGATTTCTTTACGTCATGCTGACTCAACGCCTGGATTTCTTCTGTTATTTGATGATTTCTTTACGTCATGCTGACTCAACGGACGTTCGAACCTTCCCAGTGGCAGAGAACTTAAAGAATAAGAAGAAGACTCAACGGAATGTGACGCGCTAACTAATAGACTTAAGAAGAACTAAACACTTAGTTGTCATAGCCGTGTATTGCAATCATCTGGCTGCTGGTCTTATTGTCAGTGCATGCAACTCAGCTGATGGACAGCTTTTTGACAGCCATTGGGAGCTCGACACCACAGGGCTTTTAGATTCTTCTAGCAGTAAAATCCAAGAACTACTTATGACTGCTAAGCCTGGGTCATTACTCGTTTTCGAAGAAAACGACAACTATAAAACATTAAGATCTTGAAATAGCGTCCATTACCTTCCGCTTATCCACAAGACCCGATCCATGTCCTCAGGCACATCTATCGATCGATGAACTCAGAATAAGAGACCTTCATGGCCAATCCGACATCCGATCGATCAACGACAGGACAGAAGACTCAAGAATTGTAGCGTTTATTGAAGGCACAGGGTTTTTTGATTCTTCTAGCAGCGCAATCCAAGAACTACTTATGACTGCTAAGCCTGCCGTTAACTTGTTGCCACAGATTTCATGTATGCTAAACTTTTCGTAGCCGTTTAAGCCTAAATCCTTCAAGTGGGTCACTACTAGTTTTCGAAGAAAAAGACAACTATTATAATAAAACATTAAGCTCCTGAAATAGCGTTCATTAGGCCCCACGACCCGATTCAAGCCTAAGCACTTCAGATATGATATGTTGTATTAGGGAGACTTCGGACCCTTTAGGGGAGCCATTTGTTTCCATTGGAATACGTTACTTTTTAAACCCGTATTACATTCTTCTTTTTATGCTGTTAAGAGTTGAGCGTCGCTTAGTCGTCACCGGTTTCGCGTTTTCTTCAGATTTCTACAAAATAAATCGCTCATGTCATCTTTTGTCATTCGATTTAGAATTTGAGATTTATAGTGTACTTAGCCAAAGTGTCAACCTTTGAAGCAAGCTTGCAGACTGCATGCTTGTTCAATAATTCTATTTAAATCATGCCTTAAACAAAACCCATACTAGCCTCCTCTCCCTTCCTCTCCCCTCCTCTCCCTGGCCTCCCGGCAATCGGACCTCCCGGCAATCGGACTTGGTTCCTGACATGACATCTTTGGACAACCCCACGGATTTGACGTAGCGCTCGTGAATAAGCTTTTAAGTAGCGCTTTAGAAATTTCGAGTTTACGATTACAATGCCGCAGTGACATTCATCTGTACATTATTTAGACGTACAGCCACTTAAACAAGCGTTCAGATGATCTCCTACAATAAATAAGAGACACTTGTGAAATGAATGAAATATACAAACCATGGAGCTATGCGGAAATGAGAAAGGCAGAACAAGGTGTCGTATTGAAGGCGTTAATGCTTACCAGCTCGAGAATACTATAGCGCTAATATATAAGTAACGCAAACTAACTTAAGTTTTTTGCCGTTATTGTTACCCCGCAAAGGTAATCCGTTACAGCTGCGCGTTACTTTTTTACTTTTTAAAGGAGTAATTAGATACAGCAAAAGTTGTAAAAAAATTGTGATTAGTTACAGTTACAAGTTACGCTATAATGCACAACACCGGAGATGATTAAGTCGGAGCTATCGCTAATTCTCGCCGGGAAGATGCAGGGATGCAGTTCTATTGCTGACCGATGGCGTCATTGGAGCAGCAAATCGCTTTGCCTTTTTTGGGTAACCGTGGTTTAATCCGTGACTCGAATACGACAGGCGTATCTATAAAGAAGTAATGGTTTAACCCTTAGTACCCCGACGCTATTCTTTTCTTATATATGCGCGAACGGAATGGGTTAATTATCTTCTGCTGCCGAGTTCTTTAAAGGACGACGTCCGGTGACGGCCGAGACTGATAAACACAAATAGATTAAGCAGAGATATCGACTAAGGAAGGAAGGAAGGAAGGAAGGAAGGAAGGAAGGAAGGAAGGAAGGAAGGAAGGAAGAAAGGAAGGAAGGAAGGAAGGAAGGAAGGAAGGAAGAAAGGAAGGAAGGAAGGAAGGAAGAAGAAAGGAATCGATAAAACAGCAAACTCAGCTACGATGATCTACGCCATATGCAAACAATGTGCCATGATCTTCACCGACCACTCTGCCACTCCCAACACCCAGTCGTATCTCATTTTCTACGATTACTTCTATCATCTCAACATTATAACTCAAATTTGCTATAATACAAACCAATCAATCACCTGCTCCATTACCCACTACACTTCCACAATAGTAGGCCTCATCTCTACCACAATGAACACTAATTGTACAAACAACCATCACCGAAATAGTTAAAACTGTTGCCACAGATAAAGATGCTTCTAGATCAATATTAGTCACTAATTATCACTATTAGGTCAAATCCAACCTTTATGACCATGGTCTGATTTTCGAATTACTCTTGCAAATATTCGAGTCTGATCGGCCAGTTATATGCGTCTCCTGTTCTCATATATATATATATATATATATATATATATATATATATATATATATATATATATATATATATATATATATATATATATATATATATATATATATATATATATATATATATATATATATATATATATATATATATATATATATATATATATATATATATATATATATATATATATATATATATATATATATATATATATATATATATATATATATATGACATGTGTAAAACGCCGTGATTTACGAGACCAGCTATAAAGGCTGTATTATTAAACACAAATTATAAATATAAATGTAAATTATAGGTTATATTATATGAATATGGATTCATATACTCATCTACATTATCTCGTAAATCATGGTATTTCCTGTGGTCTCCTTTCCTTCCGTTCGTTGTTTGATGACGACAACAATTACTAGGAACTCATTCGTCTCCGTTTATGACTCGCATCACTTTTATTTCTCTAGCGAGATACTTTAAAGGCTGTAGACTATTTGGGGCTTAGTATTTGGGACCGGAATATGGTGGGGCATCAGTAGCACAACTAAGCCCTTGCCCCTCTCGAGTTGTCCTCAAAATTATAGACAATTTTAACATGAAATATGGCTCGTTGTAAGTCGGGGAATGTGATGAAACAGCTCATTAAAGTAACAACAAAGTCACAAGTCAAACTATTGTCAAAATAATTTTATCTCTATCATATTCGTAATTCCGAGATTTCTACAGCGCCGAACGAAAGCCGCGCCAGCTTATTCGCAGGCGCTCAGTCAAAACAAAATTGATAGGCAAAAGGGTTCGGTTCCAGGTCAAGATCCAAGAGGCAGACGGAGAGACAGCGTGGTAGCTATGGGGGTGGTGGTGTTTGGGGTTGGAGAGGAGAGAGAGATGAAGAAGAAGGAGTGTCAGGGTACGAGAACTTAGAGAGAACACTAAAACTGTGTAGGATATTTCTGGGACATGAAAGAGCATGCGGTGTCACGGTGGCCGAGAGGCTAACGAGTCGTCTTTTCACCTTCGGGACCCGGGTTCGAATACTGGGCTTGCCATGTGCAATCGGCATGGATCGAGGCTACTGTTATCGACAAGAGTGCCTCCTTAAACCCAAAACACAAGGAACGTCTTCAGTCTCAGACACTTGAAACGTTTGTGTATGTTACAGTTGCCTACCGATGCTTTGGAAAACGTCCTCAACCCTCAACGGCCTGAATCGCATCTACAGTGCACTGAGCATCGATTAGAGGGCGCCTCGCACCCGATAGTGCTGCGATGTATGCCGGATTCATAGTCCTGCTCGTCCTGATGGTTCTCTGTGCTGTCCTAGGAGCCGTCTACGCCTACATCTACTACACCTGGATCAACCCAAGGCGGCACCGGATCAGGAAGTACGTTCCCCCTCAGACCCCGCCGAATGTCGAGACGCCAAACCCCACCCCCGCCAAGGGTGTTCACGTTTTTCTCTTCCGAAAACCCTAAATTCCACCCTGATCGTCTGTCCGCACACAGATCGCTTTCACCATAACAATGCCAATGGTGCTTCTTATAGTTAACTGTACATGCTCAGGAGTTTCACCAAACTGGCGATGTATAAATTCCTATGTATTTTACATTACAGCTGATTCTGTGGAGGTCCTAACTACGCAAGCCTTTGCCAGTGGAACAAATGCAGTGACAGTCGTAAATATCGCAAATTGGATTATAAGCCTTGATCTCTGAACGCCGGACAAGATCCCTATAATACCAGTCAGACAAACGATAACAGCACAAGATGGTCAACCGAAGCAGAAAACTGGATGACGCAGATGACTGGATGACTGAGGAGTTGATGGCCAGATGATTGTAATCTGGATGCACAGATGATGTAGATGATCGATGTGGATGAATAGCAAACCGCTGTTGCATGTCTGCTGGCTTTATAAAATGCCTTTCATATCCATACGACTGTGTATTGTTCGTGGGCATGCGTCTTTCTGAGTGAGGGATGGAGGGAGAGCGAGAGCTTGAGAGAGAAAGATAGACACGGAGACAGACAGACAGACAGACAGGGAGCGAGAAAGTGCATACATAGTCTCGTAAATTTCTGTAAATATTTTCTGACAGACGAGTCTCGTCCGTTTGCTTGAGTGCTTCTAAAAGACAGCGAAGATGCCACTGTCTAAGATCGGCTATAGATCTACACATCAAACACCCATTATGCACGCATAAGATACTCGTGTATATATTCCCGTTATACATAACTCATAGTAGATGCAGTTTATATGCGCTGATGATGTTTCTGTACTCTGACCCGTGGCATGCATTTTGTCAGTCTTTTCCAGCCATTTTATGACTTAAATAAACGATGGATAATCCCCTACTGACGATCACCAATCTAAAATCGTTTGCTCATACTCGCTCCTCCATACTTCGACATTAACCTCACTCTCTGTCGTTCTGTCGTTCGGGATAGAGTAGGCTAAAGCTACATTCGTAGGCAGCGCAATCCCTGAGCAGAGGTATAGATCATCACTTGATCAAAGAGTATGGCTAACCCCACGTGTTGCCTTTAGACCTGTACAAGGAATCAAGGAATCCTTTGACCTAATGAGTCATTCGAGAGCGAGTGATACGCCGAAAAGTTTAGCGAGTAGGCTGTATATGTACACATGTATGTATATATCTCGACAATTAATATAGCGCCTTTTCGCTACCTATTTGCGCTCGTTAGCCTCAGATTTGTTGAAATTTGTCAAGAACTAGTTCATCCGTAAGCAAATAATGCTAGTCAACTGGAGAAGTCATTACTGACGGGTTCTCTCACACACCTAGAACCCAACCAACGGAGTCCCATACAGATTTGTCTAAAAGGTTAGCCTTGTATAGATCTATGCACGGCTTGTAAACATACGAGGCGAAACATACGGACTGCCAATGTACAGGGGATCCGATTTTTCTCAGCAGAACGATTCTCTACTTCGCTGTTACTTCAACCAGTGGAATATACGTGAGCCTGTCTGAATGCCTGGCTCGTCGATTTCGAACCAAAGCCAAATCTTTTTCAGATTTTACCCAATGATTTTGCCTTGACTGAGTCCTACATGTAGATTAAGTCTGTTCTTCCAAAGTTTTGCGCTCCGAATAAATGGGGAGTCCAACGATTGTGATTTCAATGCCTTCACAGAAATGCATAACTGGTTCGAAAACAGCCCAGGCATCTACTATTTGCATTTATTTGGCTCTTCCCTCGCATAATAATACTGATACTACTACTACTACTACTACTACTACTACTACTACTACTACTACTACTACTACTACTACTACTACTAATAATAATAATAATAGTAATAGTGGTAGTAGTAGTAGTAATAATAATAGTAGTAGTGGTAGTAGTAGTAGTGGTAGTAGTGGTAGTCGTAGCGGTGGTGGTAGTAGTAGTAGTAGTAGTAGTAGTAATAATAATAATAATAATAATAATAATAATAACAGTGAGAGTTGCTTATCCACCGTGGCCTAGCTTCTGGTTTCTCTGACCAATAGGAATTCGACCAGGCTTCTCCAATGGATTCTGATTCTGATTACGACTGCACTTGAAGCGACCATCGATTGATGATTTTGGCATTATGACAACGACGCTATAGAAGTCATTAGATTAGATTAGATAATGCATTTGCGATGTGTATAGGACATACGATGATACGACCGCTTTATACGTCGTAATTCATGGATAACTGGTTTCGAGTGACTACAGATTCACAAAAGCAGCGATCGTTATGTACATTTGTACTATATATGTATACACTATAGCCTATTTGTTTATGTTATATATGTATATGTAAGTCCCGTCTATTAAGACCTCGACAGATCAATATGCACAGAACGAGACTCCCGTGTGTTTTCCATGTAGCAGATCGTATTACAGACCCACAATCAAGAGGAATGTTTGGCGAGAAATGTCGTATTATGGATCTGTCACAAGACTACATAAACAAGCAGCTGGAGAGCTTTTGTGCAGAGCAAACGAAACAAGCCATCAGCTTTCATGCCTGAATGTTTGGTCTCTCTCTCTCGTAATGGCTGTTCCTTAGGCGTCAATCAGCAACTAACTACAGCCTGTCATCCGGGAATTTACCCGACACTCAAACAGAACCACTATTTGCTGCCATGACCATTAGTTTTTTCTCACCTAAATCCTTCGCTTTTACGTCGTTAGCAGATTAAGCTTTCTGCGGTAGCCAAAAGACTTGGCATACACGTTAAATTACTGTATAGGACATAGTATGTATATATATATATGTATGTATGTATGTATGCATGCATGTATGTATGTATGTATATATGTATGTATGTATATACGTATGCATGCATATAGATATGTATGGATGCATCTATGTAGTGTACGCGAAGAGTGCGCTGCAAGTTTTACATCTACAGTTTTACTTATAACCCAAATTGAGACTTGATCACATTGCTTAGTCTAAATTACCGAAAATAATTTTGTTTTGCTGTCAAATTGTTCTCCTTCCTTTCTATTTCTATTTTAAACTGCATATATGCTCCTTATTTTAACTGCACATATGCTCCTTGTGTTTTCCGTACTAATTTCAGATTTCGTCTGCTGTTGCTTAGTATCAGTTAGCTTACACTCACCATTTTTACTTCTAAATATTAATTTGTTAAATTTCTGACCTTAATTTGCATTCTTTACTAATACATTTACGTGTGATTCTTGCAAGAACGCCGTAGGCCCTAGAAGCATCAGCCAATGAAGATCCAATACTGAGTAAACTGGTTCGAAATTTCGATGCTGGTCGCCAAAATGGCAACCGGAGACGGCAGCGCGCAATGTTCCATCATGCACACATACATACATACATACATACATACATACATACATACATATATATATACATACATACATACATACATACATACATACATACATACATACATACACACATACATACATACATACAAACATACATACATACATACATGCATACATACACACATGTTACGCATAGGCGTGTTCGGTTAAGCATCTCTGAGGAGTTTCTGAGGAAGCGCTATACAAATGCGTAATAATGTTTATATTCTAGAAAGAATCGACTTAAGTCAGAATAAGAACATATAAAATAGGGAAAATTCAGCAACAGACTGCACGATTTTATGCGCGAAGGAATCCATACAAAATATGCACAATTAAAAATGATCTCATTCAATTTACTAAAGCGTATAATAACAACATGCATAGGCCTATAGTATACTATATTGATTAAATGTCAAGCATTGTGTTTGCTCATGGCGCCCAAACGACGACGCCCAAATGTCCTGCTTCTATACATATATATATATATGTAAGTGCTTATGTATGTATGCATATATGAATGTATATATGTAAGTATATATGCATGCATATATGAATGTATTATGTAGGTATGTATGTATGTATGTATGCACGCATGTATATTATCTGAACCTTTTTAGAGTGCATTTTTACAACCTCGCAAAGCCTTTGAAACATGTATAATTATGCCTATTCATTATGTAGCACTATTACTCAATTCTGAAAAGGTCCACAGTAAAATCTAACCTCCACTTTCTCAGCTTCTGGTTCCCCTAGTGCTTACAAATAAAATGCACGCAACGTGAATTACCCCTCCCCAATGTACTTGACGGCTTAGGGTATCAATGACTGTAACACGAACTACATTACATGTATTCCTGGTCATAAATTCAACCCTGTGGATCGTAAATCTTAGACCATCCTAGAGGTCATTTACACGATTCACGCACCTCGGTCTCACTTTCAATTTTGTACGCAATTACTCCACTCCTATATGGGTGCTCAGATGCAAACATACATACATACAAGTAGGCGTCAAGGGATTTCAGGTTCATTTAAGTGTTCGAGTGGATTGGAAGAGATAAGAGGCCCTCGGTATATATATATATATATATATATATATATATATATATATATATATATATATATATATATATATATATATATATATATATATATATATATATATAGACGTATGTATAATCAAGCGTTACTTAAGCCTTATTGGAATGGCTGCGGGAAGAAAAGGTTGTCCTTGCGGCCGAGAGCTTTTTATAGTAGGCCTATGCTTGGCGTACTTCTGCAGATTTATCGCACTGTACACCCAGATCCACAGTTTGACGCATGACTATCACCAAGATGCATTAAATAATAATGCTTATACGCAACATACGTTTAGAATGTTAAAGTTCTGGTGCTACGCATGCCTTCGGTTGTGCGGACAATATGGTGGAGTAGTAGGCCTATAGACATAGAGAATAATAGACGAGCAGAAATAAAGAAAGAACTGGAATGTGAGCTCATGGGGCTTGTGCCAGGTTTAATCATTGCCAATAGGACCTATACCTAATTTAAGAAAACAAAGACCTGTATGTAGAACTCACATATCTATGCAATAGCACGCGGGAGTTAGGTCACAGGCTATCATAACAAAACATTTATCTAGAGCCTTTTGGGGGCCTCTTATGTAAACCGAGTCCATAATGAAATGTGAACCCTTGTGCTGTTGACAGAAATACTCGCGTAAATGTGTCATCCAAGTTCTTTAGGCCACATTGATGTAATCCTGTGGTTGATGTCAGACTTATGGCCGCCGTTCAGTTAGTCTACCACTTCAAGAACCAAGAGGTCTACAAGGACGAGGTTAAGAAAAGGTCAAATGGATTTTGTAAGCATTGTATTAGGCGCGGGCAAAGTAGGCGTAGACCAACTGAAGCACAATAGTCCATTCAAAATTGCATGGACTGGGTGGTTAGCTTCTGCGGTGCATGTAAGAGCGGTATACGCCTACGTCCCGTCAACTTTCTGCCCAAAGAATTCGATTCGCATAAGCCTACGATCATGACTATAATTTGAACAGAGATTGGTGTGTCGGGCTAGCACGGTCTAAACATCCAGCGGCAGCTCTGCAACTTTATAGAGGAGGCCAAGAGGGTTTGGAGCGAGCCCCAAGCGGAGTCCAAGGACAAACCCTGGTTAGGGGTCAGGGCAAAGCCCTCTAAAGCTGACTGCATTAACATAGTAATAGCTAAGGAACGATCTCTTAGTACTTTTTAAAGTATTTTAGAACAGGATTGTATGCCTGAAAGCCTAGAAAACCTAAAAAGTTCTGAATGAGGGTTAGATTTGTGAAATGTAATAGTTTGAGTCGGCTCTAGCAGATAGAAATTTAGAATGTAAAATCACAATAGTTTTCAAAGTTCCAAGCGGCCACGGGTGAAGGTACGAAATCAGCTCAACGTTTTCCACGCATGAAGCCTCGTCCATTAAATTTTAAAGGGTAATATGAGTGTGTAATCGACTGAAGCCTGACTGTTCTGAATGAATCATTAAGTGTCACGGTGTTAGACTGCCAGAGGCAATACAGATCAATTATACATCTTATTAACTGAGTATCGAATTGAGTCACCAATGTTATAGTAGTCAAGTCCTACCAAGGGCTTAAGAGGTAGGGTAAGGCAGCGCATCTATAATTGAGTCTTCCCATCGGAGGATTACCGTTGCCACAACGAGAAGGCGCACTACGATGGCTTGGCAGGTCACTTGCTAATTGGGTCAATCTTGCTAAGCTGTGCTGACCAACGTTGTGATGCTAACAGGCGTGCAACTGGGATTTGTTGGACACCTAGCGAACGTTGATTGACCTAGTTCGTAATGGAGACAGTCTTCATCGCTTGGGTCTTTGGTTGAGAGCAGCAGTGTAGTCGTACACTCCCTATCAAGTTTGTTTTGATTGAGCGCCTGTGAATAAGCTGGTTCCCGCTGCTTAGCTTTGTTTGGGCGCTCTGGAAAGCTCTGCTTTACCACTACGATTTAACCTCCACGGTTTTAAACCTCTAACTGTTCAAGAAACATTCTCAGTATGTCTTACTCGCCTTTTAAGAACTGCGAGGTTGGTAAAACGCGCTATATAAGTATTTGGATAGATAGGCCTACATACGTACACACGCAGTACTCGAAATGTGGAAGGACTAGCGCCTTGTACAGTCTCAATATAATTTCTCTGCTCGTTGTACAAATAGTCGACCTACGTTTAATCATTCACGAAATCATGTTAGCCTTTAACATGACGACTGCACAATGTGGTCTATCTTTAAACCTATCCAAGCAGCGACAGTCCAAACGGAAATTGCAGCGCCCCTAGCGACTGTCGACATCGACGGCACTTCCCGTTGTAGATTGGGGCGCCAGTGTCGACGCAGCGTGAACCTGTAGGCGACGTAGCTGAACTTGACCCCTGGACACCAGGGATACTGAAGCTCGAACATCTTGACCCGACTCTTGACAAGCTCCCACTCCCAGTGGCGAACGTAGTGGCTCGTGTCGACGTGGCTCGTAAGGCTCTGCAGGCGCAACTGGTCCGAGTTGAGCGTCCAGGAACCGAACCGTAGCTCGCAGTCGGGTTCGTCCGGCCGTCTGCTGGACGCCGCTGGACAGGACAGTTCGTAGTGGACGTGAGAAACCCAGATAACGAGGCCGCTGTTGACGACGATCAGTCTGCTGTCATGGATGAGCTGAGGTGGTCGGATTCTACATGTGCACACAGCAAATGCAGAGTTACTTCAACGTCTGTTTAAGGGTGATGAAGAAGAAGACGAAGAGCAGGAGGAGGAGGAAGAAGAAGAAGAGAAGAAAAAGGAGGAGGAAGGCCAAGAAGAGGAGGAGTAGGAGGAGGAGCAACAGCAGCAGCAGCATGGGAAGTAGGAGAAGGAAGGAGAAAAAACTGAAGAAAAAAGACGATGATGATGACGACAGTGATCATGGTGTGCTTTCTAACCATAATAGTATTTACACGTTTGTACGGCACCTCTTCAAGGGAAAATTCCCCAGATTAGTCGTTGAAAGCCGTGGACAGATCTAGAGTAGTCAATGGGAAATGGCACCTCCGTTTTTTAGATAGTCTCAACTAGTTAGCGGAAAAGGTTACCATAACTATGGCAAATGGCATGATGATGATGATGATGACGATGACGATGACGATGACGACGACGATGATGATGATCATAATCATAGTAATAATAATAATAATAATAATAACAACAACAATAACAACAATAACAATAATAATAAGACAAATTGCACGACGATAATGATGATGATGATGATAATCATAACTCTGATGAAGTCGAGACAATGATGATGACGACAACGATGAGGAAGAGTAAGAGCAAAGAGGCGCTGACAGGTATGATGTCTGAGCTGTGAGCGTACGCATTAGCGAGTACGACATCTGGCGTCCAGATCTGTCGAGGGTGAAGAACGACCTGGTGGATGTTGTCGTATTCGGATGAATTCCAGCGAAGCAGAGCGTCCCTCCACTGCTGCAGTCCACGACGCACGCACGCACGCACGCACAGCAGACGCCAAACACATACAAAGTACATTGTATGCCTATACTATTTCTAAACATACAGTACTTAAGTATACATGCTCACTTACATACATGCAATGGAATAACTCGTTATTGGATGTTAATTTTACATAAGGTCTCAGAATGTGTATTGTTATGTTATATATATATATATATATGTGTGTGTGTGTGTATTATAGAAGAACTATGTCGAATGAGCATTCATCCTCATCTTTCTCTGCCTCATGCTCATAATCGTCTTTATCATCATCACCGCTGTCTTCATCATCGTCGTCGTCATCTTTGTTATCTTCTTGCAGCCTATGGGTGACGATAAACGTTGAGAGTAGGTCCACGCTGCATAGGAGTTCATCGTTACCAGGTGAATCCATCCGACGACTGTCATCATCTGCTGCTGCTGCTGATCGAACTCAATGATCTGGATGAGAGAGAAGCTGAGGGCGACGGACAGAGACCTCGATGTATCGATGACCGGTCGACCTTCGATGCCATTGCGATTGTAGTTGTCCAGCAGCGTAGTAATCAGTCGCTTCTCAGATGTCGCCCCAATCTTCCAACTGCAACACCCCAAACACACACTACCCAGTATTATTATTATTTCTGCATTTATTAGGCGCCACTATCTAATGACTTAGCATCAACCGATGGCGCCGAGCAATTGTGAGTGAGGGACTTGCTCAAGGTCCCTACACAGTGACCGTCTTGGAAGAGGTTCGAACCCGTACTCTCCGCGTCACAAGCCGAGCGCTCTATCCAATAAGCTACCGTGCCCCACGATAAACTACCGTGCCCCAGTATTATATGTCTAACACTGCTAAAGAATTCAGCTAAAAATGAGCATACTGACCGTATACTGTCGGTGCAAAGATCAGACGGCGAGGGACGGGACTAGCCAGCCACCCTCAATGGGCCTAGGCTAAGAAAACTCAGTCGCTAACACGTCATATCCATGGCTACCTCTCTGGGTTAACTTGAAGGGACCACTCTTTTTCTTCTTCTTTTTCTCTTCTTCTGCTTCATCATCACCACCACCACCACCACCACCATCATCATCATCATCATCTTCTTCTTCTTCTTCTTCTTCTGCTTAATTTTAAGTAAGTTGCATGAGACAGCAGCGAAAGAAACTTCTTAATCTGACATGTAAACTTTATGCATGAAGCTCGTTACACGTAATTGAGAAGATTATGTGTCGAGGACGCTTATCACAGAACATTGTCTATGCATAACACCGCATCAAGTTTGCGACATGGCGTTTATATAGCGCTTCTGTGGATTTTGGCGGCTGCAGTCAGTCGAAGTAAGTGAATTTCTCAGTGTATTGGCTGATGTTCTATAACACACGTCAGGAAGTAAATCCGAACTGTCTACGCCATTTTGTTTCTGTCATTGTCTGCGCTGGCGATCTTTTAATGCGCCTTCTGTGCTTATCTAATAAGCGACGATGTGTCACGCCAACGCGATGATATAGCGCCCGCATGTCAGCTGAACACTGAATATGTCGCCGTCGGATGGAATCCAGCGTCCAAATATTTGGCTGGAATCCTCTTCATCTAATCAGGAAAAGCGCCCATCTGGATTTTATCGCGTCTTATAAGCAGAAGGCACGAGACTGACACACTTTGCATGCATGGTTGACTCTGTCTGTCTGTCTCTCTGTGTGTGTCTCTGTCACTCGCTTTCTGTCTGCTCGTCTCCATCACTGTCTCTGTCCCTGTCTCGCTCGCTCTCTTGCAGCCATCGACTCAGTTGTGTTTACTCCAACGGTGAAGAGTAAGTTAATTTAAAGCAATAAAGCATTTCCTTAGTACCATTGCATAAACAACGAAACGACTGGTTTTGTGCGCGAGAACAACTTCCAAGTCAATTAGCGAAGATCGAACGTAGGTCTATCGAACGCACAGCGCTCTATGCAAAGTATGCCTATAATTACTTCGAAGCCAAATTTATAGCATGGCCATTAAAAGTTGAAACCGTGCAACATGGAGAGATGATGAAAGCATGGCTGAATTTTGAACTAATATTCCATTTAAACTTTTACAGGACAGAACCTAGACAACTTATCGAATTTTCAATAAAATTCTCTAGTAATGCAGAGGATGAGCTTCAATCCTTCGTGACGTGGAAATGGTTGTTAAAAATTGAAGACTCTTAAACAGAATAAGATCCAGCTAGGGGTTGCAGCTTTGGAAGCAGGATGCTAATGGATTTACCAAATGTCATAGGTGGGACTCGATCTAAGCAGTGTGATGAATCGCTAGCAACAGGAGTTGTTCCTGAGGATTGCAAAAACTGCAAATATATCAACATTGTTTAAAAAGGGTGCTAAAACGTTCCCGCAAATTATCGACCAGTCAACAACAGTTCGAATTTTCAAGGCAGTGAAGTCGTTTCTGAGAGATGAAATGCATAGAAATTTCAGAGATTAACAATACATTATAATTAATGTACTATGGGCCTGCGTAACTGCAGGAAGCACTTTTTTAATTGGTAGTATTTGCTGTGTATAATTTGTTTGGTTGCTATTCATTGTCTCCGAATAACAGTTCGTAAACTGAGACGGCTTGCATTAGCGAGCTTTCTTTTTTGTGCACCGCGTCTATATTCTTGTGAGTGTAAGTCCACATAGGTCTACGCATTAAGAGCAAAGTGGTTGTAATAGGATCTACCGCCTTATAGGCGCATCTTCAACAGTATAGGGTAAACACTCGCAGGTCATTCCCCACGTCAGATGACCAAATCGATTTCTCAGAATGCAGGCTGGTTCGGATAATATTGCATTCAGAGACTCGCCGTCTCATGTTTAATTGTAATACAGATTACTTTATAACATCATGATTACGCGTAGGTCTATGACTTGCGGTACCACAATTATTGTTTATTCGTTCGTGTATTAGTCACTGCAGCTTCTTATGCAGTTTTTGGGTTCACGTTGGTAAATAATTAAGTATAGAGTGTTGGTTTGGCGTGTTGGATTGTTTTAGGAAAAATCGTTTATTTCCTGCTTATGTTTAAAAAGTACGAACGTCCACTGCTATAAAGCGTATTTAAATCTATCTGGACGAAAAAACAACTCTGATTAAAAAAGAAGTTGTCAGTCGGAAAGTAGTGTGTCATGGAACAACAGGCTAAAATGAATCAAGCATTAATCTCTCTTCTATCGATACGGAAAGCAACTTGAACAACGACCTAGATCTATTAACTTTTAGCAAACAACTGTTACCTAGATATAGGCAAAGCAAGGCAAGTTAAGGTATGGTAACAAAAGGTTAGATAAGATAATCGCTCATTTATTTAAGATTGAATTTGCCAACGGTCAACCCCCAGTCGTGGAAAAAATTGACCTTGGGTCGATTTTAACCACCGAGTTTAAAGCGGCTGATGGGATACTACCATTGAAGTATTCAGTTTTGTTGCTTGCTTCAGTTCATTATGACATTCCAGAAGATATGCAGTTCCGTAGTCTCAGATAATTGTTGGTGTCTTGTGGATGTTCAACACCGAAGTTCAAAGTTAAGCTCCCAATTGTATTGATCAAAATTTAAGGTAGGGTTTTGGGTTTACTGTTAAATATATCTGGTTGTGTGCATATATGTATCTATCAAGTCACATAATATAGAGCATTTGAAAAACATCACAAAACGCTGCACGCATGACTATAAGTGATCTAAACAAGTGCGTTTATAGCAGTTTGAAACGCACAAATTACCCTTTAAAGGCCAACATTTTCATAGATATTTAGGAGAGATCCGCTGTAGAATCGAAACTTAATATTTTGGTATCTTATTTTAATTTTTGATTAGCAAAAATAAGCCTTCATTGGCCTAAGTAGCAGTTGTGGAATTACTGACCGTGGTTTCGCTGCTCGTCATTTCACCTTAAGCTACGTTCGTCTCAGAGTGGGATTTCTGGGTTAATTATTTCGTGTTCGGACAACTACTGTGATCATTTTGGCGTTTCGAAGTTATTTATGCGAGTTTGCTGTTGATTATGAGATTTTAAAACGGTTTTCTGCTCGTGTTTAACGCCGCTTGTAGTGGGAATAGCTTACCTCTACTCAAGAGAAAGAAAGGTTCCAGATGGACGGTCGCGGCTCACACAGATCCATCTACGCGGTGAAACAGCGAGGAGAGGCTTTTGAATTGTATCGCCCGTCTATCAGAAAGGGGTTCTGCCATCAATCCAATGGCTGTCAATCACAGATCGATCTGATGGCTCGAGTGATGTCCTGTCTTCTATCACCACGGAGGGACTGCGTTGGATGGTAGTGTCATCGTGTACCGCGGACACTATCGCCCGTCGTCGTTCTTCTGCTCGTTCCGGGAACTCTGTCAGCTCTAGATGTGAACTCGCTGGTGTATATTCCTTAAGAGAGAACTAGTCACTCCAGGCCGTTGCCCTTGAACATTACCTGAACATTGCTTCCTAACTGATGAACTTTTTTGTTCTTAACTACATTTAACTTCATATATATCAGAGAGCGCCTCCGATCAGTTTCTTTTGAAATAGTGCTATATAAATGTTCAGTTACAATTACAATTAACCTTAACAGTACAAGAAGAAGAAGCTTACTTAGGTCCATCTAATAACTGAGATTATGATACTCCAGTGATCTTGCAATAAAGCAGATCAGCCCCTGTTTCCTATACCTGGCGAGCTTATTATTATCCTGTATACACGCATGTTTATCCATGCCAGATTTCGGTTTTCATCAATGCGAGACTGACCGGGTGTCTTCATTCTATAGCCACACTAGTGTCTGATGTTACATGACATTATTCCGGAGTGTCTGCACGCAACTGCCCATGGATAGACAACGACGGACGATTAGTCGCCATGTCAACGTCCAGTAAAACGACGACCTACGACTGAGATGACTCCTGCCTCCCTCGCTGCTCCTGCTGCTGATGACGCTGATGACTGTCAAGGACCAGAATGAAGGGATGCTGGATGAGCGCAGATAAGAAGGTCAGAATCATCGCATGAACCCCGTCAAGCGAATAATGAATGGCACATGCAGTTCAAAAAACAAAAGAACACTACGTATAAAACTACTACACTATACTTGCATGTATACTTAGGTCTATAGGACAGTGTGTAGGTTTAGACCGTTTAGGTCAACAGGATATTTTGTTGTGCGTAAGTATTTATTCTTTTTCAAGGCATTTAGAGTACACAGCTTGTTTTATTTTACAGAATTATCTATAAAACGTGAGGCCAGTTTCGTTGGAAAAATCTAGGCCTAATTAATTACGGTAAAGCTACAATGCTGTGGAAATCCCTAATTTTTAATGAACTTTTATAAACTAAAGTTCTTGACGGTGCAATCTTAGAGTCAGCTGAGTGACCTTTCAGCTGAAGTTCAGCAAGCCAGCTACTGAGTACACATACACAACGTTGCACGCAATAGGCATATTATATATATATATATATATATTTATAAATACATACATATATACATTATATCCTTATATATCTATATACACGTGTATATTCATACATATATTTATATCCATTATATCCACGAAATAATTATATATATATTTTTTTCTTTGAAAGATCGATTATATGAGCTGTCAAGTCTTCGTTTATCCATCTTCGGGCCGCCGCTGCTGCTGTTGCTGCTGCAGTTTCGACCCTGTCACTTTTCTTGCGATGTCCTTATCGACGAATTCTTGACGGATGATGTTAATTGATATTCAAGTGTCGTTTTTATGGTTCACACTGTAATGTCACCAGACGTTTTTTTATTTACATAATAGGCCTAAATCTTTATAGGCCTGTGCAAATATCGGCCTATTAAGATTAATAATTTACGTATGCATAATATGGGCTGGCAAGGACCCCTATATAATACTGTAAAAATAACAACGAAAAATGCATACATAAATGAATGATTCTTCAATAATAGGAACTCTCGTTCGGCAGGTTTCGGCTCGCGAACACAAAACCAGCAAATTATAACTTTTAACTGATTATAAGGTCTGAATTCCTAATGCGTGCTGCGCTGAGAACTAGAATGACGACAGCTGAATGAAGTGTTTGTAAAACACACGGTTAAGCTCAGCGACTGGCACTCCTGGTCTGATGGTAGTATGCGCCGCGTCCCAATATTGCTATCGCCACCAGCAATTTTATGCAGCCTAATATATGCACATCATACAATTAGGCATGAAGTCTTCTTCAACACAATGTGGGAATGTGGCGCACTCGATAAAGCAGTCTCGCTAACAGTAGATCCGAGGTTCGAATCCAGGAGTGTTCAGATTTTGTTCGTTGCATCGTTTCAGAATCTTCCCTTTAGCACACGAGCTTTAACAACTATATATAACGCTTTATTTTATGTTTTCTGATTATTTCTTAAATAATCTGCACAGTACTACAAAAAAAAACTAGTTAATACATTAACGTAAAGTCAACGCATTCATTCAGTCTTGCTCCAAATCTTGCACAAGTTCTCAGACCGCATATATAAGAATCTGTTTCTAAGAAGCAAAACTGTTATTTCAATTAGGTCTAAATCACATTATTTACGATACATTCATTTTCAGACATCAAGTCTTGAATCAAAGACCAGTATTATCAGATCCATCATACGAACTCAACAACACTTCACCTCTTTCAGTTTCTGCGCTGGTCTTTCACTCAAAACTGAAAACAGTTCTTTTCCAAAATCTTATCCTGATTGTTCCTCTTCCTCTTATCTCTCTTCTCGCTTCAGTTTCAAACACCATCCACCGCAGCCGTTCGACTGTCTGACTGCTTGACTCCTGGATCTTGACCTGGAACCGAACCCATTTGCCTATCGATTTTGTTTTGACTGAGCGCCTGTGAATAAGCTGGTCTCCGCGACTTATCTTCCGTTGGGCACTGTAGATATCTCGAGATTACGATTACGAATACGAATCTCTATTCCGTGGTCTCAAATCAATAGCCGTGATGCCATTACTTATGAAAATATATTATCAGACCCTAGCATCGAATCATCATCAGACTTCATTACTTATGAATATTCATATCTGAACCGGGTATGAAATGGTAATATGCAACCCGGAGAAGTTTCGTTCGAGAAATTGGTCAGAGCGCTCCCGGGTAAATCACTTCTCAACCTTCCCTGGCTCCATTCAAAGACGGGCACTGACCCAATCTGCTTCCGTATAGCGAGAGGATAACCAGGTGTTGCCGAGCTAGCGGAAGGACTCGTCCAACAGGTCTGCGTGCCAACAGTGAAGGTTATTGAGAGAGGACTTTCCAAGCCAGAGATCCATAGAGAATCTTATTTCAGGAGCAGAATTGATTAACTGTGTTGGTCGATATGCATGTTTGTATGTATTTATGTCATAAATATGTATGTTGCCTTCATCAAGAAACCTATGTTCTGTACATACATACATACACATACATGTGCAAATACATTCATACATATATAACTATATACATATACATACATACATACACAAACAGATGCATATATATATATATATATATATATATATATATATATATATATATATATATATATATATATATATATATATATATATAGCAGAAACTACCCCACATCAATTGTTCATTCCAAACTTGACAACTTCAACTCCCTCTTCTATAACATTTACTAATCTCATTAAAAGTCCTCTAACAATTCAGAATGCTCTTGCTTGTGCAGTTACCAAAACTCTCAAACACCACCACATAATCCCTGTGCTCAAATAAATTCATTGACTCAAGGACCCTCAGCAGCGCATCCACTAAAAATTTTATCTTACCTATAAGATGCTCTTCAAATTTCTCAACCCTCTTGTATACATTCGCCAACTCTTCACTGTCCAGCCGCTAAGATTTACTCGTTCTTCCTGATATCTTTCTCTGTCTCGGCCTCCAGTCTCCTTCTGTTTCAAATTTTGCATCCTTAATCCCAGGCTCTTTGGAACGGACTTCTGAAAAAACTCCGCTAGTTCGCTCGTTTTCTTTTCCCGCTCGTCAATACTAGCACTCCTCAGGTGGCCCTATCTTCTGCAGCCTTCCATTTGAGATTGAAAACCGAACTGTTCAAACTATCCTATCCTGCTTCCTCTCTTACACTATTCCATGACCACCACCACCAACGATGCCACCAATTTCCACCGTATCATGTTGTCTCTCTGGCTTGACCTACCTAAACTAACCAAACAGCTTCGATCTTGCGGATTTGATTTGATATAGCGCCGGTAAATAAAACTGGTCTCCCTGATGCTGCTTTTGTCTGGCGCTGAGACAAGAGGATCAAGCCTATAGACTGATTAAGCTGGTGTACGATGCCGCAGATTAGCTACTAGCTAGGCCTAGAAGGACTCAATAAGGACCTATTCAGTTAGAATCTTTGTGAAATAACAACTTTTCCAATGTATTGATCAGCTCGACCACTTACCCACGCAGTCTTTCGACAGAAGGCAACGTATAGTCAACAGCATCCACAGTATACACATCATTCACAATATACACATTGTACACAATATACGTGTCTATACAACGCATAGTCCCAAAAATATACATCATATTACCTTGCAGTATTAGGCCTACAGACAGACTGAAACTTACCTGAGGCAAAGAATAGCAAGAAGTCGAGTGTAGGTCCAAACAGTGTAAGACATCATCCCCAGTTGGCGTATTATTCGACCAACGTACATTTCGATGCAAACCAAGTGGTTCATGTAAAGTAATACTAGCAGTAATATGCCTACGCACACGAACTACACGCTTTGACTATGCACTGATGCGATTCGATTAAATGTTTCGTCTTTTTAATGTAGTGTATGCAGCAGCAACTTATAAAGACTGCTTTTGCAAATTCCAAATAATTAAAAGCTATATTTTATAAATTGCAAAACTATAAGGTACGTCATTTAGTTAGACCTAATAAGACACCCTTAAAGTTTTCTGATATTTTTAGTCGCTATCTCATGCTCAGCCATTTGGAAAGCCTTCATTGTCTCTGCTTGGCAAAGGCAGCCATGCGTCGATTCCACTACCACCACCGTCCCGTCGATGCGATCTAATAATAACCTGTCTCCACTTGCACTGTCTCCGCCTTGAATTCACACATCGGATCAACTGTTCTGCAAGGTACCGACTCCATGAAATGAGCCTCGCTTTGAGAGTTTAAGCGGAGCCTCTGTAGTCTTGCAGTTGCACATGCAAGCTCTCTCCCAGATAGCCACATCAATGGGGCTATAGCTTCCATGGCTCCACACTGTGCCACTAGATGCAAATGGCGGCCAGCTATGGGCAGAAACGTGGATGTCAGAGTGGGAGACTGACATCGATCAGCAGCAAAGAGGAGGAGAGATCCAAAATGTATATCGAGTGTACAACGAGTTGTTTCCTTCGATTTCCATGCATGACTGAGTGCCTGCCATCTTAAGTTTCAGCCTAAAGCCAGCCAGGTATAGGCGGACTATGTGTGAAAGTATCTCTAAAGATAATATCCATACACGAATCCAATGCGTCACGTGACTAAACTGGAAGAAGATTGAGATACACTGTGCTAAATTCTGGTTTACGATTTCTTAAATTTATCTATTTTTTACATTTAGAATTACTGAACTTCATGTCTACTTGGAATTTTTTCCTCCTGGAACTTCATGCTTCTCATCCCTGTAGGTATACTTGCATCCCTAACATTTTCGTGGATACTTGAAGTTAGCCAATCCGTGAATCGATCTCCATTCAATAATTAATTCAGATTCGGGGAGTTATTCCAAAGGCATTCTGTTAACTTAATTTCTGTTCAAGTCGGAATGCTTAATTGGGACGAAGATCTATGAACAATTAATGCGAACGAGGTTCAGCAGAAGAGATAAGCAACTGATAAATGAAACGCCGATCGCCAGATATAGGTAGACTGCACTCAGCAACAGCGGCCGACTTGCTAAACACAGCTACGCATAATGTACATCTATGTATGTATGTATGCATGTATGTATGTATATATGTATGTATATATGTATGTATGTATGTATATATGTATGTATGTATGCATGCATGTATGTATGTATGTATGCATGCATGTATGTATGTCTGTATGAATGTATGTATGTATGTATTATATGTATGTATGTATGTTTGTATGTATGTATGTCTGTATGCATGTATGTATATATGTATGTATTCATGCATGCATGTATGTATATATGTATGTATGTATGTATGCATGCATGTATGTATGTATGTCTGTATGCATGCATGCATGTATGTATGTATGTATGTATGTCTGTATGCATGAATTTATGTATATATGTATGTATGTATGCATGCATGTATGTATTTACGTTTGTATGTATACATGTATTTATGTATGCATATATGTATTTATGTATGTAGGTATATATATGTATTTATGTATGTATCTATATATGTATTTATGTATGTATGCAAGTGCATATGTATTTATTTATGTATGTTTTTATATATGTATTTATGTATGTTTTATGTATGTATGTATGTATGCATGTATGCATCTAGTCATGTATTTTCTATGCATCGCCTTTAAGTACTTCCCTGAGTGCTCATAGGTTCTATTTTATACCCTATTAGAAACAGTATAGCCTACATCCTATGATCGAAATACTGCTCCGTAAATATGAGACAAATATGGCTCGATCATGTTGCAGAGGCACCTGCAGACAATTTGCCAACAATACACAGAGCTTTGTCCATCGGGAGTAAATGATTACTGGTCATTCCCCGCTCTGCGTGCTGTCAGCCACGCTCGGCGACTCCGTCAGTTCTAAATGTATTAGCTGCTTCGATTGGTGAATTTCTGAAGACGAATGTCCTGTAACTGCACTTGTAACTAGGTAAGGAGCAATCAATCCTGATCGGGTGACACGTCGAATCGAATAAATGCCAAATTGAATCTAACATAAATGAATTTCATATGCGAAATCATTCAACGGGATCCTATTACAGCCCCGTTTACATACACTTGTGTGCGGCTTTTACATCGCACGCGACTTATATGCTATCAACTCATGCACACTCACTTAACTATAGGCCTATGGTATTGAGTGTGCAGTTTATGGGGCAGCAGCTACAAAGGGTTCTTCTCAGGAAACAGTCACAGGTGACGTGCCCTTGATTATGTATGTACATCGTGCAACAGTGGATGTACAGCAGCACAGCCGACGGAGTGCAAGACTCTTTTAGGAAATTGGTTCATGTACAGAACTCGATAGCAGTTGAAACAACCCTCAAGAAATCTATCTTTTCACATCGACCGAGTAAATTCGATTTCAGATCTTGATGCAGATTAGCGGCGGCGCAGCCGAGGCGCTTTAGAGGAGAGGAAGGGAATGGGAAGTAAAGGAAAGAAAAGGAGAGGAAAGGAAAGATGAGGTAAAGAGAGGAGTAGGAAGGAGAGGAAGAAGCGGGTAGGGTAAGAGTGGAAAGGAGGGGAGAGGAGTGGCTCGGCGAATTTGCTAGAACGAAGAGAGTTCTGTTCTTGGATATTTTCCGTCTCAAACGCCACAGTTTCAGCAGAACGAAACAGATAAGCTATCGGACTGTAATGTATGGCTGTCAGTTGTGACCTCGGTTCATTTCGCCCGACAACGCAGCCAACAAAGTCCAAGTCATGAGTACAGAGTATATATACAAATTATACATATATATTAACACACACACATAAATATAGAAATGAATATAGAATATATACATTCAAGTCTACATATATGAATACTTACGTTGCACTTACATAATATTGTATGTAGTCACAGTGGCGGCTCCAGGATTTCTTGCGCGCGGGGTAAGAGCATTTCCAGAGGGGCCCCACATTCTGGCAGTCCACCACGCACGGGTCTGGTCTGAGGGGCGCCGGCATAGAACCAAGAAGGGCGGGAAGGGGCGAACCGCCTACCACGCCTAGAGCTAAATCAGCCACTGTTTAATCACCATAGGAATGAGAATGCAATCCTGAAGATATATTTTATTTTATGCACTTATTATACTTAACCATTTGTGCTGGTGAAAAATTTACAAAGTGACACATTAAATCCTTTGCATGTGCTGAATAAAATAAATGTCAAATGCCTTACCGTTTCTAGGCCAATATCAAAAGAATGCAAGTCAAGGCTACACAACAGTCTTCAAACTAACATCTAATTAATAACCCAATGAAGTCGATTTGCAAACTAATGCCAATCAACTGTAATCAAACCACGTATTGAAAAGCCGTACATATATTGCCATCACACAATTCGTCTTCCACGCAATTCACCGTTAAAACACGATCTACTGATTTTAAAGGTCCGAGAAACAAGCGTTTTTCTAGAAATAGAACTATACATCTATGTCAACGGAAGGATATCATAGGTCATCTCTCAGGCAAATGCAACGGGTTTTAATAACACAAATAACACACACGCACATACCCACACACATACAAAAACTCACTTACAAAGAAGGCAGAATAGGCCTATATGTGCATGCGCTATTTCAAAGACAGTCCATGTTACATCAGATAACAGTATGTCAGCTGTTTAATGGAATGGGCATGGTTGTGGAGAGAAAGGAGCCGAGAACTACCGCAAAAATGTAATCCCAGTTCATGGTTGGGTCATGCTATATATACCCATACAGATCCTAGCAGAACTGCAAGCCTACTCTGGCAAACTTGTCTCCTCGACTTCCTTCTCCAACTTGATATACGCTTGATAGATGCTGATATTCACACAGTCTTTTTTAGAGTGACTGTGAACCGACCACGAGTAGCAGTTGCCTATTAGCAGATTTGTGGCATCAAAATCTATACTGAAATCGTTATAATTTGCAATTAGTAATGACACTGACACATTATAGGCCTAATGAGTTATTTTCGGCGTGGATTTGCCACAGTTACATGTATAGGCCTATCTGCTAACAATATTGGGCTGTCTATGGGAGATTTGCATACACGTCGTGTCTCTATCAAGACCCCAGCTGACTGAGGAGCGTTACCTCAAAGCGTTCTCTGCACGAGGATACCGATTGTGATTGTGTTTAACAGCTATTCTCGGGCTAACACGGGTCGTATGGTGACACCCATTCAAACGGGCAGCGATGAGAAGGATCTCGCCCTATAAATTCATTGAGGCTATACGTTCGCTATCCGAAAAACACGCAGACCTACTTACATACCTATTAAATCCCGCCGTAGCAGTTACAGTCATTTGTTAAGCCAGTCCAAATACTGATACGCCCTTCCTATTGTCTTGCAGGAAACCATTGACAGTATTTGGACTGGCTTAACAAATACCGTATACATCAGGAGACATGTATGACTTAAGGGTAATCAATGTCACATTGTGTACGGCTTAACAAAATATGCCTACAGCTTCAACAGTTGTGTCAAAAAAGCAATTGGAAGACGGTTTATAGCTTAATAGAATAGCTGACATGCAGTCCATTCTTCTTACTGACAGACGGCGATCATATCGACGGAACTGGACAGATGTGTTGCAAGGAAGATAGCAGAAATTGGTCAACAACGACTGACCGTCGATCGGAAACATTTTCCAATCATCAGTAGCCTAAACTTTAGTCACTGTATCCTGCTCAACGGAGGTCAAGTGAAAACGAATAGTCTATTAACAAACTCGAGCGAATTTGGCTGCAACAGAAGTACGTATACAAATCCAGAGTGATGCGGTATAATTATAACGTAGCCTTTATTAATTGTAGTTGCAAATTAATATAGCGCCTCGTCTACAGAAACTACTGAGAGGCGCTCCCTTGTCAGATCCTGACAACGCAACACCACGATTGAACCGAGTGACTTAAATTCTCACGGAAAGGCGGCAAAGAAAGTCCAAGAAAGACATACTGTAGGTTTCTATGCAACCAATTTCAGAACGATGGACCAACCGGAGCGAAGCATTTACGCTGCGCCGTGGAAGTTCGGGCCTGTCGGACAACATGGTCACCTTGCGCCGCAGAACGGAGATTTTCGACCAATTATAGATGAGATCTAAACATACAGGCCGAAATGCTTCTCAAAATAAGATGGACCATAGTCAGTAAGAAGTGAACAAGGTTTATCCAAGTGATGAACTTATGTACAGCGCCCTCGGCCCTGTTACGGCGCTATAGAAATTGTCTTATTATTATTATTAATGGCCGAAACGATCGAGACAGGACGCGTGGGCTTCTGAGGCGGATATTAGTCCATCTAAGAAGCAGAGTGGATGCCTACGATTCCTCGCTCAGCTCATGGACATATGGCGTGTTACCAAATACATCAGAAATGCAATGCACTTATTACCCCTAATCAATAGCAGACCTCTGGAATCGTGGCGTTCCGACCAAACAACATATCGTCTTGAATGAAGCAGGATCTCTGCAACCGTTTGACGAAAGATCGACGCTCGGCTTATGAAATGTTCTAAATGTTTCCGTTATCTCATGAGTATTATCTGAATTTACTTTCGTTCTAAGTGATGACTGGTTCCACAGTGACGCTGCCATTCGCTCTAGATTGCGAAAGTCAAGAAAGGCAGATGTACATAGGGTGATGGTATACGGTGCATTCTGGTCCAAAACAGATCTGAGACAGGCAAGACAGACGTATCACTGTTGGCCAGTGTTAACCGCAATGATTCTGGCGGTCAGAAGACTCTGCAGATATGCAGCACTTTCATGGGGACACTACGCATTTAACTTCAGCTTTAGACTACGGACAGCAGGGTGAAATAGATTTTCACTTCAAATGTCATGTTCATTACTTGATTCTTTAAAAGATTTTGTTAAAGTCATTTGTCAGCTTTATGTTTATTATTTTCTAAGACTGCGCATTTAAGCTCATCAGTCTTTCAATGGTTGGCGTGCTACAGATTGTCAGCCCAGAAGCACAGCTTTTGAATAACTAGTAAGTTTGGTTCCAAGTGGCCTGACTGGTCAAAAGGCATTTCAAGAGTACAAGAACATGAAAGTGTTGATAATATAAGAAACCCAAAACAGTTTTGGTGTAAAGTACTTCATCCATGTTTTAAAATGAAGCTTGAAGCACATCCATGAATTTTAATATTTGTAAACCAAATAAACAACTAACTCTAATTTTGTGACTGCAAGAATTGTAATTAGCATGTGTTTGAAAAAGATATTATTACCAAAACATATAACTATCTTATTATGAAATATTTAGGTATATTGGAGTGCTGCTGATGAGTTTCCTTGAAGTGGTATATAAATTACTTAGCAATATATCTTAGCATTCATCCATGGCTATGCTACCCTGAACAGAATCTATGAAAATAGATTTCAAAATGTGCATTTAAAACACTGAAAATATTATATTTAAACAGAATTTACACAGTGCTTTTAAAGAGAAATAATAACCTATGTAAACAGAATTTACAATGAAAGTGGCACAATCACGATACGGTGTTATATGTTGGACGCTGTAGCAATGATTTCATCACTGTTCAAATCAGACACTACAATTATATAATTTTGAAATGTCTGGATCATAATCATTAGCATAAAAGAAAAAACAAAAACATACACCCAAGCAAAACTGCACAGTCCACTAAAACAATTTTACAGATATTTTAAACAGGTCCCTCCAAGAATGTACCACAGGCTAAATCAGACAACACTGGAAATTCCGCCATTAAGAGCCGATCCATGGCCAGCAGAGAAACCTTCCTGTCTTACGTCAGTTGCTAAGCAATGAATCACTGCACATTTTCTCGGTGAAAAGGCCATCTGCAACTTATTCGTTGATGTAATGGATGAAAAAGTCATGACACATTCCGAAGCAAAGATTCCACAAACTTGTAGTAGACGTATTTGATGTCGTATTCCATGTCATACCAAAAATTCACTAAAATACAAACAGTAAATAGTCTACCATACACTACACAATATAACAAAACAATAGTCTAGCTTTGTTTGATAAGACTAAATACCAAGACAATCCAGTTTTTATACACATGCCTCTCGCATTAGGCCACTGATGAAGCACTGAGATTTTAAATAACAAAAGATAACATCTATCAAGATCTTTGCTCCAGCTACTCAGAACGTAGTAAACTTTGCACACACATAATGAGAGAAAACCAATTAAACAATCTTTTTGGTGAACATTAATAATTATCAACTGCTGAATAAATCAGTTAGACAGAAATGTAAGTCTTTTGTTTCAGCAACAGGAAAACCTTGCCACATGAAAATCATCTGCCTTCAGGAAATTACAAAATCTATGGAAGACACAATTGTAGGATTACCACAAGGAACAGTGACAGGGCCTTTGAGCCATATTATCAAAAATTCATTAAAACAGGCACTGAATAAATCTTTCGATGGTCAAGGCACGTATGCAGAAACATATCTGGACTCAAACAAAGCAGCACAAGTTATAATGTAGATTGACTGAAATTCTAAATCCATAAACGATAAACAATTCAATCATTTACTTAACTTTTAGTCAACAGATTAAATGTAAATTAATTCTTACCTGCAATACAACCATGTGACTGTTGCACATGGTGATACCACAGTGATGGCAAGTATAACATGTCACCAGCTTGTACAGTGACTGTCACAGGATTAGCATGACTATACTGTGGATACTTTGCCAGATCAGGACTCAGAGGATTGATGGGTATCCATGGCACCTGCAAAAACATTATCAACCATCGTTAACCTAATTTTCAAACTGCATGAGAACAATAGAAGAAACCTTTATGAGCATCTTTGCAAACTTAATTGTTCTGCATCATTTACGTCCCAACGAAAAGAGATATTTTATAAATGTGACCATACCTGAGAAAACTCTTACAAAGTCGGAAAAGTTAATTTGCAAGAAATACATTCAGAAGGCAAGTAGGAATAAAGTTGAGTTATTTGTATATTTAAAGTTTAGGTCTACTCCTTGTGTTAGCTATCATACAGTTTCACTAAGCATTATTTCAATTTTACTATGATACCCCAATAAATATGTACTTTAACATGTACCCATAGTGCCTAGTTTGAAGTAGCATACATCAAGTATTATACAAAAGACCAAGTCATCTTAACCAGTTTCTATGGAGATTTCAATGATGGCAGCCTCAGAGGCATTGAATATGCTCCAATTTACTATACTCATAAACACTGACAACCTCTGGCACAGTGACTTAGGTCGTGTCATAGTAAAGGCAAACTTTAACTCATGATTTCTCTGATGTAGCTGTGAAGAGACCTACATTTGTAAAAAGTAATAACCTGTTTTTATGCCAGGGGAAGGCAATGGCAAACCACCTTTGTGAAAGTGCCAAGAAAACCGTCATTTTACGGTCGCTAGAGCTCAAAGAGCTGACAGCACAAGGTGACAAGGTGAATAACCTGTTTGCTATTTGCGACAGAAATATGCAGTTTCACCTAATTATTATTCAGCAGTTGCTGTCCAATCCAGTGCAGTAATAAACTCAGTGTGGATTTTTCCCACTTTAGAAGGTTTTCTCAATCATGGTCACATACAAGTTATTAATACCAGACACAGCACTTAAAAGCACCATGCATACAATCAACACATCAACTATCTTCAATTTAAAAAAGCAATCCAATAAAGCATAATAATGAGTTTAAAAGTATACACAGAATAACTTAGCACTGAGATTTTGAGAAAATAAACGTCAGCAGTTCTTACCATTCCAGTATCGTGATCATCAATGATGTCAAATTGACCCGATGTATTCTCTCTAAAGACAGCTGCCTGAAACTCCTCTACAGCAATTCAAAACCAGGATTCTCAGAGCACAATACTAAAATATGTTCTTTGTTTGTTATGACTAATAGTAAAGAAATAACAGAAAAACCTTATACTTAACACTAATAACTATAATTTAAAATTTTAAATGAAAAATACAAAAATGACTTAATAAAACAGTTCAGCAGATGAAGGCAATGTTTTATTCATGGTTTAATCAAGTGGCTCTGACCTAAAAAATGAATACATAGTAATCAATTCTAATATTCTATTATTACAAATGTCAAATAGCTGACAATACTTTAACAGTTTGAAAGCTTTCATACTCTTTGTAAAGATAAGCTAATTGGTAGTGTATTACATCCCTCTTTCAAAAATGGTCTTCAGAGGTATGGTCCTTGAATTGAATGATACTATGGCTGAAGCACAAGCCTGACACAAGCAATCTAACAACTGGAAACCCTCCTTTGCATAGTTAAAGTGAGTCAAGTGTTAACACTGACTTTACAGCAAAAATCAATTCAACCATATGCTAAAAAATACCATTTGACCATAAGTGGTCCAACACTTAAAAATGTCCGATAATAACTAACAACCTTCTCACACAACAGACAAATACAATTTACATCACGACCCCAATACATACACAAGAATGACATTCCTTGTCATTTTATGGCAAACAGAATAAAATGAAATTGCATTCAACCATTAAAAATTCTAAAACGTGTGAACCCTTGAAACTGAACCCACCATATGGAACAAAGGCTTGGTCAGTCGGTGGAATCAGTGTGAAGGTTTTCTGTCCTGATATCACACAATATAAATTCTCATAGTGATCTTTATGCACTGCAAAGATTTTAAAATATAAATTACACAAAAAAATATAAAAAGCTATCAAAAATGCATTCTGCTATAACAAGCAATGCAATTAACAGTATCAAAGTACTTCTGTGCTCATATAAGTGCTTTAAATATTAGAACATTATTATCATCATATTGTTTTTTGGCACAGTGCTAAGCAACTGTACATGTATGCACTCTGCATTTTAACTTGGAACTGCAACTGACCCAAACTCCCTCATTGATGTTGTCTTGACTGAGCACTTACAAATAAACCGATTCCATTCAGTCTGTGTTTTGGCATGAAGAAATGCAGAGTTTATAAGGATGATGAAAATCACTAGAAATTTTATTAAAAGCCAATGACTAAGACAACCACAACTTACATGATGTGACTGCTTTCGAATCTCCCATCCAAAAATTGACAGCATCTGGCATCTTTCCTTATAAAGCAAAACACAACTGTTCTTAACTGGCCCTTGCTTTACATCTTCATCTGCAGATCTCAAGCTTCAAGAACACAGGCAGATTCAATATAATCAGCAGACACAGTGACACAAATTCCATTTCATTGTTCTGCTCAGTTATTACCAATAACTAGTTTTTTATGGATGACTTTTAGCACAAGTGCAAAGCAATGTAACACAATGTAATCCCAGGTAATACATTCTATTGGAACATTTATACAGCACATTAGCTATAGAAATGTACCAAGTTCTATGGGCAGCTTGGTGCCAAGGAAACCACACTGGCAAGCATAGTGAAGTAAGCGACATCAAGCCCAGTAAGTACATTTCCTATGACACACATGTATTTGGGTGACCAACCATGGATTATTAAGCCAGCAAGAATTATTGCTGACCCTGTGTAGGTTCCAAAAATGGCAAAGTCTTGTTCAAACCACACATTGTGATTGGCTGTGTTAGTAATACAAAAAAATAGCAAAAGAAAACTCGCAAAGACAGATGGGATGAAGCGAATGCAGGTCATGACTACTCTTACGTGGATGGTGAACAATGTTGTCTATAGTCTTATTTTTAATACAAAATAGATATCTGTACTTTCTAGTCAGCTGAGTGGTAAGCCTTGCCATGCAAATAACCAGTATCTGGGTGAGATAGGACCGGCATACATGTGTGTATCTGGCAATTTACATAGCACATTTTAAGAACCTCACAAAGGCGCTAAAAATGGTTTCCTAAAAGATCTAAATAGCTGCAATCTTAAGGGGCTTCAACCGGCAGAGAACTTCTTTGCCACGGCAAGTTGCACGAACTTTTATGCTAAGAACATCATAATAGCAACAGAACAGTGGCACAACTTTAAAGTTACACAATTCAACAAATTTAGAAATATCATGGACATGCCGAGATTCAAAACCTAGACACCAAGATGAAAGACAAATACACAAGGATTATAATGGAAAAATCATATTGGATTATATTTGACTTACATACAAAGATTTCATGAGACAATTTGCTCTAAACTGAAATTAACCTATTCCAATCTGTTTATTGTTCTCAATATTTCCTGCTGTGTGGCTTCAATGTGCACTTCTGATCTTTGCAATTTCAGTTGTATTCTGTTTTATTGTACTGAACTGTGAGACAGACTTAAAATGACAGTTGAAGATGTTAGTAACAGCAGTAATTTAAATTACTTACCAAAAGCCTCAGTAGCCCAAGGTATGTGTTCCTCCAGATCTGGAATCAATTCCTCAAATTCCAGCTTCAAACTGGAATTTTGCTTTTGCACATAGAATATTCCATTTGCTGTCGCTTTCTTTTCAATAATGTCCAGAAAATGAGAGAAAGCCATTCGTCTTTCTTCTGGCATCACAAACTTTGATCCAAGAACTGCATCTGCATATCCATTCGGAGTAATGGCAACTGACACTTCTTTATTGCCGATCTTCTCCCTTAAAGTACAAAGAGACAAAAATATTTGAGCCTTTAGTCCAGCTTGCCAATACAATTAATTCTAAAATAAAATAAAAATTATGAAGCTACTAGAAGATTAAGATAACACAAAATGTTATTTTCAAACCTTAGGTAGTTATTTGTCCATCTGTGCAAGGCCGGCCAGTGGTTGAAAGCACCTTTTATCATGACTGGCTTGTTTAAAGTGACGTACTCCCTGAAGAACTCCAATGGGCTTGGTATCTGTTTAAGCGTTGGCACCGCTGTGTCAAGATAGAGTTCTATTTAAAAAAACAATAATTTCAAAAGTCTTAGAATTTGGTACAAGCATTTATAAATTAACTAAACGCAGTAAGCACTGTATGTAAAAACATTTTCACCCAGTAAAAACATTTTTACACTTCTTCAGCAACCAAAAAAGTTATGATGGGAGAACCTGATTATTCATTCCTGCCCATTAAAGACAAAACCAGTGATGGAAGGCTAGGATACCAGATCACATGTTCGCTAAATGTTTTTACGACAGAATATGCTTCGCCATACTAACTTCTGCAGGTGTGATGGAAACAAATAGTGACTTGTGCCAAAATGTCTTTTCCATTTATTTTTACATACATTCACTTGTTATACATGTTTTGTGTGTGCCTCGTTGCCATGTGGTTTTACAAAGTTCTGATCATCAGCAGAATGCATAAAAAGGCTCCTTGCCAAGTTTTCCTGATTGGAATGAACGCCCTATCCATCGGATACGCGAGTTCTCTGGATAATGTGTTGTAATATTATCCCTCCCTGCTTTTCCGCACTTACGTATTGGAGAATCGCTCTGTGCGTAGCTTCCAGCGCTCTATTCTCTCGCAGTCTGGGGAGGCCATATGTATTGATTGCGCATGCATTCCACTCAAAACTGAAAACACTCCTCTTCCACAAATCCTATCCTGATTCTCACTCTTCCCCTTATCGCTCTTTGCACCATTCACCGTAGTGGTCTGACAGTTGACCGATCGCCCGTGAATAAGCTAGTTCCCGCGACTTAGCTTTCGTTGGGTGCTGTAGAAATCGCGAGTTTACGATTATGATTTATCCGTGATCGGCCGCAGGTGGGCCAATATCAAATTTTACCAAATTTTCCAAAATTCTTTAGCTACCTTTTGCTTCAGTAGACAATTTCTCAAAACATTCCTTAAGGTTCTTGCTGTCCATTACGCCAAGCAGACTGCCATCCACCGGTAACATCACATCAGTCCTCCACAAAAGCGCGAGTCTATATATTCATGCGAAAAGATTTTACGAAGGTTCCCACTGATGTCTTTTAACAATAGGCCGCCTATAAACAGAGATCACTGAAGGTTCCCTTCTTAAAATCTTTGGTCATGCGTTAAACAAACCAGAAATCTAATCCGCTTTTCAAAAAATAGCACAGTACTACCTGCGTTTTTGTGGCTGTTCAGGGTTAGACGATTTGGAACCCCTCTTCCGAATGACTCAGTTCTGGTTTTGCCTAAATGGCAAGGGCTTGAGCGGTTGGGTTTGACCTCAACTGGCTGTAGTACATGTATAACATTACAGGCAGGTATGTTGTCTTTATTAATTTGCTGTTTTTTATTTTTCTCCTGTTTTGTTTTTTGTCCTACCAGTTTATATATATATATATATATATATATATATATATATACAGTATATATATATCACCAGATTGTCACCTGATGGTGAGGTGTTTGTTATAAGATGATGCTGAAACTGTTGGAAAGAAGAGAATGTGGCATTGATTCGCCGACACGACTTTCTCGTGCAGAGTTCTTGAAGTATATATATATATAATATATATATATATATATATGCATGTTCAGGCACTGCTCCTCCCGCATACAAATTGGGCTGGTGGTAATACGGACAGTCGGACATTAGGTATTCTACCAGCAGCCCAGTGCCATCCGGAGAGCATAACCATGTGCTGGTGATGTTTATTTTGAGTCATAAAAATTGTCCTGTCCACAGTATGAACTGGAAGCTCTGAACCTGTTGTCATTCAGTCATTGACAACAAGAATCCACGTTAAGTCTGTGTATTTAAAAGCATGTTGATGAAGACTTTCGCCTTTATTTGAGCTGTAATCACCTGGCGATGAACTTCTGACTGAACTAAAACATCATTTAGGCTCAACACAAGTGTTTTCAGAGGTTCTTAGAATGCACTATTATATAAATGTCCAGGTACATTTACATAAATCTGCATATGTGTCAAAGAGTAATTTATATTTGCTACTGATTTATGTCTGAGGTTGCTGTAAGAAGACAAAATTCTGACGCTGCCAGAATAGTCTCCAGTGTTTACATGTAGAAAGCCCTTCAAAGATGGACGTTCATCTAATCATGGTGTGATGAAAATCAAGAAATGGAGTTTGCAGCCAGATAACAAAGGTGAGGATCTGGAGTTTGGCAAGAGTTACTAATGAAAATATTCAGAAAGCCGCAAAAAACTAGAGTTTACCTGACTCACGAGATTTACAGTTTCCATGCAGAAATAATGAAATATTTAAATTTATTCTGTTTTATTACTATTTCCATATTATTCAAATTTATGTGAAACACAAAGGAAAACAGTTGATAGCAGACAAAATACATTACTGCTAATTCTGATACCTTACCTAGTTTCAGTAGCAGCAACACAAGGTAAAAATCAGTGATTTATTTTTGGGTCACACCTTCAAGTAGTTTTATGGAACAATTTATCAGTTACAGTATACCACTTCAAGTTAATAATTCTTGTGTTGTATGTGATCTGCCTGTGTCTTGAAATTGCACATCTTCACACACCAATAAGCATTGCAGCACTTTCAACTGGCACTTAAAAGGCGCTATATAAACACAATACACATAAATACTGTACATACATTGTACATTGGATCACACTCTGTTCGAAATAAATCCGACATAAGACAGCCAAGGACGTGGATCCTAAAACTCAGCAGAGCTTTCAGGCATGACTTTTATACAATGCAGCTGCCAAATAACGTAGTTCTTAATGTAGCTCCCAAATGAAGCATCACAAAGAGGCTATAGAGTACTTTAAATTATTAACTATATTGAATAACCTTAATCATCATCACTGCTCCATGCATCTGCTGTTCCTGCCACTCTGCTGGTGAAATTTGTTCGTTTTTGGCCGGTTCCCTGCCTAGTACTGTTCACAAAATCCTCGTAGGCACTGACGGACTCAGTTTCTGGCAACCAAATTAAAATGTTCCTATCGTTAGCCCCGCTGTACAGTTCATGGGCCTCTGTGTTGAAGAAACAGCAGTTGACCTGGTTGTAGTGACCTCGGAGTGTGGCAACATGGTCTCCAGTAAAGATGTCATACACTTCAATGTTACCGTCTGCAGGGACATACACGACGGATGCAGATGTATCATCCGACACAGCAAACTTGACTGTACTGCGCCTCTTGTTGGCTATCCTTCTATAGTTGATGAGCTTGTTGCGGCCGGTCTGGGTGTCCCACAGTCGAAGGTTTTCGTCAGTGCCAAGGCTCAGTAGATGAAGACCATCGGGAAGAAAGCAAAGGCCGTTCACCGAACCATCATGAGCCGTACTCACTAAATCAGCATACGACAGTCATTTAAACATACCTACTGAATTTGTCTTTCTTGTCTTGTGAGTGGAAATAATGATAGATGTGCATCCATGGACACGTAAATATTAGCAAATTGCAATGGCAATACTAAACATTACTGCCTGAAATCAAAATAAAAAATGTGCATTCATCAGTGCTAAACCACTAGTGTCAAATCTGAAGCCTGCTAAACTGTATAGTAGGCTGGAAAATACTGGCAAGTAGGGATTAATAATGGTAATGCTTTCCTTGAAAATTCAGTTTTAGCATTCAACTAAAATTATAGCTCTTCTAAAGAATCAGAAAAACATGTACACTGTACCAGTAATCATACTGACTTCAAGTTAAACTGACAGTGTGAAAAACTAAGTCAGCAAAGAGAAGAAATAGACCTGAATGTGGACCAGCTGAAGTATCACCATTGTGCTGATCAAGAAGCATTCGACTTCCTTTAGCGCTTCGAATGTCCCAGAACCTCAAGATACTATCCTGTCTACATCACAAAAAGGAGAATAATGCGAAGACAGGACAACAAGCCTTACACACACCACTGAAATGCTTAACAAAATTCAGAGGCAGTCTAAGACAAAACACTTATTGACAATTAACCATATATTTTTTGCATGACAACAAAGACAAAAAAATTATTCAACCATAAGTTTTATCTGATCCATTTTTAAATTTCTTATCTCCATCAGTGGCGAATGAAGTACTTTCATGGACTGCTGAACTGTAATTTTTTAATAAGAATCAGCATTATGAGATGTACAAAAAGCTCTCAACCTATAAATTGATAAGTCAAGAGTCACTTGTTATTTTGCACAAACAACATTCTAAAAACAGAATTGATGGGATATGATCTTGCCTGGTCTTATGGATTCTAAAGCCTTGTTACAGCAATATATAATTTGTCAATCAAATGCACATTACTTCTTATCTGTGGGCACGGTAGCTGATCGGTTACAGTGCTCGGCTTGTAACGCGGAGAAATTGGGTTCGAGCCTCCCCTGAGACCATTACTGTGTAAGGACCTTGAGCAAGTCCTTCACTCACAATTGCTCAGCACCACTGACTGATGCTTCGTTATTAGACAGTGGTGCTTAATAAATGCAGAAATAATAATCTGCAAATCTGGTCAATTTCAAGTCTGTCAAAAGAGCAGACTTGCAGATTAAGGGAAATAAGCATATTGAGACAACAAAGACTTGGCAGAGTAGATAGACTGAGGAAACTGAGCCAACCACCAACAAGTGGATATGAGCGAAAGTCTTACACTAATAAGCTATACACAGACCAGGAATCTGAACATGGTGTCAGCTGTCAGCTCTGCATGGAACTCTGTTTGTTTGGTGCAGTGCATGAGTGACACAACTGGCAGTAACTTATCCAGTTCTCTGAGCATTATCTGCTTACTGATGGACTTTTTAATTAACTTTAACAACGCTTCAGTTGGCACAGAGAATGTTTTTGTGAGTTATTAACAAGGTCCTGTGTAAAGTGTCCAGATAAATACAAACAGAAAAAGTTTTTACCCAGCAGTGGCCAGAAGGAATTCATCATGAGGTGACCACCTAACGGCCATGACCGACTTGCGGTGCCCACGCAGGGTGTGTGTTTTGGAGCCAGACTTCAGGTCAACAAGGTGGACCTGGTTAGAGTCGGCAACAGCCACAGCCACTAAGCAATGGCTCGTGGCAACTGGTGACATGTGGTGATTGTTGACGCTTCCACTGAACAGAAACTGTCCAGCTGTCTAATAGAAACAGAAAGCAACAACAGAAAATGATAAAATGTACGAAATCAACCACCACAGCAACAGTGGTTCAAAAAATAACATTTAAAAATCAAAATTTGCATATATCCTTGATTACCACTTTTTACAGTTTAAAAAGATAAAAAAGCTGTCTCGTTTTTTCTTAGCTGCTTAAAAGATTTGCTTTTCTACTGCTGAATTGTAAACTTTATGAAGTTATACTGAGTGAAAAATACAGAAGATCAAACCCCTTCAGCCAACCTTAAAGTGACCTTGTTATCTCCAATGATTACCATTTACCAGCGGGTGGCCAGTCTTCTCCAGCACCATCTGTTCCATCCATCAACAATGTACATCAGTGTACACCTTTTATAGCCAAGCTAACCAGAGAGTGTTAGTAAAAACAGGAATCTTGGAATATCCTTCTGAGCTAACAGGGATTCAAACCTCCAACTCGTAAGTTAGCAATCCTGCATGCTACCACTATGCACCATTATAATCTTAACTCTTACAGCCTCTTGTCCAATCTTTAACAAGCTACCAACAGGGATCAACTTGTAAAGAGAGAAGTTCCCTCCTCCTATTATTCGACTTATCACCCACTAAAATACGTTCTGCCCACACATTCTGACCCATTCATCTCCTACTTCAGCCAAACACAAATAACTACCAGTAATTATATACTGCTATATGGTGCTCACACTTAGCTTTAACCACATATAATTTAAAAATGTAAATAAATTATATTTCAGAAAAAATAAGTATCATAGTTCATACCAAAGGACTAGTGTCTTACCACAAGAGTATTTGCATCCCAAACTTTAAGAGATTTATCTAGGCTGCTTGAAAGAAATACTCCAGTATCGACTGGGTACCACTGTACTGTCGCAACAGAATACTTGTGACAGTATTTGTTTCTTCGACCAATGATACAGACGGATGGGTAAGTGAATTGTGGACTACCACCAGTGTTGTGCATGTCATGTATGACAATCACACCATCTCCACCACCAGACAGAAGGCTTTAACATTCAAACAGAAATCTGTTTAATTCATGGAACTTAAATTATAGCAAGTCAAATTTTAGTTGCTGAAAGTGAATAAATAAAAATAAAATAACCAACTTAATTGAATATACACATTTGGTAAAATTTAATAATAAACAATCCAAAAATGTAAATAAATTATATTTAGGAAAAAAGAAGTATTACAGTTCAAACTCTAAGATCACTAATAATGGAGTTAACCATAACTTTCATAAAATTACAGAGTGCAATGGATTTTTAGTATCTATTTTGTAACTGATCCTTAGAAACTCAGCAAAACAGAAAAGCATATCACAATCTTAGAACAAACCAAAACGTTCTATTTAACTACACTGTTCTCAGTTTAGACAAGGTTGTCCTAAATAAAACCAACTATGGGTAAAGAATCGCAGGTTTCACGGCAAGGTCCCTTGATAACAATGTTATGAAAAGCTTATAAGCTTTAGTAAACTGTATCAACAGGTTAGTGGTAAAAGATTTTCTGACTTTTCAACATGATTAGAAATACAAATGGTATTTCAACATGATTTACAAATGTAAATGATATTTCAACAAAATGACAGATAAAAATACCAACTTACTTCAACAAGATTACAAATATAAGTGATATTTCAACATGATTACAAATGTTACATTAATACAATTACAAATACAAATGATATAACATGACAGCTAATACAAGAAGGTCACAAAAATTATATTTCAACACAATTATGCATTATTTGATAAAGTATGTCCTTCATCTTCTCATTCATTGCTAAGAAATGTGAACCTACTGCCTATTTTCCACTGGATCAAGGTCCAAAGAGTTGATTCCTGCTGAATGATCTGTTGTGACATCACAGTACTTGCTCAGGTGCAAGCAGTGTGCTCTACGAGAACTCTCTGCACGAAAAAGTCTAGTTGGCAAATCAATGCCACATTCTCTTCTCTCCAACAGTTTCAGCATCATCTTATGCCAAACACCTCACCACCAGGTGACAATCTGGTGATATGTGCACATCAAGACAATCTGCAATTTTTTTCACAACTCTGATGAACAGACATTGGGCATCTGTATTACACCTAATCACAGAACAAACACAAATAAGGAAAATATCATTAAATGGGCAAACATAGGAGAATGTGGTTATCAGAAAATATTATGCTACTTATGGGTAAAATTTAATGCTTCCTGAAAAGTCAAAGCAAAGCAACAGCAAATTACAATTCTGTAAGGACCTTTATTTAGGAGATGCGATGAACAAGGCAGATAAATGACAGAAACAAACAGGCAAATTTGCCATTATTAACATAATATGCAATTAGTTGAAATGGCCCTACTTTGGTCAGCACAGTCCAAAATACTGGTACATCTGATGGAATTCAAGGCTGGATAACCTTTAACTGGCTCTGTATGAAAGCAGCCATAACCAACTACGGACAACAATAGGACTCGGAACATCTTAACACCACTAAGCATGCTTTCTGGTTGGAGAAGTATATAACTGCTCACGAATTATTATTTATAACTGACTGAACGTATGTTCAGTGACCAAAACGATATGGGGTTATAACAATCTGATCTAAGAAGGTCGACAAGTGTGGGCTGTGAAGGATGGACCATTGAGAAATTCTTCAGGGCAAGAGTTGGACCTTTGGAAGGGTTTGGACGAGTTTACCGACTCAGTGGACAGTATCACCGCTTTAAAGTGGAAGCTAAGAAGGATTGTCTGTAGACCATTCCAGAATCTGATGTGGTTCAAACAAAAAATAAAATGTCTTCAGAACCACTCTATAACCCATATTTTGTTATGCACGGCAATGCGAAATATCGCAAATTATCACATCCGACTCAGCAGCGTATATGTGCCCCTTTACCGTAAGCTGAATATAGTAACTGACTGAGCGCCTGTGAATAATCTGTTTCTTAGTTCTTTCAGGTCTGAAGAAATCCGGAGACTACGATTACGATAAGCAAGCAGTTTTAAGGTATCGCACAATCATGTTCGGTTGCGTGGAAAACACGCGAAGGATATATAGTACCGCGGTATTTGCCAACACATTGCTTCGAGGCTGGTACCCTGTGTGCATATGGTAGATGTTAGAAAAGACTCTCGTTTCAAAAAGCTTTAAAATACAACTTAGTAAACATTAATCGTGTTTAAGAAAGTGTTAACGTTAGAAGCGAAAATAAAGGTATTGGTAAAAGAGCAAAACTTAATTGACCTAGTCGTAAGCAACATTCGCCAGTTGCAACATAAGGCTGTGAAGGATGGACCCTTTAAAAACTGATGAATGAGGATAAATAAATAGATTTGAAATGAAAAGATTGAGGGCGATGCTGGGTTCTCGTGTACGCCACAGGAACCAGCGAATTGGTACTGGAACAAGCTGGGGTTGAACGGAAATTGTAAATAAATATCAAGACAAGAATTATAAAATTGACATACTTTGAGCAGTTCGCCCCGCGCCCCTCTTTGTTATATGCCAGCGCCTCTCAGACCAGACCCGTGCAAGGTGGACCGCCAGAATGTGGGGCCCCTACGAAAATGCGCTAAGGCTAAATGAACAAGTATATGTATATGATTATGTAATAAATACTCAGGTGTATCATTAATCGTTTTTATACTAAAAATTACGATCATATTGAAGTTTGGGATCATCAGAATATAAAAAGCCGATGTTCTTAATTTTGATCATGTTCGAAAAGGCCTAAATAAACTCATTGCTTTGAATGTTTGCATTTTAAATAGCTTTCGTCAAATTTGTCACTGTTAAATAAAACGCACAGAATTACAACAGGCACGGATTTATTTATAGGCCTACGATGAGCACTAACCAAGACTAAGTGCTAATGTTTACGATCTACAAAATAATTGTATACTACTGATATATACTTTTGATTCAAAATTGCTTACTATAATTAAATTTAAAATTGTAATTGTACAAATATCATCATGTTGATTTTTAAAAAAGTTATTAAAGTTATTTTTAAAGTGAGTTAACAACTCTCAACTTTCCGCTACACCGAGTCGAAATAAATATGCAAGCGCTACATAAACCTTACATAAACCTAATTGCCGAACGTTGTTCAGCGGTATTGTGTGATATGAGGCGATGGGTCGAGTATTCAAGTTGATTTTAGAACGCCTTAGTTGAATTTCAGGGCATTTTATACGAGTGATTAGGTTATTTTGGAAGTAATTTTCGTCGTAAGAATTCTTTGTGTGAAATGGGCTTCCCAAAGAAGGCAAATGGAGCAGCGATTACCGGCGAGGTTCTGAGCGAAGATCAGCTGCAACGTTTAGCTCGTCACAAGTATAGTGCAAGTGGAGTGTCGGCCGTCGAACCTTATCTTCAGCCGTTCTGGCGATGGCTAGTCGAACAAATACCCCTTTGGTGGGCGCCTAATGCCCTGACACTTGCCGGTCTAGCCATCAACGGTCTGACCACGGCAATCCTATTGGCATACAGTCCGGATGCACTCCAACAGGTGGGGGCATGTTTTGATGCTTAAATACTTGTTATCTTTAATGCTAGGGTTAAATCGACAGCGAACAACTAGGGTGACCAAGGTTAAGGTTAAATGATTCGAGTATAACAAAAACACAATTTACTTGTGTATTCTGAATCAGAGCTAGCCAGTAATTCAAAGGGAATGAAGATTTATGATGACTGAATAAAGGCGCAATTGATATGTTAATGTTTAGTTATGATCCCAGGATTTTAAATTTTAACTGAAAAAAAAGGTAAATTCAGTGTGAATATCAGATGCACTTGTTTATATGCCCCTGTATTATCAGAACTCAGCAGAAGCATGGAGTATGTGGTTTGCTGGATCTTTTGCCTGAAGAACATTCTGGATCACTGCAGTCCTGGATCACTGCAGTCCAACAGGGCACACTTTTATTTATGTGTTGTATACTATTGTATTTCTATGTACTGTAAATGCTGAACAGTTTAACCTAATTCAGAAAATAATATTTACTCTTGTACTTATGAAATTATTGAATATAAAAATCTACTTATGCAAAGACATGAAATTATAATTGAATGGAGTCAAACATTTACACAGGCATGAGAAGATGCCTGTTTGTAAAGATCCTGTGTGAAGTTCAAGTGCTGAACAGGATTATGATAGCAATATTGAGGTAACAGTTCAAGCTGACGAGCTTATCAGCTTTGAAACTCTGAGATTTCATACTTAACATTGTTGTAAGGTTCACTATGTGTTTAATTATGTAAGTTAATTTGCATGGAATTTTCATTTGTTCCACTGCTACATGTTTAAGGATATATTTTGTCAATTGCTTTCAGTTTCAGTTTGATCCCACATTTTTGGTGTACAGCTGTATTGTTTTATGTTCATAATTGGGCTACAGATGTCTTACCTTGTTCATAAAAAATGTTATGGAGCACTTTAGTTACTTTTGCAGTCAGTTTATTTTGGAAGTAATAAGGTAATGGACAGAGGCGTCGATCCGTGGTAAATATTGGAGGGGCCCGGGCCTATAGTGCAGGTCTGGGTGCAAAGCCCCTGTCGGGATCCAAAGGCAAAGCTCCTGGGGTGAGGGTCAAGAATAGGCCTAATGCAAGAAGAATGACAACTTTATCAGTCTACAGCTACATTTTACTGATTTTACAGCTAAAATATTGCTTGGGTCCAACCAATGGCCGAACCCTCAGGCTGAAAATATTGCCCTGGCCCCGGGGGCACCCATATGATCGACGCCTCTGGTAATGGATTTTCAGTATTAAATAGATCAGTTGATTGAGTAATGACATATAAGGCAGTGTAATGTATTGTAATGGATTTACAACATCGTCAAAGAGTCACTTAACACCACATTAAAAATAGGCTAATGTCTGGGAGCAGCAGACATTAATGTGGTCAGAACACTTGTTGACATATTATGTGTGGCAGTAGCTGTTTGCTTATGTTATTTTAGCTTGAGAAGACAAATTATCTGTGATGTCCTTGAGTGTAATTCATAACAGTGAATTGTGTAGCTATTGTGTATTTGCTGTCAAAGACTTAAGTGTCAGAGATCTTTCCCAGTGAAGAGCCTCTAATGAGAGAGAGAGAGAGAGAGAGACAGAGAGAGACAGACAGAGAGAGAGAGAGAGACAGAGAGAGAGAGAGAGAGAGAGAGAGAGAGAGAGAGAGAGAGAGAGCAATCTGTATGCAGTTTTCCATAAGAGTTGTGTTTCTTTGGAATTCAGTTAATCATCATTTAATGTCATCAATTAATTGCACTGTAGTTTAGTCAGCCTATCATGTGTATCCCCCGTACGGTGTGTAATGACTGCAGTGGAAATTTTGTTGGTGCAGTCAAGTAGTTTAAACAAATTTTTCCACTAGCAAAGCTGTTTTTCTTTACTGTTGTGCAGTTAAGTAACACAGCTAATATGTTATTTTGCATATGCCTTTTTCACACTGAAATCGTGCGGATAATTGATGACCCTGTTATCTGCTCTAGTTTTTAACCCTACTGAATCGATGACATGTACTAAGCATTGCCTAAAGAGGACAGTGTTGTAAAGGTTGTTTACGAGAGCCTTTGTCCAATGTGCTTGCTATTTCTTTCAGACTTTTATGACTTTGACATGCCATCTGTGTACATCATCCATTTGTCAGGATAGTTGTGAGACATCTAAGTACTAGCTTTGATTGAAATGTTTACATTGGGACTTACTCCTTAATACCGCTACCTTAGGGAGCCATATCGATTACTCCATTCTAGCTTCAGATATTACTGTGTGATATGATAGCCGACGGGTTTTGAATGCTCGCCTCATACTGTGGAGTGTGTGGGTTTGAGCTTCCCTTGAGGTGGTTGCTGTGTAGGGACCTTGAGCATGTCTTTCACACACAAGTGCTCAGCACTATCAATTTATGCTCTGTCATTAGACAGTGGCGCTTAATAAATACAGAAATAGTACTAATAATTACTTTCTAAAGCTGGATTAAATTTGGAATCAGTACTGCTGACTGTGTAATATCAAGGTTTGTGGTGTAGTGATGGGTGCTGTAAGGAGATTTCCAATGTAATTAATGTGATGACTGGATAGGTACCTGAATAATGTTGACTTTGTTGAATTTTGACCCTGCTCTATCTCATTTGTGGCACCCCCTTACTTACTTATAGATAAGGTTAGAATAGGTCTGGTAATGCCATAAATTACAAAGGTTGGGTTTATAAATGTCCCTAATGTTTCTAAAGTTTGCATAGGAGTGATAATCTTGTGCATCATCAGAGTTGCAGGATAGTCTAGTTGTTAACATGCTGGACTGTCAACCAAGTGGTCGGGTTTAGATCAGTTACAGTTTGCAGTTACAGTGCATACTTACTGTTGGTGGGAAGATCAGGTGGTGAGGGAGAGGACTGGCCACCCGCCACCATATGCCAAGGCTAAGAAAAATGAAGTTGCTAGCCCTTTTGTACCCATGGATGCATTTCATGGTTAGATTAAAGGACTGCTATTCTTGTTCATAATCAGAGATAAGGAGAGAAAATTAGCTTTGGGAGAGGCACAGCACCATGCCTTTTGCCCAAGTAGAGCTACACAGATACCTGGTTTCCTACCAAACCACTACATACAATGGGTACAAGATTTGAAGGAAAGGGAAGCAAAGGAAGATCATGACTATGGTGGATGGACAGTTAAATGAAGATGTAGCAAGACTTGGGCTAGCCACTGAGTAAAGCTTTTTACTTGAGAAGTGATAGAAAAGATAGAGAGGTCTTTCATTTGCACCTAATACCAACAAACGGCTGGTGTAAGTAATCGATGGTGGTGAGGTTGATGATGGTGGGCAAACATTACGACAGGATGTAGAAGGCTTGAGCCTGTGTTGTTATGTACATTGATGCAACACTCCAGGAAGCTGGAAGCTGTAATGGTGAACTTTACAGTGCTAGATGTTGCTAAAAAGAGCAGAGGGGGATCATTTGGGTAACCCGCCAGTTTTTATGAATTTTGAATTTGGCTGTGAACATCCAGTCGCAATGGTTGAATCTGGTGACCTGTCATTAGTTGGGTTTGTACTGTTTTTCATTGTTATTCACTGCTTAATTAGCAGTTTACTGCAGCAACTAGGCATCAGTCGCCAGGATCAGGTGTCAGCTCTTGTCTCAGCAGCATGTCATTAGCAATTGCAGTGGTTGGGTATTGCCATGAGTGCTAACATTCTTTAGTGGCCTCTAAAGATCAGTCCAGGTTAATTGGTAGACCTGCAAGTTGCCTGAGTGCAGAGGGCTGTTTTCATTTGATTTTACTAGGTACATGCCTTTTTTCTACTGCTGTGCTATATGTTGGGTAGCTTCAGTAAATTACTTGAGTATGTACTTCTCTTTTATTAAACAAGAACTTAGCTTTCCTGTTTTTGTAGCACTTGAAGTTGCAGATGCGTCGTGGTGTTTTCAGTGCACTAAAATTTATTGAAATTCTAGATTTTATGCCTGTATTACAAATGATCTGTTGGTGTGTTTCCTTTGTGATTCAAACTCTCTTCAAGAATAGACCTGACCAAGAATAACTGTTTTGATTAATTTGACCTCTTTTTGTATAGAATTTGATTTGCTTAACATATTTTTTAGCAACAAATGTTACTTGCCCTTGTAGTCTAGTATTTTGTTTATGATGTTGGGCAGTTCTCCCACTTAGCAATATGTTCATGACAAATTTTGACTGGGCAAATGACTAGTACATTACATATGTAAGAAGTTGCTTGAAATTAACTTGCTTACTGGTCTTCAATTAAATATGTGAAAGTATTGGTATTTTATAACTGTTAGACTGCTTGCTTAAATTTCTCCTCTGAAATGTCATAGAAATTCCATTTAAGATATTAGTCATATTATATAATTTTTCTAGCTGACAGCTGGCGACTTTATCAAACCTTCTATCACCAGAATTCTGTTACTTCACTCAACCTTCAAGTTTAACTGTAAATTTTCCCTTCTGCTTCTCTTCTCTGTTGGAGCACAAGACTAATAACTGAACTTCTCAAACTGTCGTATTCTGATTCTGTTCCTCCACCTTTACCACCGTCTCAGTAGCTTTCCACCTTAACACCACACCGGCTGCTGTGGCTTAACATCTCAAGATTCCGACCTGGCACTGAACCTTGCCCACCTAGCTGACCCTTGTGAATATATTTTGATTGAGTACTGGAGAACAGCTGGTCTCCCTGTGTAACATTGAGAAATTGTGGAGGTGTACATTACACTGCAGTGCAGGTGGCTCCACTTCAGCTTTTCATAAAAAGCAGTGTAGTTTTTTGTTTTTTTGTATTCGTAGGCTCCTAACTGGTGCTACTACTTGTGTGCATTGGGTCTGTTCATCTATCAAACACTGGATGCAATTGATGGCAAACAGGCACGTCGCACTAACAGCAGCTCTCCCTTGGGCGAACTGTTTGACCATGGCTGTGATGCTGTTTCCATAGGTGAGGCCATACCTTTAACTCTTTGCATGCCGTAAGTGCAAAATTGCAACATCGGAAGACTTGGCATACGCGCCACTGGGGCAGAATTGGGACATTATAGGTGTGCTTACTAAAGTGGTTGAAAGTTAGGGAACCTGCATTCATCCTATGAGATATAACAGTTACCCTTAAGGGGTGAAATGTACCAAACTCCACAAAAAATATCTGGCTGGGGCCAGAACAAGGTGCTAAAAATATTTAGCATGCAAAGGGTTTAACACCCTGATAAAAAAAATGCATTTTACTTTACAATTTTTTCATAACTGATGACATATGTGTAACACTGCTCTGCCTGTGTTTACAAATGCCAGCTCTTTAGGCTGTACTTGATTAAGGATATGATTATCATGAAAAAGATTCTATACACTAGCTGTGCTAATCAGTAAATGATATGCATTTACTGCCTTTTAAAGATTTCTTCTTTCTAATACTGGTTTGGGTAGTTGTTTATTTTATGTTACGAACTACAGAAGAGATATTATCACACATCAGAAGTGTGGTTTCAGTAGGACAAATCAAATTTTAGTATGACGCTTAATGAAGAACTCTTCTTTTTAATGTGTAAGGCACTGAAATGTATTACTGATTGAACATTTTTCAATGTTTTTTCATAGTATTTGTTGTCGTTGGTACCTGTACTACTGTACAGCTTGGCACAAATTCTACACTGTTTTTCATGGAATGTTTTACAACTATGTTCCTGTATTATGTGGCACACTGGCAGACGTTTTGTTCTGGAACACTACAGTTTGGCTTGTAAGTACCAGATAGATGCGTATAAATAAGCTGTTTTGGTTCTATGGACTTAAACTTACAGTGAAAGAACATCTTAAGTCTGACAAATTATTCTGTTAAATTCAACATGTGCAATGTGCCTTTGTACTGAACTTAGCAATTTGAAGTCTGTTTTGAGCATCTCAGCTATTTCAGTAAATATTGCAAATCTCTCCAGTTACATTACAGATTTTTACCAGGTGACTGGTTGCTGTTATAAGCTGCAACGAAGGACAAGAATGCATTTGCTTGAGGTATTTAGTTTGAGCACATTTGAATGGTGTTCTAGCCATAAATCATAAAAATGTAGGTAACAGTTCAGTCATAAGGCTTTGTATCTGTATCGTCATGTGGTGAATTATTTGTTGGTTGAAAGTGAGTAATTTATTCTTTTTAATGTTGGTTTTTATTCATACAGCTGAGAGGGTTTTGATGCTCTGACCAATATTGTTCAAATATCTTGCTATTAGAAGGATTTTCCATCTTTCAGTAGCAACGATTGCAATATAGATAAATAAATTTCTATGCGATTTAAATATACAAAGTTTAGTTTCAGGTTAACTTAGTTCTGTGCTGGGATTTGCTTTGGGTTGTTCCAATTTTGTTAATGATTTACAAGCAATTAATTAGTTGGACCAGTTCTGTCTGTTATTACTGTGAAGGATAACGTAGGAGTGATAGCGATAGCAAGGGAAAAGCAGGTTTGAGAGGCATTTTAAATATGCTATGTAGTTATAGTTTGTTTCATGGATGACAAAATTTTCTGTTTTTTGGGATTTTCAGTTTTGATGTAACAGAAGCTCAAGTTGGTATTATATTTGCCTATGCACTCACAGGATTTTTGGGTCCTTCAATCTGGAATGCAGAGGTAATGAAAATATCAGTAATTCTGATACAGTTTATTCATCTAATTTTTCCTATTATGTATAATATTTTACCTCAAATCAGATGAAGTTTAAGTTTCCATGATTTTGCGTAAAGCTGCCATGAAGCAATGTAGTTGCACAGTCAGAGTTTTAAAAGATGATTAAAGTTGTCACGTGGGCACAAGACATTAAACAATGAAGATTCTCTAAGTTGTATCTTGGCATTGAGGGATTCAGCTGCAGTGGCTGCTTGTACTCTTAACTTAGGAACTTATAATTCTTCTATTTATCCTGTCATGTACAAAATTGTGGCATCGACTGATTGACGATGACCTCAGGACCAAGTGTTTGAGGGTTTCTACAGAAGTGGTAAACCAATGTTGTATCTGAGGGTTTCTACAGAAGTGGTAAACCAATGTTGTATCTGAGGGTTTCTACAGAAGTGGTAAACCAATGTTGTATCAGAGGGTTTCTACAGAAGTGGTAAACCAATGTTGTATCAGAGGGTTTCTACAGAAGTGGTAAACCAGTGTTGTATCTTTAACCACTTCCAAGACTTTGGTCAGTTGTTACCCATTTAAAAAGTGTTTCATGTTTTGTCACTTATTTCAAAAATAAGTTATTTTGAATTATGAATGCAGTGTATAGAGATGTCTAGATCTGAAATCGAGACCTTGTATGGTGTTTATTTGACTTAGATTGTTACGGCAACTGGACTGCAAATGAAGTTGATTCCCGCTTCAATAAGTATTATAGCTGGACTTGTTGCTCTGTGCAACTACTTCACAGTCATATTCATGAGAGGAGGTGTTGGGAAAAATGGTTCTACTGTGGCGGTAGTATGAATATAAAAACACCATGCCATTTTTGTCTGTATTCACGTAATACATTTTAACATTTGAAAATTGTATGAAAGGAATAAAAAGTCAGCTGAGTCCAGAAAAATATTTGCATTAAACTGGTTATTTATTCCACAGTTATTGTGCTTTTTTCATGATGAGAGCTGTATACACCATTGCAGATCGAATCTTGGTTTATCTGGATCATTGGTTTGTAAGCAGTCTAATTCTTGATCCATCATCAAAGATGCTTGTCAGCTAAATGAAAATTAGATCCATGATTTTTATTATGTATTTAATTAATCATTTCAGTGATGTGATAGGAAAAGGCAATGATTACTTTTAAGTTTTATAAACAGATTGGTTTTGCTATATAAAAATCAAATTTGATTGACAGGTGCAGTCGACCTTTAGCCAAGACATTCAATCAACCAATCATTTAACTATTCAGTCAGTCATTAAGCCAGTGAATCAATGAATCAATCATTGTTAGTCTCTGAATGATGGATAATCAGTGGTTTTGATTTGTATTTTAGGGAACCAGCGTTCTGTCACCAGCATTTCCCATTGGCATTCTGATGGCTATTGCCATTTATATCTGGCTGAATTCCCCTACAGATGTCTTTGAGCATCATCCAGTTCTTTATTCAATGACGTTTGGCATGGCTGCGTCAAAGCTTAGCAATAAACTAGTGGTGAGAAAGATTTTAAATTTAGTTTCATTATAGACTGGTTTAATTTATGCCTCCTACAAGCATTAAAGAAAGAGAGATCATGTTGATCAACTCTTCCATTTAAAAAAATGCATTGAGGCTGCTTAAAACCTACCTTTGGGCATATATCAAGTACTGCATAACAAGGTTGCATTATTAAGAGGCAATTTTTAAAGCTGAATTAAATTTGTGATACGTATATTGCAAATTGCTTTCTGTCCAGAGTAATGTTGATAAAAAGTATGTTTTAAAAAGGTTTCTACTTTATGAACTGTGTATTCTGGTTCTCTGTGGTCATGTGCCTTTCTATTGCTGCCATAAGCAGAATTGATGATTGGTAACATCTGCTTTTCAACACTGTGTGGGTAATGGGTATCATTAAAGTCAACAGGGTTAGAATTCAACCATAGTACCTTTGTTTCCTTTACTAGTCGTAAATGGTAACTGTTACATTACGAGTTCAACGTTCAAACTTTTATTTAAAAGACCTTTCGACTGTACACTGTATAAATGTTCTTTTAAATTATTTCAACTCAAATATTTAACAACTATCATACTCGTCTGTCTGTCTTTTCACAAGATCCCATTTCCAATCGGCTTTCCTTTCTTTGGGTCTCTGCCTTTCAATCAGTTAGACTTCTTGTATTTCAGTATATGCTTCTGTTTATAGCCTTCTTGTACCTTCAATCACATCTTCATTCCTTCCAAACATTCTCTGTTGAGCCATGTTCCCACCGTTCAAAATATATATGACTTGAAGACACCCATTTGTGACAGTAACCAAAGATATATGACTTGAAGACACCCATTTGTGACAGTAACCAAAGATATATGACTTGAAGACACCCATTTGTGACAGTAACCAAAGATATATGACTTGAAGACACCCATTTGTGACAGTAACCAAAGATATATGACTTGAAGACACCCATTTGTGACAGTAACCAAAGATATATGACTTGAAGACACCCATTTGTGACAGTAACCAAAGATATATGACTTGAAGACACCCATTTGTGACAGTAACCAAAGATATATGACTTGAAGACACCCATTTGTGACAGTAACCAAAGATATATGCACAACGAGGCATGTCGGAATATATTTGCATAATTCATTGACGTGGGAAGAGATATGATTTAGGGGAAGTTTTCATCCCACTTGAAACTAAAGAATGCATCATGAATTGATTGTTTGGTTTATTTATGTTTGTTTTGTTGTTTGCTTGTAACATCGCTTGTCATGTGGAATTGAGTGATTTTATGACAAGTCTTGATTTTCCTGTTAAAGTAATGATTATGATGGTTGTATTTTGTCACATAGTAAAGTATGTTTTGCTTTTGTGACAGATATCGCACATGTCTCGGAGTGAAATGGAAATGTTGGACACTTGTCTTTTCGGACCACTGCTGTTTATGATAACTCAGTACTTTCAGCTGTTGGATGACTATGTTGCTCTCTGCTTCTGTTTTGTGAGTTTTCAGTTATGCTGTTTTGCACGATCAGATACCTAATATTTTGGAATGTTTGAGAAGATAGAAGTGGTTGCAGGCTTTTTGTACCAGGAAGGAAGGATAAACATTATATTCAAAGTTTACATTATTCGTGTTGAGAACAACTTAGAAGTGAACACTGTAATGATGCGAATGCCTTGTTTCATCAAATTATGCTCATGCCTTTAGTGTGCTTATTTATGTAAATGAAGTGCAACAATAGTTTCAATTTTTAGAATTAAAGTCTTTTATCTTGGCAACTTTTTATTTGGATCTGCAGCTGAATTAGTGTCTCGGATTTGTTATGTGAAATAAATTAAATGTATTATTAAAGGTCTTAAAGGCTGTTTGTTTGCTAGCTTATACTTGTATTAACAGATTTTTATAGCACCTTATACATAATAACTCAGAGATGTTCCCTACTTGAGCCCCACAGAAATAGGTACTTCTTAACACACCAAGGTGTGACACTCCTGCTTGCTACAGTGAGCATGAATACTGGTATATATACTGGGTGGAGAGCTGAAAGAAGTGGATGCAGAAGATCACTAAGATAGGTAGGGGCCTGGCCACGAAGGCATCTAGCAGTACAGAAATATAACCTTGACCTGGAATCTCGAGGAGGTAGTGAAGTTGATCTTGCACATAGTGAAATATTTGCAAATGGTGAGAGCCAAAGTGCAAGTCTCGCTGCCAATTTTCTTAAAACTGGTGTTGAGCATTAATTTACTGCAAAAGTATTTTAGAAGCTAAACTTTGGTAATTTATAAAATGGTTTTGTGATTAGATGCATTAAATTTTATTGCCAGTATAGCTTGGTAAGCTTAATTGTGTGCATTGAATTCGTTCCAGATCTACTGCTCATTCGATCTTCTCAGGTTCGCAGTTAATGTCTGCTGCATAATCTGTGACCATTTGAACATCCACTGCTTTAGCATAAAGCCGGTTCTATCATCTTCTGCTTCAACAACCGCAAAAAATGGCAGCAGTCATTCTCAACTTTCCGAAGAGCATCATTCCAGTCAGAGCATTACACATTCGTCATCCATTTCACATTCTGGCACAGGACATATACACTGAACTTTGATGTTATGGTGTCATCACGTGTTGGCTTCACAATGCATTGAGAAAACTTCCATTTTATGTATTCCATATACTTTTCCATATCTGAGTGTAATAACCTGGAACTGAGCAGTGTAGCATGCATTGCAATGATCATGTGTATCTATGTGTACTTTAACTTAAATTTATGTAAGGCAGAATTTTTAAATGCTGTTGCTATGCATTTTATATTGGCTGCAGAGGTAAACTTTTGCACTGATTAGTAATTGATGGAATTTAATTCAGCAAAACTGTGCCATATTTGACTTGCTAGACTAGGTTTGTGAATTACTGTTACAATACGTGTAACATCCTTGATTATATGTTGACTGTACAATCGTGGGGTCATTTAACAGTTTAAAAGCGGTTTTTATAAGAAGTTCATATAAGGCACTACATAAAAATCCAGATCCATACATGCATGCAAACCTACATGATTGTATATTAACGGATTTTATATTACTCTTCCAGATATTGCAGCAGTAATATACCAAATCCAGTTCCATACACGCATACAAAACTACGTGTACATATTTTCATTCTCTAGGGACAAACTCGAGTGTAGCCATATCCAAGGTTTGCTGCCACACGTTCATGTCCTTGACCTTTCTTAGTGCGCTGTGCTGTCCAGGATCATGTGGTGACAAATCCATTTCAATTATTCTGGTCCACATTGGTCTGGATGTACTTATTTATTATATGTCAATCTGTAATTCATCCATGTTTCTTGATCCATGCAATACAGTTGTTCGAAATGAAGGTGTCTGAAAGGATACACAGAAACTCGTGTGGAGGAATACAAAATAAGCAAATTTTCCTACCTGAACAGTTTGTAGAGAAGCCCGTTTGTGTGACATAGACACTTTTGTTTCAAGTGCGGTTTGATTTTATAGTACAATGCCAGTGGATTAACATAGGTAAAAGTGTCTCATAACAGATGCCCACATGCAACACTGCTCTAACTTATTGTAACTGATATTAGAAACTGGTGGTTAGTTGTTATAAATGTACTTGTACATATTTTTACAGTCTATATTTTCTCATGCCTGAGAAAACCCAGCTAAAATCGGAAAAATACAAAAATTGGCTTGACATTGTGTTGGTTGGGCTGTAAGTGCTGATTATTTTGGTGAAAACAGCATGTTCTTATCGCAAATAGTAAAAAGTTATAACTAATGTGTATGTCTCCATGCAGAGTCAAGAATTATGTTTGGTTTAAATTAGCTATCAGATGTAATTTAAATAGATTTTTTACATGCAAAATTATTCTTATAGCCTGCAATTTAAATGAGATGGTTTGAATGAGATACTGGGCATATACAGTGTATTGTGAAAATTTTGCACAAAACTATTTTAGACCTATTTTATGCGTCTTGGCCATCTGAGTCAATTTCTTGCATAACGATGTTTCTGACTTTGATTAGGTTTTCTCAAGCATGGTCACAGATGATGTATTTATGGATTTTGTTCTTGATACTGTTTGGAAGAGTAAAAAGTGCATGCACATATATTATTTTGGTGTTTTATTTTTTTGGGTTTTTGGATTGTACTGAACTGGTGCACCATCTTGCTGATCAGTGCCAACTATTATTATTGTTATTATTATTATTGTTATTATCATTATTATTATTATTATCATCATCATCAGTATTTTTATCATAATCAGCAGCAGCAGCATTTTTATTATTATTATCATTATTATTATTATTATTGTTATTTTTTACCTGAAACTTCAAATCCGATTGGTTATAACAAAAATTAACTGAATGTGGCTGCTTTGTTTAGCAATTCTACTCTGATATTTGTCTTAAGCTTAACATTTTCTTTATTATTGTTGTTGTGAAAATAGTTTGCTTTGATATGGGGCAACCATTGTTTTCTGGTTCATGAACCAAAGTATCTTCAGACCTATGAAAAGAAGACATTCTTTGTTTTACTTGTAGAAAATTGTTTAAAATCAATTTTCAGAATTTTTGTGTTAAGAATGTATCATGAATTGCCTGCCTTTGTCTTTACCGGAGAATTTCATGTAAGAAAATGATGAAATTCTGTCAAGACTTTTCTCATACAGTTGGTTGTCACGTAATAGTATGCATAAACTTTTACAAGGCTCAGGTCACCAAAACAAGTGTGCACTAGGTGTGCAGTGGTCCAAGTATTCTCAGCAACTAACTGAACAACCCAGGAACTGTGAACGAGGGGAGCGGTTGGGAGGAAAAGTGGGAAGGAGACATTTAAAAATTTAATTTGACTTTGAATAAAGATATTCCTAGAAAAAATACATTATTGCACTATGATGTTTTATTTTTTGTATGTGGGTGCTATACTAATAACCGGATACACAGTTCTACCACTATTCGTACAATAGACTTATATATGTAGAGGGAGCAGGGATAGAGAGGGAGGTCGGGACAGAGTGGGAGGAAAGTAAGATCTAGAGAGGGAGGGAGTAAAGGAAAGAGGGAGGCAACGAGAAAAGGAAGGAGGCTTGGAGGAGGAAGGACAGGAAGGGAGGAAAAGTGTATGGGAGGTGCAGGGCGAGAGGGATCGAAAGGCAGGGTAGGGATGAAAGGAGGAAGGTAAGTTGGAAGAGAAAGGCAATCATAAGGAGGAAAGCAGGGAGGAATGTGAGGAAGCAGTGTTGGAGGGAGGAAGCGTGGGAGAGGAGGAAGATCGGAAGAGACAGCGTGGCTCTTCTAACTCTTGAAAGAAATAAAAGCTTGCGCAGTTGCCTACAACCTGAGGTGATTCGGACGACAACCATATGGTGGGGAGTGCAGGTGAAGGTGCCTGACCTCCATTCAGTTTAGGGTGATGAACTACTATTATAATGTGTACATAATCATAAGCCTAGCTCACAAATATTTTGGGTTTAATCGCCTGAAATGTCGCATCTCGTCCCACAACTTGTACATTCCTTTCCAACCATTGCACTGGCTGCCCACTGAGCAAAGAATTCATTTCAAAATCTGTCTTATAGTTTACAAAGTACTAATTTAAATCTGCCTACCTATCTGCTACACATATAGGCCTAGATATTGCACTCGATCAGTGGACGCTATGACTCTTGCTGTGCCCCGTACCCGAACAGTGTTGGGCTCTCGGGCCTTCTAGGTGGCTGGTCCAAAGATTTGGAATTCACTGGCCAGTTAAGTTCGTTCTGTCGATGTTATTCAGGCCTAAACCAAAGACTCATCTCTTTCAAATTGCTTACCCACCGTACCTTACTACTGGTTTCTCTGACCTATCAGAATTCGACTTGGCTCCTCCAACGGATTGTGATTTTTGATTGCGATTTTGACTTGAAGTGACCATCGATTGATGCCTTGAGCATTATGATAACGGCGCTTTAGATGTCATTTTATTCGATTAGATAGGCTATAATAGTCAAATGTGCGCTGTGAAATCATTTTCAGAACATCATTTCCAAGATGTCTGACCGAATGACAACAACCCGTCTTTGACAGGATCGTTCCACAGACAGCAGCCAATACTGTGATGCGCATGGTTATGGTTTTACGTTGAACTGAAACTGGAATTTCCAATGCCTTTGTCGGATTAACTATATTTAACATCGGGCAATTAGAAGCTACGTGACACACTGTGCCTGCAGTATTTGCTTATAAGGACAAAACATCCTATTTACGCATTCAGTTTGGGTTTCAAATTGAGCCTAAGGGAACGGTAAGTAAATGTATCTTGTCACATCACTTTATGAAGATACTATGTATGAAATGCAGTTTCCTAGAGCCACGCCATAGCTTCGACTCTGCTCATTTTGTGTTGATTTCATCGGGTGCGTTCCGTCACCACCTCGCCAGTATGAGTCCTATGCCGCTTTCGATCCACGATTTCACATGTATACGGACTAAGGTACATAAAATTAAGATAATCGATAGTGTCTTTAGGATAGTCGTTTGGATAGAACAGGCTATAGATTCGTGGAGGATGACGTTCTCGTTCTGTGTAACATAGCTCAGTAATTTTAGTAGATATTCGGAAGGATGTTCATTTTGAAAGACGTTCAAATTTAGAACGTCTGTAAAAACAGTAAAACACATCCTATCCGGTAATTACATCGCCAATGCATAGAGCGCCTGTGAAAGCGGATGTTGTGGTTGTTTTGCGGAGAATGGTGCCTTACGTACACGGGGACCTTAAATGGTGGCGCCCATTCAAACGGGCACCGATCAATTCATTGCGAAACGATCAGGGTCGAGACCAGACGGTCGCTATACAAAATCGTGTCAATTTACATTTATTTTTTTATCTGAAATCTAACTTCTGACCGCAGCTCTTAAATTAAGCTACGTCTTGTTCTGCTCGGATTTTGCTGCTAGGAGATACCTGTTCATTTCTGATTGTTTCTTGTCTTTGGAATTCTAGTCTGGATCCCCGAAGTGGTGATGCCAGTCTGAACTCAGTTCTCCTACCCTGAGCCCGCGGCTTTTGCCTTTGGGATTACTTAGTCTGCTCTTCATGTAGGCTAATCCTGCTTGTCAGCCTCAGGCAACAGGCTGCCTCGCTGAAAAGGCGTGGTTCTACAGCGGACTACTTTGATGCGCCACCTGATGTATTATTTCACTCATCTCTTTATTAAGCTGCCTTGGCCTAGTTAGCTACATCAGTAAGCGCGTACGCCAAGGAAGCCTCGGTGAGTGAGGATCCCAGGTTCGCGTCCCGGTCGTGGCTTATTTCAGAGATTTGAATCTCGGGCTAGTACGGTCCGTGCGCGGGGACCTTAAATGGCGTGTAGCGGTGGTGAAGGATCTCACCCGTGCGCGGGTGGAATCCATATGGTCGCTTTAGAAAGACGTGTACAATTTACAATTTTTGCTCCGAGCTGAGCCAGCTGGCCACGCCATTCTAGGCGGTGCTTCAGAGGTCTGTGGTAATATTCTTTAGATTTTGGCCGCTTTGTCTTCTCTCTAGAGGCACGACCTATCTCGTTCTCATTCTCCCACAACTCTCAACTTCTCTAGCGGCCACAGACCTACCGTAGCCTACAGTGTAACATACTGCAACAGCTGACATAATCTTGTACTTGCTTACCTACTCAGATCTACGGTTTAATATAGATCTTCATGTCAAATAATGTGTTTCAGGCTCAGTCGTGACATGGCCTATGCTATGAATGTTATTTTATTTTTCAAATAAGAGAACAACTTGTTTTTGAATTAAGACAGAGAAGCAAAGAAGCGTAGTGGCAAAAGTGGACTTCTGAGTCACGTTGTCTGATCGAAAGGAACTCAAATTTTACATAGCACACTGTTGTTAACTGTCCTCATATGTCGACGGAAACTATTACATTCGTTCAATTTTTGTGCTCAAGATTAAGTGAAGTCGTTCCACTGGACTGAAACTTCAGAAGCATCCAGTGTCCTCGTCTCTATCGCTCCCTCAGCCACTGAAAAGATGGTTCAAGGCACCTTTGTGGGGCTTGCCACAGGAGGAGGCTTTGCTGCTGCTACAGTAGAGGTGGCGATAAGTACTACTGGAGTCACCCTGTCAGCAGCCGGTGCCCCAGCCGTGCTTCTCGGTGCCGCACTAGCTGTCGGTGTCGTTCTGTTAAGTGCAGGGATTTTTAAATTATTAATGAAAGAGTCCAAACAACCTTGCTGAGATTAAACAAGCTGAAAATTCAGCCTACTTTGGTGGCTTACTGGAGAGGAGCATATCTTCAGTTGGACTTGAATGACAATCTTCGATGAACTCAAATGAAATAAAAACAGTAGATGACGTAGTAAAGAGCAATGACATTTAACACTTATAAAAAGACATTACGGGATTTTAAAGAGAATTTCCACAGCCAACATTTCATGCGATCCGTAGACTTCACAATTATCTACAGTTGTTTTTCCAAATTTATTTCCCCGCTTTAAATAATCTTTAGTATTTAAAGCAGACCTAACTGAACGCTACTAAATGTAGTCACGTGCAATCATGAACTAGCTGAACATTACCTTGAATACTAAAACAAAAAAACAACTAGCGATTTATACTTCACAAAGCATTGAATCAGCAAAGAATCATCTCTGTAGAAGATGCTGCGATATACTGTGGCAAATCATTATTTTTAATTATTAATCGGCAACTTCTGTGGCGCCAGTGTTTAATGCACAAAAGCATCAACCGATGGCGCACCAAAATACAAGTTGAAACAGATTGGATAGCCAATCTGCGCTTGTGCCAGAGTTCACCAGTCGGACTTTTCTGGTTATCTGAGTATTATTTTTCCACAATGAACTTGTTGTTCTTAATTATCGCTTAGGCTAACGAGAGCAGAGCCTTTGTGAGGTGCTTCTATTTAGTGTCTAGATATACACTACTTGCGTAAGATGTCATAAGAGGTTTTCATAAAATTAACAATTCACATACATGTAGGTCTAATGATCAAAACTTGTGTTCACTGGAAATGTTATAAAATAAATTTGTTAGACCAATAGGCAAAAGTAAACTTTCTTATGTTCTGCGATGTTAATATTTGAATAATGAAAGCTCGATTAGAAATTGAAAAATTAAGACCTACGCCGAATTAATATATAAGTGATTTACTGATTATTAACCAACAGAAAACAATGATTTCTGTACAATGGTTATCTTTCTAACTTGTATTCTGTATGAATGATATTTCAATACATTGGACATGCTTCATTTTATTAGGTTTGGTGATGAATGTATGTATGTCTGTATCAATAGGCCTACACTTAATATTGCGCCTTTTTATTGCCTCACAAGAGCAAGGCACACATGGCTGATGATAGGCCACCTACTAATGTGTTTGTTTGTCATAAATGTATAAATGTTCTAATTGAAAGACAACCGAGATTTTGAAAAGTTTATAATTAATACCGGGTAAATAAATTCTAATTGAATGTCGATTAAACTAAATCTGTTATATTACAATCACAGTTGGTGGCATAAAATATTATAGTAACTGCTTTAGTAAATTGAATAAAATTTGTAGGAGATCACGCTGATCAGCACTTGACGTGGAAAGAACACATAGTTTGAGTTTGTGTAAAGATATCTAAAAATATTGGCGTAATCTCAAGTGTTTCTTATGAAGTTGGGCTGTATAACAAAACTGGACATTTTTGTTCATGTACGCTTACAAGATTAATTGTTACCATGAACGTTTCTTAGTTATTTTCGAACTGTTTCAGAAATGCATGACCATCTAACCAGATCTTGTTTAAATTATCGTCAAGAATTTGCTTATATTAATATAAGGACATTTTTTGTTATTATGATTGGACCCACTGCATGCAACTCCTAGCTAGTCAGCTTATTCACCCAAACTTAGCTGTACCAGTTTTAAGGCGTAGATTAAACAGTATTTAACAGAAATGAAAGACTGATTAATTCCACAGTTACTGAGTAGAAATTGACTTGTATATAAACTGTTTAACAATGTTTTGTAAACATAGAAATTGACTTTTATGGAAAGTATGTAACTGCGTGTTTAAAATAGGTGCTTAACAAATTGATGTTACCGCCTGTGCTACCTATGCAACCCATGTAACAAATGCAGTTCTATTTTTTTTAATAAGCAACTCTGAATAGCGGGACCAACTTGGTTTCTCCTAAGTTCTCGCCTTGACGCCCAATGTTAGGCTTATGTGAGTGTTTGTATTGTCGTTAAACTAATGGCAATCAATTAAACTTGTTCGGTTCATTTCAATTTTACTAAGCAAGTGCGCCCCTCAGGTTATTTCTGGAACTCTATCCCAGCCGTTCTCTCGCCTTCTGCCTATAACACCATCCGTTGCATCGGTGTCAAATGAGACATACTAATAGCATGACATCCCAGCCACGGTTTCGATGTGTTCCCTTGCCTTTTTGACTTGATTAATATCGCGAAAATTGATTATTATCGCGAAAGTTGATTAATATCACGAAAGTTGGAAGCCGGTTTGGTGTAGGCCTGCTATTTCGTGATTGTACGGTTGCCGTTGAAGTGACAGACCATTTACAGATTCACACTATTCAGTGGCGCTGATACTCGAATCTAAGTTAATCTTTTTAAATTTGTGTGTCAACGGCAACCGTAAGGTCACGAAGTTGGAACCCTACACCGATTCGGCTTTTGACTTTGACTGGGTATTATTGCCTGTGACCAAGAATTGACACTGCTAGTCATAAGCACAGAAACGTCATCTACTGTAATTTCCCGTTTGTCCATATTTGTATATAGCAGTTACTCTTTCCAGTATTGTAATTGCAGGAGATAGAGTTTCAATCCCATCCTCTGCCAAAGTTAGGACCCAGCCCTTGTAAAATTTTTGCCATGGGTAGGTTCATTTCGGAACATGCGGGGCGGTACTTATGACATTGCTTCAGGGTTAACCTTGAATCTCACCACCCAGCCGTTCCATGAATAGATTAATGATGCCTGCTCATTCTGACTTGGTCGTCTTGGTTTGCAAGTTTCAGCTAGGTATAAAATTATGAACTCATAAATATCATTAACGTTAGACCTATTCGCTGAGTTGATTGAGCTTCAGTCGAAGATTATCAGAAGACGCTGACCTCGGAAAAGTATGACTGACCTACTTCATGCCTCAGCAGCCGTATTGGAGACGGAAGTTTAGGCTTCCATCCACACAATGTTGAGATGACGTCTAGATCATAATACAAGGTGCATCGATCGAATAGTGATGAATGTACACAATCGCATGAGATCAAGTAAGATACAGCGATTGGACTATTCTCTGTGAAAGGCGACTACGTGTAGAGGTCCACTGGTATAAGCAGAACTACAGAAAGCTGTTCACAATCTTCGACGTTAATGCGTCGATAAGTAGGTTAAACCAATACATCTGATGTATCTGAATTAATCGCGTAGAGTGCAGTAGAGGAACTGGAAGGCCTGTTTTTAGTCGTATATTTTTTCCTGCCTGCTTTAGCCTACGTTCTACACTATCCTTGCCAGACATTTTTCTATATTCTTTCAAAAATTATTTCTTAATTTTATAATAAAATTCTTATATTTCATCAATGACAAGCATCAACCGATGACCCTAAGCAATTATGCCCTAAGGACATGCTCAAGATTCCTATACAGTAACTATCTTAGGGGAGGTTTGAACCCGCCCATTCCGCCTTTCCAGTCAACTATCTTGTCCGTGATCTGATAATCTAACAGCCAAACAACGAACTTGAAATACTTTGTTTCGATAATTACTGATTTGATCGTATAACAGCTTTTCTTTGTTTTTCTCTAAGAGTTGCTGAAACAATCAGGTTTCGATAACGTCGATTAAAACGCTAACTACATATTAAATAGAAGAATGTTCGTTAATGATTTTCTTGGTACAATAGTAAGTTAACATGCTGTAGTGAATTTCTGAACTGCGTCTACGTGTATGGTCAGCAAGAAAGCGTGAGCTGCTGACGTCGCTTAATACTGGCAAACACACAGAAGTAGATATCTATTCATTGTCACCTTTACGTATGCAGCCCAGTATGGAGTTCTTTTAAAATTGAGACAGTGCAAGGCATCAAAAGCTGTTTGTGTAAGTTTTCCAGAATCGTTTTGATTTCACAGAACTGTACATATTACATCAGTGACAAGAGAAAGGAATGTCACAAAAAGTTGTCTGATTGAACATTGTACAAAATCTTAAGAAATTCTGTTAACTATTCGTCCATAAGCGACAAACTAAGCTACTCTGGATGCATCACGTATGAATTGTCTCGGCCATTTAGATTCAGAGTGCTGTCTCTGCTTTTGAAGCTAAACATATTCGTATCCTCTGGCGATGCTTGATCTCAGCAGACATGCAGCAATGATAAACACGACCTAAAACAATCAAAACCATGGAACTTAGACATATTTACGTGGCTCTTCTTCTAACTGTTGAAAGAAATAAAAGCTTGCGCATTTGTCTACAACCTTGGATGATTCGGACGAAAACTATACGGCGGGGAGTGCAGGTGAAGATACCTGACCTCCATTGCATTTCAGGGTTATAAATTACTATTATAATGTGTATATAATTATAAGCCTAGCTCACAAATATTTTGGGTTTAAACCGAATTATAAATGTGCAAGCTCTTTCAAATATCACTCTTTATTTCTGGAAAGAAATTAGAAGAATCTGTGACGAAAGAGCATTGGGGCACAAGCGTTTGTATTGGGACACAGACCTTTGATGCTGGACACGTGTCCCAGCGGCCAGCAGAGAATCCAGTTCAATACCACTCATAGTTCATAAAGTAGTACATTTAAATAACCTGGCCTATCTCTGCTCCTTACTGACCCCTCATGCTAACAAATATTGCATTATCGATTAAAGAACACCGCGACTCTTGTTGTGCCTCGCATAATAACAGTCGGACGTTCGATGGCTGGTCCAAAGCTTCGAAATTTACTCCCAGTTCTGTGCATTCTGTCAGTTCTTTAATGTCATTCATATCTAAACTTGTGACCAATCTGTTTCATCTGGCTTATCCACCGTAGCCTGATGTCTGGTTTCCCTGACCTGTGGGATTTCGACCGGGCTTCTCCAATGGATTATAATTTTTGACTACGGTTTCACTTGAAGCGACCAACGGTTGATGCCTCGAGCATGATGATAACGACGTTACAGAAGTATCATTAGATTAGTTATACCTATTCTAGTAGCAGCAGCAGTAGCAGCAGTAGTAATAACAATGACATAGGCCTACTGTAAACTCCACAAATTCAGGTTCCCTCCCTTGTTCATCACCTGTATAGATTGCATGAGGACGAGTAGGGCCTATACACTACACTCTATCTGTCAAATCTCATCTCTCTTAGAAGCAGTAGGCTATGACAGTTATCAGATATAGGTTATTATTACCAGAGATAGACTAGTATTATTATAGATAAGCAAAGTACTTGGAAGTTATTCCTACTGCCCTTCTAAAAGAATGTTTCGATTGCTTGGGATAGAGAGTGACACGGTAATGGGGAATGTGGTAATACCGCGGTTACGGCGGATTTTTACCGCGGTAATGGTGTCAGAAGCGACGGTAATACCGTGGGGATGGAAATACGAGCACGGTAATTCCCGCGGTAACGGTTGTGGTTTTAGCAAAAATCCCCACTGCATCAGATAATTGCTTTTTGTCCTAAATTGTTCTGCCTATTCAATGTCATTAATAAAGCGCGATATTGAAATTCTTGAATGTTCATGAATTCTTGAATATTCAATATAGTTTGAAAGTACATAAGAACACTCTTTATTGCATTGATATTTGACCTAAGCAATAGGACCATTTAGACCACTCTTTATTGCAGTGATATCTGATATTTGACCTAAGAAATAAGACCACTCTTTTTTCTGCAGTGATATTTGACTATAACCAAATGTAACGACCAAATAAATAAACAGTTTTGAAGTATTATCTATTATATGACATACTAAGATTACAATATATAGGTCCTACATATAATACGTGACCCACTATGACAACAACAGTCAAGTGGCATTTTTCACATTTTCAGCTTTACTGTTGTCAAATAATGAATTCAATTTTGTTTACATTGGTATATCATTTATGTAAATATTCCAATTAAAGTAGTTCCGGAGATAATGTCAGTTTCTAAAAATTTGGGTTTGCGACTTAAGACTCATTTTGTCAGAGCGAGTCACGAGTCATATATGTGTGAGCATTTCATTGTTTTTTGATTCACTGTGACGGGAATGGGGACGGAGATGGGTACGGACCTGAGGGGGACGGAATGGGGATGAGGACACACCTGACGGGGAGGGGATGGGAACAGACATACGGGTATGGGGTGGGGATGGAGAAAATTTTTCTCCCAGTGTCACTCCCTAGTTTGGGCCCAATCATCCAATCCGTTGTCAATTTCTCTCCTGTTGAAGGCTGCTGCCCAATGATTCACTCAGGCTTCTCAAAAGCCATTTCTTTCTACTTTCAATTTCATTTTAAAATCCTTGAAAAAGTAATAGAGCTCAATTCGCCTGAACTGTCACATCTCGTCCCACAATTTGTACCTTCCTTTCCAATCATTGCACTGGGTGCCCACTGAGCAAAGAATTCATTTCAAAATCTGTCTTATAGTTTACAAAGTACTAATTTAAATCAACCGACCTTTCTACGTTCTATGCTCACCCCAACACAAATAGATACTGCACTCGATCAGTGGATACTGTGAGTTTTGCTGTGCCTCGTACCCGAACAGTATTGGGCTCTCAGGCCTTCTAGGTGGCTGGTCCAAAGATTTGGAATTCACTGGTTAAGTTCGTTCTGTCGATTCTTTGATGTCATTCAGGTCTAAACCAAAGACTCATCTCTTTCAAATTGCTTACCCACCGTACCTTACTACTGGTTTCTCTGACCTATCGGAATTCGACCTGGCTTCTCCAACGGACTATGATTTTTGATTGCGATTTTGACTTAAAACTACCATCGACTGATGCCTTGAGCATTATGATAACGGCGTTATAGAAGTCATTTTAATCGATTAGATAGGCTATAATAGTCAAATGTGCGCTGTGAAATTATTTCAGAACATCATTTCCAAGATGTCTGACCAGAACTTTTCTACACACAGCAGCTAATGCTGTGATTAGCATGGTATGGTTTTACGTTAAACTGAAACTGGAATTTCCAATGTTTTTGCCGAATTAACTATATTTAACATCAATCGATTAGTGGCCACCTGACACACTATGACTGCAGTATTCGCTTATAAGGACAAAACATCCTATTTATGCATTCAGTTTAGGCTTCGGTAATTTTCCAGCTGAGCCTAAGGGAACGGTAAGCAAATGTATCTTGTCACATCACTTTACGAAGATGCTATGTATGAAATACAGTTTTCTAGAGCCACGCCATAGCTTCGATCCTGCTCATTTTCTGTTGATTTCATCGGGTGAGTTCCGTCACCACCACCGCCAGTATGAGTGAGTCCTATGCCGCTTTCGTTTTCTGTAACGACCTTGTGGCCTTGTTACTGCTCATTTTTCAACGAATTGATCGGGTAAGATCCTTTACCACCGCTGTCCGATTTCGAATGGATGCCACGCCATTTAATGCCCCTTCGTACGGACCGTTCTAGCCCAAGATTTAAATCTGAAATATAGCCACTATCGGTATGCTAACTGACATCCTCACGCTCAGAGACGCCTTGACCTACCATTTTAGCCAATGAGCTAACCAGGCCAGTAAACAGAAAAGATAGTCGATAGTGTCGGTAGGATAGTCGTTTGGGTAGAATAGGCTATAGGTTCGTCGAGGCTAACGACCTCGTTCTGTGTAATGTAGCTCAGTCAGTTTACAAGATAATCGGAAAAATGTTCACTTTCGAAAGACGTTCAAATTTAGAATGTCAATAAAAACCGCAAAACATTCTATCCGATAATTACATCGCCAATGCAAATCGCGCCTGTGCAAGCGAATGTTGTGGTTGTTTTGCGGAGAATGGTGCGTTACTACATGGGGACCTTAAATGGTGGCGCCCATTCAAACGGGCAGCGGTGATAAAGGATCTTTATCGAGGCCAAACGGTCGCTATAGAAAATCGTGTCAATTTACATTTATTTTTTAAATCCGAAATCTAACTTCTGCCTGCAACTCTTAAATTAAGCTACGTCTTGTCCTGCTCGGATTTTGCTGCTAAGAGATACCTGTTCATTTCTAATTGGAATTCTAGCCTGGATCCCGGAAGTGGTGATGCCAATCTGAGCTCATTTCTCCTGCCCTGAGCCCGTGGCTTTTGCCTTTTGGATTACTCAGTCTGTTCTTCCTGTAGGCTAATCCTGCTTGTCAGCCTCAGGCAACAGACTGCCTCGATGAAAAGGATTGGTTCTTTAACGGACTACTTTGATGAGTCATCTGATGTATTATTTCTCTCATCTCTTTATTAAGCTGCCTTTGCGCCGAGCTGAGCGAGCCGACCATGCTATTCTAGACGGTGCTTTTGAGGTCTGTGGTAATATTCTTTAGATTTTGTCTGTTTGTCTTCTCTCTGAGGCAAGCCCTCTTCGTCAACCTCTCTAGCGGCCATAGGCCTATTGCAGCCTACAGTGTAATATACTGCAACAGCTTACATACTCTTGTACTTGCTTACCTACTCGTATCTACGGTTTAACATAGATGTTCATGTCAAATAATATGTTTCAGGGCTCAATCCTGACGTAGCCTTTGCTACATATGTTGTTTTGTTTGTGAAATAAGAAAACAACTTGCTTTTGAATGATGACAGAAGCAAAGAAGCGTAGTGACAAAAGTGGACTTATGAGCCATGCTGGCTGATCGAAAGGAACTGAAATTTTATATAGCACATTGGAATTCATTTTCCCCATATGTCGACGGAAACTATTGCATTCGTTCAATTTTTTTCTCTAGATTAAGTGAAGTCGTTCCACTGGACTGAAACTTCAGAAGCCTCCAGTGTCATCGTCTCTATCGCTCCCTCAGCCACTGAAAAGATGGTCCCAGGAACCTTTGTGGGGCTTGCCAAAGGAGGAGGCTTTGCCGTTGCTACAATAGAGGTGGCGATAACTACTGCAGGGGTCACCCTGTCAGCAGCCGGTGCCCCAGCCGTGTTTATCGGTGCCGCACTAGCTGTCGGTATTGGTATCGGTGTCAGTGTCAGTATCATTATGTTAAGTGCAGAGATTTGTAAATTATTAAGGAAAAATTACGAAAAGCCTTGCTGAGATTAAACAAGCTGAAAATTCAGCCTACTTAGTGGCTTACTGGAGAGGAGCATGTCTTCAGTTGGACTTGAATGACAATATTCCATGAACTCAAATGGAAAAAAACAGTAGATGAAGTAGCAGAGAACAATGACATTAACGCTTATAAAAAAGATATTACGGGATTTTAAAGAGAATTTCCACAGCCAACATTTCACGCGATCCGTAGACTTCACAATTATCTACAATTGTTTTTACAAAGAGTTATTTCCTAGCTTTAAATAATCTTTAGTATTTAAAGCAAACCTTACTGCACGTTACCAAATGTAGCCACGTGCAATCATGCACTAGGCGAACATTACCTTGAATACTAAAACAAAAACAAAAAAACTAGCGATTTATACTTCACAAAGCATTGAATCAGCATAGAATCATTTCTATAGAAGATGCTGTGATATACTGTGGCAAATTATTATTATTAATTATTAATGGGCAACTTCTGTATGGCGCCAATGTTTAATGCACAAAGCATCAACCGATGGCGCACCAAAATACAAGTTGAAACAGATTGGATAGCCAATCTGCGCTTGTACCAGAGTCCAGCAGTCGGACTTTTCTGGTTATCTGAATATTATTTTTCCACAATGAACTTGTTCTTAATTATCGCTTAGGCTAACGAGCGCAGAGACTTAGTGAGGTGCTTCTATTTAGTGTCTAGATATATACTACTTGCGTAAGATGTCATAAGAGGTTTCCATAAAATTAACAATTCACCAGGGTCTGATGATCAAAACTTGTGTTCACCTGAAATGTTATAAAATAAATTAATTAGACCAATAGGCAAAAGTAAATTTTCTCATGATCTGTTATGTTAATACTCGATTAATAAAAGCTCGATTAGAAATTGAAAGAATGTGTCCTACGCCGAATTAATATATAAGTGATTGACTGATTACTTAACCAACAGAAAGCAATGATTTATGTACAGTGGTTATCTCTCTAACTTGTATTCTATATTAATGATGTTTCAATACATTGGACATGTTTCATTTTATTAGATTTGCTGATGAATGTATGTTTACATCAACTTACTTAATATAGCGCCTTTTAAGTGCCTCACAAGCGCACTGCATGCATGACTGATGTTAGGCCCCTACTAATGTGTTTGTTTGTGATAAAGATATCTGTTCTAATTTAAAGAGTTAACCCAGATTTTGAAAAAGTTTCTGATTGATTCCAGGCAAATAAATTCTAACCGAATGTCTATTAGACTAAATTTATTATATATAAAGATCACATCATAGGGTTGTTTCAGAATTGTTTGGTAGCATAAAATATTATAGTAACTGCTTTACTAAACTGAATAAAATTTGTAGGAGATCATGTTGATAAGCACTTGACGTGGAAAGAACACATAGTTTGAGTTTGTGTAAAGATATCTAAAAATATTGGCGTAATCTCATGTGTTTCTTATGAAGTTGGGCTGTATAACAAAACTGGACATTTTTGTTCATGTACACTACAAGAATAATTGTTACCATAAACGTTCCTTAGTTATTTTCGAACTGTTTCAAAAATGCATGACCATTTAACCAGATCTTGTTTAAATTATCGTCAAGAATTTGCTTATATTAATATAAGGACATTTTTTGTTATTATGATTGGACCCACTGCTTGCAATTCCTAGCTAGTCAGCTTATTTACCCAAACTTAGGTGTACCAGTTTTAAGGCTAAGATTAAACATTACTTAACTGAAATAAAAGACTGATTAATTCCACAGTTACTGAGTAGATATTGACTTGTATATAAACTGTTTAACAATGTTTTGTAAACATAGAAATTGACTTTTATGGAAAGTATGTAACTGCGTGTTTAAAAAAGGTGCTTAACAAATTGATGTTATCGCCTATGCTACCTATGCAACCCATGTAACAAATGCAGTTTTATCTTGTAATAAGCAGCTCTGAATAGCGGGACCAGCTTGGTTTCTCCTAAGTTTTCACTTTGACGCCCAATGTCAGGATTATGTGAGAGTTTGTACTGTCGTTAAACTAATGGCAATCAATTAAAATTGTTCGGTTCATTTCAATTTTACTAAGCAAGTGCGCCCTTCAGGTTATTTCTGGAACTCTATCCCAGCCGTTCTCTTGCCTTCTGCCTATAACACCATCCGTTGCATCGGTGTCAAATGAGACATGCTAATAGCATAACATCCCATGGGTTCCCTTGCCTATCTGACTTGATTAATATCGCGAAAATTGATTAATATCGCGAAAGTTGATTAAGATCACGAAAGTTGGAAGCCGGTTCGGTGTAGGCCTGCTATTTTGTGATTGTACGGTTGCCGTTGAAGTGACAGACCATTTACAGATTCACACTATTCAATGGCGCTGATACTCGAATCTAAGTTAATCTTTTTAAATTTGTGTGTCAACGGCAACCGTAAGGTCACGAAGTTGGAAGCCTACACCGATTCGACTTTTGACTCTGGGTATTATTGCCTGTGACCATGAATTGACATTGCTAGTCATGAGCACAGAAACGTCATCTACTGTAATTTCCCGTTTGTCCATATTTGTATATAGCAGTTACTCTTTCCAGTATTGTAATTGCAGGAGATAGAGTTTCAATCCCATCCTCTGCCAAAGTTAGGACCCAGCCCTTGTAAAATTTTAGCCATGGGTAGGTTCATTTCGGGACATGCGGGGCGGTACTTACGACATTGCTCCAGGGTTAACCTTGAATCTCACCACCCAGCCGTTCCATGAATAGATTAATGATGCCTGCTCATTCTGACTTGGTCGTCTTGGTTTGCAAGTTTCAGCTAGGTATAAAATTATGAACTGATAAATATCATTAACGTTAGACCTATTCACTGAGTTGATTGAGCTTCAGTCGAAGATTATCAGAAGACGCTGACCTCGGAAAAGTATGACTGACCTACTTCATGCCTCAGCAGCCGTATTGGAGACGGAAGTTTAGGCTTCCATCCACACAATGTTGAGATGACGTCTAGATCATAATACAAGGTGCATCGATCGAATAGTGATGAATGTACAATCGCATGAGATCAAGTAAGATACAGCGAATGACTGTTGTCTGTGAAAGGCGACTCCATGTAGAGGTCCACTGGTATAAGCAGAACTACAGAAAGCTGTTCACAATCTTCGATGTTAATGCGTCGATAAGTAGGTTAAACCAATACATCTGATGTATCTGAACTAATCGCGTACAGTGCAGTAGAGGAACTGGAAAGCCTGTTAGTAGTCGTATATTTTTTCATGCCTGCTTTAGCCTACGTTCTACAGTATCCTTGCCAGACATTTTTCTATATTCTTTCAAAAATTATTTCTTAATTTTATAATAAAATTCTTATATTTCATCAATGACAAGCATCAACCGATGACGCTAAGCAATTATGCCCTAAGGACATGCTCAAGATTCCTATACAGTAACTGTCTGAGGGGAGGTTTGAACCCGCCCATCCCGCCTTTTCAGTCAACTATCTTGTCCGTGATCTGATAATCTAACAGCCAAACAACGAACTTGAAATACTTTGTTTCGATAATTACTGATTTGATCGTATAACAGCTTTTCTTAGTTTGTCTCTAAGAGCTGCTGAAACAATCAGGTTTCGATAACGTCGATTAAAACGCTAACTACATATTAAATACAAGAATGTTAGTTAATGATTTTCTTGGTACATTAGTAAGTTAAAATGCTGTAGTGAATTTCTGAACTGCGTCTACGTGTGTGGTCAGCAAGAAAGCGTGAGCTGCTGACGTCGCTTAATACTGGCAAAAACACAGAAGTAGATATCTATTCATTGTCACCTTTACGTATGCAGCCCAGTATGGAGTTCTTTTAAAATGGAGACATTGCAAGGCACCAAAGGCTGTTTGTGTAAGTTTTCCAGAATCGTTTTGATTTCACAGAACTGTACATATTACATCAGTGACAAGAGAAAGGAATGTCACAAAAAGTTGTCTGATTGAACATTGTACAAATCTTAAGAAATTCTGTTAAATATTCGTCCATAAGCGACAAACTAAGCTACTCTGGATGCATCACGTATGAATTGTCTCGTCCATTTAGATTCAGAGTGCTGTCTCTGCTTTTAAAGCTAAACATATTCGTATCCTCTGGCGATGCTTGATCTCAGCAGACATGCAGCAATGATAAACACGACCTAAAACAATCAAAACCATGCAAATTAGACGTATTTACTCCAAGAGAAGGCGTCGGTTAGGCGTAAGATCACGATAATTTAGGTACAGTAACGTACAGTAGAAGCTATAGAATAAGATAGAGCCACGCAGTGACCAGTCTGTTACTTTCTTTGATAGTTTTGTATTGACTGAGCGCCTGTGAATAAGCTGGTTCTCGTGACGTGGCTCTCGTTGGGTGCTGTAGAAATCTCCGAATTACGATTACGATTAGTTAAACATATTGCTATTAGTCGTCTCTAATAAAGCTGCAGAACTCGTGAGGTAGGAAGTGGGAAAAGCAAATAGAAAGAAATGGTCTCTACATTCAATAACTTGCTGTAAGAGGTTGCCTGGAAATTAAACAATTGGAATCCGAGCACATCCTGGCGATGCTGAGGTTTTCAGACTGATTAGACATAAGTCTTGTATTGTATGTTGCTTAATATAAAATCTAATTACTTAAAATGGCATGGTGGGCCATATGAATTAAATTAATGAGGCTTTATAGCTTGAGTGTTTTTCAGGTAAATTTTCGCGTAGTATCAATGCATAATGCACCAATACTGGCTAATGCTTTATCATATACAGTAGCCTATGGGCAGATTAAATAGTGCAACATTTTCTTACCATCGTTTATGCATGTGTCTTTATATAGCGCGTTTATGTATATGTCTTAATATAGCGCCTTTTAAGTACCTTACAAAGCGTTGCCTACACCAGCCTTAGCTATGAATGCTTCCTTTAAAGTCTATAATCATCAAGTCCATTTGAGTCTATAGCTGTAAATCTGTTTAATAGTAATTTTTGGCACTTTGGATGCCTAATACGGACGACAAAACATATACACACTGAAGCAGAAAGACACAGACACACACATATAGCCAGACAGACAGAAGAGTAGATACGCGTAGCATATACGTCTACCTGAATCAAAACAATTCCAATGACGACTCCGATCAAAATACCGACGTACTTCTTGATTAGTCCGTCCATTTTGCTGTCACACCCCTGAAACAGATTTAATTGACGGTCGAATTCATTGGGTATACACCGCATGCAAACATACATAGAAATGAACCCGATTAAAGCCAAAATACCTCGATGTAATATAGCGGCCTATGCTACTTAAACTCACTGTGTTTTTTCGAAGTCCCTTTAAAGCACAGAATTCAGTAAAAAAACAAATTGCGTCAGTTACCTTTCCTAAGCATCAACCCATATATCTCAATAAACGAAGTAATGAATGTATGCAGCGTTTAACTACTACTTACGGCTGCAAAGGCCGCAAACGTCAGCCTTACCTTATCTTATATCACCTTACCTTACCTTACCTTACACTGTTATCTGAGCATTAGGAAGTTTCAAGTAACGCATAGAGACAAAGCAATACAAAAAAAGGTTGCATGGAAAAGAGAAAAGAAATTCTTCAGCATGTGTAGTGTAGTTGGGCTCCAGTCCGAACAGGTTAGCATATTTCTCATTCATTCGAAACATTTATTCAACACTCCTTTATGATATCTACTCAGATCATAAGACTCTACTGGATTGACAGTGATATACTGGCTTCTACACAACGGAATTTAAATCAGGCGGGCTAAGAAAGCTGTGGGCCAAAATGTAACATAATTTTCTGTCAAAATCGTCTGCAACTGCGTGAATCGCATAAAGCGATGACAGATCTGCTCTCTGTATGATTACGATGATCAATGATTGCTTGTGTGGGGGAGGCCAGCATCTCCAGACGGGCGCCGGCATATAACCAAGAGGGGCTCAAAGGGAGGGGCGAACCGCCCCCCACGACTATAACTAAATCCGCCACTGACGATGATCTTTATGTTTTGACTAAACACAGGATTCACGTGATCTGTGTGCAATATTACCTCAGTATAAACAAACTTAGGGCGGTCTGTGCTGTTTTTCTCGTAGGCCAAGTGATGGCACTCGTCAACGTCGATAACATGCCCTGCATTGTTCACCGTGCAGCACGAATCTGGCACCGTCTGAAAGTAAAGACACAAAGCAAGCTTTAATATGGGCAGCCTATAATGCAGCCTAGTGGGTGGGTGGGTGGGTGGGTGGGTGAGTGAGTGAGTAATGCGTTTGTTAACACGCACAATAGTAGTATAATACAGATACAGTACAACACAGTAGGTTACAATTAGCGCATCACAATACGTTTCAACCCAGTACAATATTAAATTGTACAACCTGTACAACACTTAAGCTACATCTAACAGTTTATGCATCTTTTTATCAAGGCAACTAATGTCAGCAGATCTTTCAAAAGCTCAACTCAACATCATGCATACGTCAGCGCTTTTATGAGGTTCTAAAATGCGCTATGAAAATGTTTAGACGAATAAATGAATACGCACGCACATATATGCATGCATGCATGTATGCGTTCATTGATAACGATTGCACTTACTTGGTGAGTGTCGTTGTGCCATTTACTCAGCTGCCAGTCTAATGGTCCGTCGATGGTAACTCCACAACAGTGCAGCTGAAACAAAAAGTCAGTTCGACTCCTAAACTGATAGGATTTTCTTGTTTACGGCACACAAGTATATTTTTATTCGATTCTGGAACCTAAATGTGACTCCCTGCAGAAAGAATCGCTTATCTAACATCGAATAATCGTCGCAATATTTACTCAAATGATATTGCATATAAAAACGTTCGCATAAACTTACCATAAAGATATACAATGCAAATTGTAATTGTAATGTAAAATTTGTATAGCGCCACTTCAAGATAAACTCATCAGTGGCGCTCTCTATGCAAACCACAATGATGTTAGAAACGTCATTAAAGGTCACAAAGTTTATCATCTAGCAGTCATTGTTCGGAGAACTCGAAAAGTTACCAGTGACAAGCTCGCGCACACACGTAGAGACCTGCCAACGGATTCCCATCCAGAGTAGACGGATGACACGACATACATACATTCAGAGTATGTGACGTTCAGAGTACAAATGTACAATTGTACTTACGTCTTTCTGCACAGTGTCGATAAAGTGTGTCGAATCGTTGAAATGTGGTTGGCCATATTCGGTGTGTACAATCTTCAACATCTCACTGTCCAAGCTGTATATAATCTATTGCAAAACATAAAAAGGCTTTATATATTATTTCACTATAATTATTGTTGTCTCTGTAAAAAAAACTATCCATTGCTATGATATCTACTGGTGTTCTCATCGCCAAGACCTGGACGAAGCCCTTTCCCGGTCTTAGGCGAAAGCAAGCTCTATAACTTTCTCCAATAACCTAATTTCGAAGCAGCTTTCCTTCTTTATCTGCCGGCTGATGCTCTGCGTTGAGTCCTTGATAAAAATCTTTGGGCTTTACTATTCTAGCAGAAAAGTTTTCTCTGCCGTTGTTAGGCGATCGGCATTGAGAAACAGGCTTACACACGAGGAATGTCCGAGCTCCGTGGTCCCCTTAAACGAATTCATGTCTAGCTTTGCCTAGTTACTCTCTGAAGCACTCTCAACTTAAAAATCCAACTAAAAAGCGATCCACATCCCACACTACACCTCACCTCAATTGCCTCACCTCAGTGGCCTCACCTCAGTGGCCTCACCTCAGTGGCCTCACCTCAGTGGCCTCATCCGGAACGACTTTCCACATGAATTGAATAAATTCTCATCTCTTTTGAAGCCAATGTATACATGTAGTTTAATAAGCAAAAAAGTAAAGCTCCCATGTCCCATGAGGAACGTAGGGAAGGCGCTCATTTCCTTTGCTCAGGTCCTTGACAATAGACGAATCCTAAGGTCTTGGACAAGGGGCCAATGCATCGCAGGACCTACCCTTCACTTCCCAGCTTAGGCCGGTATTATACAGTACCGCTTGGTGATGACAGAGGCAATGTGTGCGCAAGCAACTTGCCCACGGTCGTTACACGGAGTCGAACCCGCAACCGCATGATCATTGACCAAACACGTTACCGATAGACCACTGTATTTTCCCCGTCTCAGATTCAGGTGTACTGACATTGCGCGCGTTATAAGTTCTTTAAATAAATAAATAAACCGTGTGCACACAGTTTGCACAACATGTTGATTAAACAATAACAATGTTGACAGTAATGGAACGATGACAATGATGCTGATGAAAACGATGCTTAGACAGCGCGAATACTATACCTGATTATAAAACGCGCCTGCCAATATCACTGCAATGATTTGTAGAATGAGCACGAAAATCAGTATGCCGGAATACTGAAAGACAAGATAAACAGTCATCTTACACGCACTGAATGTCAAGCTCAAATAAAGTAATTTCATTAATCAATTAAGACCTGTTTACTGTAGATTTCACGCCAGAAGCATTCACCATATAAAGAAATGGCAAGAAAGGTCCTGCTCCTGATATTCAACAGATTATGGTCCTATGATTGTGATTGTATAGTTCTAGAAAGAACGATAGATTGTCTTGTCTTCTTGTGCTAGGGATGGATCAGGAAATTCTTCAGGATGAAACAGAAGTCGTTCTCTCATTATAAATTCATGAGAAGGACGTCATTATCAACCGACTGACCAAAAAGTTGCACTCCATCTATTGCACTCTAATTTATTTTAGAGATTCTCATAACCCCACCACCATATTACATTACATCACATTACATCGACCTTTCAATTGACAGTCCAGCACGTTAACCACAAAACTATTGTGCTCCATAACGCCCTAACTCTCTCCCTAGCCCTCTCTCCTCCTCTCATTCTCTCTCTCTCTCTCTCTCTCTGTTTCACTCGCTATTTCTCTCTGCCTCTTTACATATCTCTCTAGCTCTCCCTCTATGTTCTGTCTCTTCTCTCTTTCTATCGTTCTTTCTGTCACTCTTTGTAAAAACAGACCAAGGTCTATCTAAGAGAGACTAGTTTATAGTTTCATTTTTCGGATTGTGCCACTATGCCCTTAGCCATCTTACTGTACGTAGGTGAAACAAAAAGCAAATGCTAAAACAGAAACTCCCACTTCCGTTTATTTCACAGTCGGCTTTGGCTATCTCATTCCTGCTCTTATCTTTGTCAGTCTCTGTCTATCTATTTACATCCTCTGTATGTATACTGTCTGACTCGCAGTCTGTCTGTATCTGTGTGTCTCTCGGTTCAACCGTCCGTCCGACTGTCTATGCATGTCTGTCTGCCTTACCATACATATGTGGTAACTGTATAAACAGATAGACAGCCCAAGTGTAACTGTATCTCAGCCACTATCCTAACTATGCATCTGTGTGCCCGCAACTCAGATCGGGGCCGAATCGGATAAAGAGCGGACCCACCCAGAGCCGGATACAATACGAACAGGCCCCACAGGGCCCATTTGAGTAATATGCGCGGCCCGAAATGTAAAGTTGTGCCACTGAGCTGAACACTTGTGGGGCATGGTACTGGTTAAAGCGCTCGGCTTGTAACGCGGAGAGTACCGGTTCGAGCCTCAACTGAGGTGGTTACTGTGTATGGACCTTGAGGAGGTCCTTCACTCAGAGTGGCTCAGCGCCATCGATTAATGCTTAGTCATTAGATAGTGGCGCTTAATAAATGCAGAAATAGTACTAATAATATTAAACTACATGTTTCAAAACATATTTTTCATTCTATTAGAGCTGTTATTAATGGCTTCGATATATAAATCATAGTGAGCCGCCCAGTCTGCTGTGTTTTGATCGGAGGTAACATGGAATTCTGCGTAGCCTTATTTTTCAAAGTCTGTTTGTCTTAATTCGTTGTCAGTGACTACCTTTGGTTGGTTTTGCCAGAGGTCGGCTATAAAATTAAGCAACAGCGATGCTATTTGTGGTTTTTTTGCAGCATCATATAATTAGGTGCAATTGTCCTTACAATAACATTGTTTAGGCCAACATTTCAGTCTATCAAAGAATGCAAATATTTCTGGTTAAAAATCTATTTAACTTAGTTGTTTTTAATCAATTAGTCGGTCGGTCGGTAGGTCGGTCGGTCAGTCAGTAGGTATAGGCCTATATATGTAAATATGTGTATTTTATAATATATAATATATAAAACTACATATAAATATAATAATATAGTATCTCTATATATGAATTGAATGTAGTGAATCAGTAATTTCATATATACAACATATAGAAATATAGACATATATAGTATCTGTATATATAGTATGTAGAGCTGTGTAATTCTCTATATTCCTGCAAAATTCCACATAGTAGTGTAGCCTATATAGTCCAGCGTAGAAGATACAACTGTTTCATTAGCTATATACAGCTGCCTATAGTGCAGTACTTACGAAGGTGAGGCATCCGGTGTGTTCTTTGATGGCGGCACAGCAGCCGACGATGGTGATGAGGATGATGATGACGCCAACGATGAGGATGACTCCGGCTGAAATGAGGATCAGCTCAGCCGATGAACCAGCCGGAATGAAGTAGTCTTTATGAATAGCCTTGGCATCGACGACGAGGAAGATGCCGAAGCCAAGCAGAACGATGCCAATTACCTACAAGTAAAACAACAAACACCGCTGTCCAACTATCAGAGATGCTCATGCAGGTCCTACGCTTGTCCTTAAAAGTAAAAACACGAATAATAAGAGGAAGATAAAGGAAAAAACGAGAAGAGCATTCCCTTAAGCGAACATTGACAGGCGATGGGTATGAAGTGTTCGCCACCCAAGTTTCTTAGCCTCAGCGAATAAGAGCCGTTGGCCGGTCGTCTCCCTTGCTGTTCGATCTTCCATCGACGATGTACCACCGGTTTACTTATTACAACCGAATTGTCTACATGCAGGAGCGCTAATGGAACAGAAAGCTTGAAATAACTTTCGGACATTTGACGGTTTTGAACCCTCGACCTTTGAGTTCATAGTACAACAAGCTAATCACAAGACTGTGGCGCACCTCACAAAAAACAAAGATGTTGTTTATACTATTCTAAATACTTGTTGTTTATAGGCTACTCTTCTAAAGAAACTCCTCTGGAATCACGTGCCATAAACTGGTGACGCAGTTGATTTCCAGACTAATAATTTCGAAAACAACTCCCTTTCTGCTGTTGACAACAACATATCGAAGCAAACAAATAGGCGCTGTAAAACGTAATTAGCCTGCAGTTAGACTAATCAGTAATTTTGATGCGACATTTCACTGCACTTTGACCTATTTCAAGTGGATCTACGCAGTTCAGTATAGAAACCATAGCAGTTTCAAAGTCAGTGTAAGACACATAGGAAATGTGGAAAAGGTGTCGTTTCATTGTAATCGAGTCACGAGAATCGAGAACAGAACTTTGAGTATCGAGTTTAAGAACTACAGTATCTAGTTGAAAAAACTCGACTTTTTGAGGGACGTCGGTTAAGCCGATGCCTGCATTTCATTACATATAGGCCTATGTATGCTAGCTGACAATAGTAATCGTAATAGTAATCGTAAGCACGAGATTTCTACAGCGCCCAACGAAAGCTAAGTCGCGGGAACCAACTTATTCACAAGCACTCAGTAAAAACAAAATCGACAGGCAAGAAGGATTCGGTTCCAGGTCAAGATCCAAGAGTTAGGCAGGCCGGCAGACGTCTACGGTAGGATGAGTTTGGAATTGGATCTGGAGGATAGATAAGGGGAAGAGGAGGAATCAGGCGAGGATCTGCGAAAGAGGAGCGTTTTGTTAGCAGAAGGAGTGACACAGCGAGTGAATATCTTAACACTAGCTCGGCCCACAATCTCAGTACTCTATGCCACTGTGTTTCATAAGACGAAGCAACGCTCATAAAAAAGCTGCTGCCCTGCTTTTGGCTTTTAAGTAGCGCTTTAGAAATTATGGTTTACGATTACGATTATTTTGTGCGAAGAAAGCTGTGCACATGGATTTTGGAGTCGAAGAAATATTGCGCCAGGGTTCGAGAAATAGTTCCTTAAGAGCCATAGATAAATACAAACAATGTGCTGTTTTCACAGGTCAAATACTGTAGACGGCCCCACACATATTGTGTAGGATCTAACCCACATAGGCCTGTATTGTATATAGGTCTTAGGTCTAGTGCATGTGTTCTGCAGGTAGACAACCACAACTGTGCGGAGATATTTGACAAGTTGTTTAGACAAGATTAGGGGCGTCTGCGCACTTTGAACCTGTCAAACGGCTGGCCGCTCATTCACCGTGTGTACTGTTAAACCACAGCATGTGATGCACAACAGGGCAACAACAAGTGTAGGCCTATACTCCCATTTTGATGTTATATGGATAGGCCTATATGTGTGTTTGCAATGTGCCATGGTGACTATATATCTAGGTCTGGGGCTTGTCGGCGGCTGGGAAAAATTACACTTTTGAACTAGGGCATGCATGGAATTGAAATTTTACTATAGTCTAGTTAGCTATTTAAACACTTCATACAACACTTTTTAGCTATCTCACAAAAGTGCTGCCTGCAATTGCCGCATTGGTGTTATTAAGCCATTAAGAAAAAGAATTCATCTGTAAGCAAACAACGCTGATATATATACAGCCGAGGCTGGAAAAAGGAACTCGTTTGGACTGAGGAACCTGTTTCTAACCTGTCTCATATCCAAATTAACTGAACTCATGTTTCTGGAATGGGTTACATAGCAAACTGCCACACGAACTCCTTGGACTTTCTTCGCATCTTTTTCGTCAACGCTTGAAAAACTAGTATGTTCGATCAGTAGTGTATTTCTTTATTTCTCAGGCCGGGAGCGCCTCAGAGGGGTGTTTCAAAATGGCGCAATATAAATTTGTAATCAAAATTGCAATTAGTGAATGGATCGAAAGATCATTTAATCAATCCATTCACTGAATCACCGATGAAGCGGGTGGATGAACAGACATCAAACGGTTATGGTATTTCTATACTAGAGATCAATGATGTTGGCGAACAAATTGGCTCTGTAGATTGCGAGGTTTCATAGCCTCGTTACTACTCATGCATATCTACAGGGTGGCGCAAAAAAACCGGACTATTAGTTTTTCCAATTGCATCGCTTGAAGAATCAAAGTAATTATCGCCTTAAAACTATCATTAGACAGAAATGACACAGAAAAAAAAACACTTAAAATTAACTTATAATTCAATTCACTAAAACATTTGTGCTCTCAATTCATTCAGTTCACTAGAGCAATGTGCTAAAATTCACATACTTAACTGAAGCACTCGGGGCAGACTGAAGATTCTGGTGAACTTCGTAAGAGATTCACCAGAATGTGACAGAAAATCTTCCCTATAACCTAAAATGTAGCCGGATGAAGAAAACCGCTAGGGGCCAAGAGGGATTCATGCAAAAGCCTGGGTGAAGTAATTAGTCTTAAGAAGTGATTTGGCTGATTAGTTGGTTGGTTAGTAGTTTTTGGCTGCATAGGCCACTGACATCCATTTCTCCATTGGACTTCCACTCAAAACTGAAAACATTCCTCTTTCACAGATCCTATCCTGACTCCCCTTCTTCCTCTTATCTCTCTTTCCGCTCCAATCCTAAACATCACCCACCGTAGCTGCCACGCTGTCTCTCTTGCCTGACTTTTGAATCTTGACCTGGAACCAAACCCTCATTGCCTGTCAATTTTGCTTTGACTGAGGGCCTGTGAGTAATCTGGTCCTCGTGACGTGGTTTTCGTAGGGCGCTGTAGAAATCTCGGGATTACGATTACGATTGACATATCTGACCATTGTCCTCATTTAAACATGCGAAATAATCGAAGACGTGTCCAAGTAAAGGGCTCAGTTCGTGACTGTCGCATTAAGCCAGTGACTGATTCTACAGATCTATGCAGGTCACCAGGTCATCATAGCATAGCTCTCTAGTTAAAGGAAACTTCCACCTCTCCATAGGCCCATATATTTACAGTAAGTCAGCTGATCACCGCTGTACCAACATAAACAAGTGGCAATGATTGTTGAGAAGCGGATCGCCTCTCTAGACCCTGGAATATTCGAGAAGCAAAAAAGAAACAGTGGCAACAAATGAAATCGAGAATATTCAGCGAATGTATAGAATACATATTGCATATAGGCCTAACAGTCTGTTTGCAGTAGGTCCTTAGAATATATAATATATATATATATATATATATATATAGCACATGGGCCTATCCTATATGTTTGTATAATAGGAATTATACAGCCTATATATATATGTATATATATATATATATATAGTTACCAGCATGCTGGTTCGTCGGCTTTATATCATTTCATAAAGCTCTAGTCCAAATCTTGTTGAATCAGGATGCAACTTCAAACAGTTTACAGCAGAGCTGGTAGTAAGGCGTGTGTGGGCCTATTAAAATTTCAGTTGTTAAAACCGCAATGTTGCCATTCCTAAAACAATTAGTCTGATATCCTATTAGCTCCCTTGCTTTGCCTTATACTGTCACATTAGGGGCATAACTAATCATAATACATATTTCCAAATGCTTATATATATATATGCATATATGTATTTATGCATGTATATGAGTTTACAAATAACTGCAAAAGTTCGTTTGCCCAATTTAGACTCTTGGTTGAATAATGGTTTGCTGAATAGTGGTTTAGGACTTGCAAATGACACTGATGGTTCGGGAATCAGGATTGATGCCCTCTAGACTTCTCCCCAGAGTTACCCATAAAATTCGATCAAATCCCACTTTAAATTACACATTTAGACGTTTCATTCTGTAAATATATATATATATATCAAAATCTCAACTATTGATTATTAAAAATAAACACAATTTCCGATCGAATTTGCTCAATCTCACAGAGTTCAGGTGAAGTAGTTAGGGTAGGGGTTAGACTTCAAAATGACACTGGACTTGGCCTCACTTCTAGTTGCTCATATGGATTGAACCTCAACTGTAGGTCTATACTTCGTGCTGTGTTGTTATGGCGCTATAGCAGTTGATTTAACACGCAGCCCACTTTGACATGGGATTAGACCGTCTGGTTTATCGTTGAACATTTACTAATTAATTGCTGCAAAAATCAAACATTTCAATATCTTTACAAATTCTATTAGGATTGTTTGTGTATACTTACTCCGAACAAGAAATTGATGAGCAGTATCAATAGTTTAGCGCATTTCGCCCCACAACCAATGTCCGGCATTTTGGTTTTCTATCTCTTTTAACTGCTTCACTCGCAAATTCTAAATGCGTCTCTTCAATGTATCCGACTTAGAACGACTCGCAAGATTCGCTTCTTCAGCAAGAACTAAGCGTAGGCTACGTTCGTATTCTCACGTGACAATACACTCCCTTCCAACGTCTTCCTCCCTGGCTTAGTCTCCGAATAGGATGACTGCAATTTATACCGTAAACTTTTAACAACCGGACTTAAAAGTTTGGCTGCGGGCGTTTGGGATTGCCTGCGGAATAGCCCGGGCTTTGGCTAATGAGAGCACGATTGGTTGAACAGGGTTCGTTTGAGCATTGTGATCGTGAGTCAGCATCGACTTTCCCATTGGTCGAAATTAGATCTTTAGTAGTCTAAGTTCAACGGAGATAACTGGAGCAAAGGTGCTCAGAACAACTCAGTGAACCTCTCGGCTAGGCTCGCTTAGGCCGATGTAAGCATTCAAGCATTTGTGGCTAAATCCATATGCGTGCAGTGTAGATATATAACTATGAATATGTATGTACCGCATAGATTCATATGTAAATTCTGCCTTGTGTACCGTCAAAGGAGTCGTCTGCACGTGAAATTCAATCATCGTCTAACTTTTACCAGAGATCATGTGACTGAGTTAGGCGGCTAAAAAGATATATTAGTCAATAGTTCGACCTTCAGATCTAATACTCTGTTGCGAAAAGGGTGAAGCTTAAACAGAAGAGGGATCCGAGAAAACAAGAACTTGTGTTATAACTGTTACTATATGTAATCGTAATCGTAAACTCCAAATTTCTATAGCGCTACTTCAGAGCTATATGCAGGGCACCAGCTTATTCACGATCTCTGTGTCAAGTCAGCGAGGTTGTCCAAAGATCAAGAACCAAGTCCGGTTGTCAGAAAACCAGAGAGAGAGAGAGAGAAAGGGAGAGAAGATGTTAGGGTGGGTTGTGTTTAAGCTGAGAGAAAAATGGAAAGGCAGCGAATTCGATGGATATTGGGCCTACTTATTGTTTTTATGCTACATCTATAACTTATTATTTTAATTATTACCAATATTAATCCGATATGTATATCACCTTTATTTATGTATTCCCCTCAAAAGCGCGAGTAATGGGAAAGGTAAGATTTCAGTTGTTGCGGAATGGACAAGAGAGAGACATGTTTTCCAACAAACTGATGGCAATGAATTACAAGGAGGAGGAGTAGCGCGCGAAAAGGTGAAAATGATACTAGATCTATTATTTGATAGGTAATCTGTGGAAGCCTTTTGTCTCTTTGCATTTTTGTGCATGTAGATAATCAAGCGTATGTATAATGTAGTAATACAGACTCGGCTGAATGCAGACACACATAGGATTTTGGTCTACATACCTCCTAAGGATTATCTTCGATGGAAGAATAGAGAGCAAGAAAAGAAGAGGAAGACATAGACAAATGTTGTTGGACTGGACGATGACGGACCGGATGCAGCAAGCTCATGGAGAAGACAGGATATCATGAGGAGTGGCGTACTAGACACATGAACCTGCCAGAGAGCACAGAGCCTGAAGACGAAGATTATACAGGGGGTCCTTAATCAGCCAAAGGTATGAAGTGAATTTTGGACAATGATTTAAATATGCGTGTGCAGTGATCATGTCTTATGGCTGAGCCTCTGCTAACATTGCGAGTAATCTGGCGCGTGCATGTCGAATTCATGGAACCAGCTGCGCTGATTTTAACCGACAAAGTCCTCTCTTTGTCAAGCAGCCACACACAGACAACGACGACCCATTCAATATCAACTGACCCGTTATAGCTGTCCGCATGAGGCTGAAGCACGTGAGCAGATATTGGCTGATTAGTGACGCATGTAAAGTCAAGTTGATGGCCCAGTGTGCAGACAACAGAGACCTTTTACTCAGTACTTTTTTGCTCTCGAGTAGGCCTACCAGTTTAAAGTACTTTTATACTTACAGCCTATTGTGAAACTTGGGCACGACGACGATGATACTGGTGTTGACACGGATTAGATTTTGTTGTTTAGTATATTTAAGCTATATTCGTTTATTTTAACTTGTAAGAACTACATTGTAAGAATATAATTATTAATAAGCCGGGCTAGCATTTATAGCGGCATGACTAATTAGCACACGCCTGTCACAAAAGAAGACCAGTAGAGGGAAAGAGGAGGGATGAACAGGTGTGCTCTGTACAGTAATATCATCATCGTAATACCCAAGTTTAATAACACAACACAAGTAATTGTACTTGTTCTCGTACTTGGGTAATCGTAAAGAAGTTATTGTAATTTTTATATCGTGATACAGATTTAGTAATATAATGAATTGTAATTACGACGATTTATATAGCGCCATAGTTAGCGAGCTGCCTATAGGGTGCTTCCAAGGTCAGTTGTCATGTGAAAAGTGTGTGCTAAGTGTCAGTTAGCAGATAGTTTCAATTGCTTTTTGAACGTAAACACTCTCGGTCTCCCGAATAGATGTCAGAAATCTATTCCACGCTCGAGGGTCAGCGACCCGAAAGACCCGATCATCCGTCTATATATATATATATATATATATATATATATATATATATATATATATATATATATATATATATATATATATATATATATATATATATATATATATATATATATATATATATATATATATATATATATATATATATATATATATATATATATATATATATATATATATATAGGCCTGAAAGTATGTATTTATAGTGAATAGGCCTAGCATGAAATTAGCATAGGCCTATGCGCCAGCACGTCATAAGGGATTATTGCGCAGTTCCGGAAGTTATCAGAGATGAACTCAGATTGAAGCAACCATTGTCTCATTGTCCTTTTCTCAGCTTAAAAATGATTCACTGATATTTGAATGCAAGTGAGAGTCTATTTAAATAAATAGTGTGGATGTAAGCTATTTAAAACTTAGAGTTACTGTGTAATTCTTTAATCAGTATAATTCAGTTAACGATCGTCATGAATGTGATACATAACTAATTAGTTTTTGTAAAATCATTTATAGATATATTATGTGATGATCTAAAATATTATATAGCTATAGATTACTCCTCTTGAAGAAATTCATCGTTAGCTTAAAGATGTTGCACTTCGTTGCACCCCTACACACAGGCAAATGATGCTCGAACAGCCAAGGTCGGATCCGGATGAGAGAAATACGACCATGACGCCCCACTTGATTTAGGGGCACACAATTGAGTTGCCCCAAACTAGTTTGAGTTGATTTGATAACGTTTGTTTAACGACGCCGTCATATCTAGATGATTGGCGTTCTAGTCTGGGCGAAGGTTGGCAACTAAAGAGGGCCCTCAAATCCTGGGCAACTAAAAAGGATGAGAAAATTTAGAAAAGCTCAAATTCTGAGAAGAGAAGAGAAAGACTGTTTGCTTTTCCCTCTTTACTATAGGCATCTACATATAAAGTTGACAAATACATATTCAGTGTCAGTTTGATGACGACAAAAAGGCTGCTGCTGTTAATGATGATGATGATCACAGTCCAGGTGCCACCACTTCCGCTGCCACCGCTACCCTTATCACCACTGTAAACGTCATCGTCGTCATTACCGCCATCATCCGCATCATCATCATCTTCTTCGTCATCAGCATCAGCATCATTATCATTATCATCATCATCATCATCATCATCATCATCACCACCACCACCACCACTATCATCATCCATAACCATCAACATAATTTAACACAGATAGGCCAAAGAACCTTTGATAACTCATTCAACTGGAATTCAGTCACTTGAGCTAACCGGTGATGGCCATAAGCTTAAAATATAAGCGACTTCTTTTTCTCAGTCTCGGCATGTTGATATGACTGAAAATTCCAGTATTACACTGTAAGTTAACACAGATATTGGAGGACTGCGGGGATGATATCAAGCCTATTTTAAATAAATGATGGGCATCTGCTGCGAGTAGACAGTTAATTTATGCAGCGCTCCTGGTCTTAGGATTAATGTCCATGACCGTAGTTTCGTCTGTTGGCCGTTCAGTCTTTTCCAATCATCCATTAAATCAGCTAACGAATGATGCATTGAGAGACAGTGAATCGATTTCTGTTCGCTGGAGATCTTCTAGTTGATCGATCTTTAATCGAAACACGTGAAACCGATCCCCAGGGAAACCGAACGGAGGCAAATCCCGCCTCAACGTGATTGGTTGCTAACGTTAACTATAGATCAAAATGGCCGCCTTCGTTAAAATTTAATTCCACGTCTTCTTCGGGTCTATTGACGTCTAAAAATTCCTGTAGCAGTGAGCAGTTGAGACTATATTAATTTGGATTGCATGAAATGCATATTAAAACTTTACATAGTCGAATAATAATTTTTGTGACTACATCTCTGCTACCTTGGAGAATTTCCAGAAGGTGCTGGACAAAATGTTACCAACAAACACACGTTCCCGAGTTCCTTGCAATGAATATAGGCCTAAGTAAGTAAGTAATACATCTGTTAATACCCCATAAGGGTCGATGTCCATCGTCTGAGCGAGAAATCGTAGGCGTGGATGAGTCGCAGCACTCAGACAACAAAAGCAAGACGGTACAAACAGGTCTTAAACCGCTTTAAGCTTGACTCTCTAGCGAAACATTGTTATTGTTATAAATAATGTAAACAGATCAATAGACTAAGGTAGACTGAGAAAGATTCGAGAGCCGGTTCCCATGAATTGCCAGTAAGTGATCTAAACACTCGTATTCATAAATGAGTTTAAGATCAGCACGTCTTCTTGTAAACAATGAATTCACAAAGAATTTCTTGAACGGCCTAATTAGCTATCTTGTATTGGGTGAAGTTGTATTTTCAGTTCACAGTCTGTTCGTCAAAACGATCGTTTTGTAAAGCAAGTAAGCTTATTACCACAGATCATTCATTGCACACGTCTATAAAAACAGAACCCAAGCGACGCTTGTATGAAGCTGAAACCCAATAACGGCAGTTAGGCAACATGCATCCTCTGTCGTATACATGTACTTATCACGACACTTAATACAAAGCCTTTCGTGTATAGTGTCTGATTCCCCAGCAACCGGTTCTAGAATGCCATAGAGTACAAACTCTAATTCGCTAGCTATTGTCAAGTGTCACTGTTGGAGACAATGTGGACGCAGAACATTAGTTGCCTACGTTGATTTCAATATAGTTGGATATAATCGCTTGGCGTTGTGGAGATCAGCCATCCAGCATCTGCTGCCATCTATCGATTCCAAGCGACGATATAAAGCTCTGCGTAATCGTAATTCCGAGATTTCTACAGCGTCCAACGAAAGTCACGTCACGGGGACCATCTTATTCACAGGCGCTCAGTTAAAACAAAATCTATAGGAAAAGGGTTCAGATTCAGGTCAAGATCCAAAAGTCAGGCAGAGAGACAGCGTGGCAGCTACGGTGTGTGATGTTTGGGATTGGAGGAGAGCTAAAAAGAAGAAGGGGTGAGTATCAAAGTACTGGTTTATAGATGGCGACAAAGCATCACGGATCCTCTTAAATATTTTATGGCAAGTTTAGGTGAAATAACTGGCTCTATTTGCCACCGTTCTTCAAGACCTGTTCTTTTGAAAGCCCTAGAACTTCATGAATATTCTTTCGAAAATTTCATCCAATTCCGCTGCTGCATCTATGTGCAGTGAAGTATCAATTTCTTAGCTGAGAATCGTAATCGTAATTCCGACATTTCTACAGCGCCCAACGAAAACCACGTCAGGGGGACCAGCTTATTCACAGGCGCTCAGTCAAAACCAAATCGATAGGCAAAAGGGTTCAGTTCCAGGTCAAGATCCAAAAGTCAGGCAGAGAGCCTGGCGGCTACGGTGGGTGATGTTTGGAATTGGAGAGGAAATAGAGACAAGAAGAATAGGAGTTAGGCCAATAGAATTAGGCCATAGATGCAAATCGGCTATACGTTGAGCTTAAATCTGGGAAAACAGGTGTCTTTCTAGTTCACGCAACTGCAGTAATTACCGCCCAAAAAGTGAGTTGGCTGCCGGCGAAATTGACTCTTATTAGTTATTGAAAACTTATCTCTTACTCTCAACATGTGGCTCATGATGCTTCCTGTTGCCTACCTTCGAAGTGCATCTCTGAGCTATATTAAAGAGTATTATCAAATTACAGTAGTACTGTATTCATAATTAGTTCAATTTACTGCTTTCCCCGTTCACCACAACACAATCATTCAGGTAGGCAGCTGACATATGAAGCCTCTCAGTCATTAAGTCTTGACAACGCAATTTGCTGTGAGGATGTCATCCAGCATTCAAATCGGCGTCTCATGTAGCAGTAGGTGGGAATATATTATTGGTCTTTCGACGATAAAATCAGAGCTTTGTGACAAATCGTCTACTTCAGTCTTACTATATATGTGTATTCGCTGTTCAGCTATCAATTGCCTCAACTGGACCTGGGTTATTCTAGGAAGATCGATCACTACGCCGAATTATTCGCTAAATTGTTGAGACCTTTACTGCTCTTAATTTCCGTGTAACCTCAGTGCTCATCAAGTGTAGGAGGTAAGAGAGGTTGAAGATCGTAGAAGGTAAGAGCCGATAAATGGTTATTATTATCGGCGTGTCTAACATTGAAATAATGTGGCAAAATCTTTCTGTAAAATTCTAAACGCACGACTTATCCGTCTATTTCATGCATATCAACTCAATTTTTTCACGAAGCTCTGCGCTGAACGTCATCCGTCAACGTTCGTTGCTACGGCGGCTATCTCGTCACGGATGACTACTCCCTCTCCGGATATTCCAGTCCACAGCTGACCATATCAGTTCTAATTAGAGTAAATCGAGCGTGACGGATTGTTGGCCATTGGTAGTCCTGTCCAGTCCTTTGCTGACCTTTCGCCGGTCATGGGCGCCGACCATGTATCCGACTCAAAGGAAATAAATCTGGAACATGCGAGTTGTCCCGTCGGCTGGAATGGACTGCAGCTGGAGTTCGGCTTCCGTGCCAGTCAGGTACACGATATGCGCAGACACGGAAAAGCCAGTAACTGAGTCAGCCTGCACCGCGTGCTAAACATAGGTGCAGCGCTTTAAAATGATTTCGTTTAGGTGTGATAAATGGACCTGAAATTGGGCTGATTTCCATCCAAGATAAATATGAACATTTTAATCAGGACTCCGACTGCAACTGCAAGACCACGACTTCCATATGTAGGTATGTATGCTGGTATGTATGTAGGTATGTATGTAGGTATGTATGTAGGTATGTATGCAGGTATGTATGCAGGTATGTATGTAGGTATGTATGTAGGTATGTATGTAGGTATGTATGTAGGTATGTATGTAGGTATGTATGTAGGTATGTATGTAGGTATGTATGCAGGTATGTATGTAGGTATGTATGTAGGTATGTATGTAGGTATGTATGTAGGTATGTATGCAGGTATGTATGTAGATATGTATGTAGGTATGTATGTAGGTATGTATGTAGGTATGTATGTAGGTATGTATGTAGGTATGTATGTAGGTATGTATGTAGGCATGTATGTAGGTACAAATGCTGCAACAAGACGAGTGCAAAATGTAATTAGGTTATTAACACTTGCCGCTGGATTGCAGCCATTGCACCGGGTGCCAAACAGAGGTAGATACATGAATTGTGCAAATCTGTGTCGAAAAATTGCCTGGCCCTAAAAGTAAAAGTAAAAGTAATAGTCTGTCCGTAAAGTTTTCAATTTTTTTTGTAAACTAAATATTCTTTGGTTAGCAACCCAACCAGTTGTTTTAGTGAAATAACTCGAGAGATCGGCGCCAGTTTTGCCGCTTTGTAGATTTAAGTTTTAGAGAAAATTTTAAACAGACTACAAAATCATATTGAATTAGTAAAAGCTGCTCGGCTCTACATCTTTTCATAAAATGAAATAACGTCCCATGTTACCGAAAATCCTCTTACGTCTATGACGACATTTAACGGCCATGGTGGACAAGTATAATAAATTATTACCTAAGCCTTACAGCCACATAAGCATTTCAATAATAATTATAAATAATTAAGCTGCAGAACTGCATATCACATACGAAACTTTAAACCGGTCTGTAAGAGGCTTCTAAACATAAGTTTGAACACAAACTTTTTATGCATACATTGAGTAAGTAAGTAAGTAAGTATATTCTTTATTAACCAACAGCTAATCGCACAAATATAAGAACACAAAAAGCTTAATATGCATACAAAATCCTAATAATAAAACATTTATGCGTTAAATTACCAGCGCGAGTTAACGGTTTCACGAAATTTAGAACTATTCAGAACCGACGGTCAAACTGACCACTGAGAGATTTTAGACGATCCCTTCACAGACACTTCTTCATAATCAAATTTACGTTTTCGTTTTACTTTGCTCCACGCAGAGTCATTTAATCGGCGAAAATCGCATTTGCAAATTCGAATCAGAGCCGAGCAGAACGAAAGCGCTTGCCTAAAATCGATCGTTTACTTATCGAAAACGGACGATTACTGGCAACAACGCAACGGCGTTCGAAGGACACTCGGAAATCGTGCAAGCCATGTCGAGGAAGTGGTCGATACTATCTGCTCGCCTTAATGGTACTCTAGTTAATCGGGTTTGTTTGTCTGCCACTGAACTCTGTCAGAAGAGATCGCTTATCGCTGGCATTGCCCGCCGCACCGATTGTTACGCAGCCTGACCTAGTGCTTTGAGTCGGCCGGAAGTGATGTTCTTTGTCGTGACATCATGGCGTCGTCGCTGGCCGATGATTGAGCGTTCCCTTTTGTTTGTAGTTCTCTGGACTGATTATTTAATTTTCCGCCTGTGGAACGATGGGAGAGCTCTCCGCGAACAGATCAATTCCGGAAGGATGATCGATCGATCGACCGAGGTTCGATATCGCCGCACAAGTAAACGATGGACAGTCGAAGGGTACGATTCTGCATGACGCTGACGACTAAACCGCACCGTTTGCAATAAGAATCAGTACCACCATTTTTATAATCGCCTCAACCGATAGCCAAGAAGACAAACGACTGAGTCCTGGTAAAGCTGGGTCAGTATCGCCTTTTCCAGTCGGTGTAGGTTTTTAAGTCGGTATCGGTTTTAAAGTCACTAGCGGTTTTTCTCGGTATTGTTTTTAATTGATTCGGTTTCGGTTTTCAAAATACCGCGATTTCAGTATCGCTTTTAGGTTTTTATGTCTTTTTCATGCATAAGTTTATATTTTATGGTCCAGTTTTGCTTTTGTGTTTTGCATATTTCGCAACTGCACAGCATTCAGTGCTGTTTTACTGTAACAAAGTTTTATGTTAAAGATTAAAATTGTATTTAATGTGTTCAGCTACATGTGATGTGTTAGTTATGAGTTTTTAAAAATTGGCTGTAGTTCTGTACACGATGCCTCGTAAGGAATGAACCCTACCTTAACACTCATACATAAGAATGACACCTATCTTTTTGCCACAACGACATAAAACAAAAAACCATGAAAAATAACATCAGCAGCTCTAAAGATAACAGCAACGCCAACAAAGACCCTAACCTTATTGCTGATCGATATGCTGTTCAAAACTAGAAGTGACCCTACCATACTCTACCCAGTGCAGTAGTACATTTCTGTTGGCAAGGGTGAAGGACGCAGGGTTTCACTGTGTCGTGTTTTCAGGGGCTTTAGGTCGCTATCTCGTGGGCTGAGGCTAGTTGTGTGAATCGAAGCGCGTCGTCTTGAAGAGTGGTTCTGTACTCTTGGCGCCCATTCCGGCTCACTCATCCCTGCAGTAAATTTCGGACGATAGGCACGGTTCCATACAGTAGGCACGGCCATTGAATTCAACGACGCGAAACCTAAAGCTGTGACCGAGGCAGAGTCACAGTGCCTTGGCCGGAATTGACGGTTCTCAAATGAATAGAGAAACATAGAAGGCTATATGCATGCCTATAACTTCAGAACAGAGCAACATGTGCAACGGGCATTGAATTTATTGCCTCGTTTAAACCAGCGCAGTTCGTTGGATCTGACTGATTATTTCAGTTATGAAATTTGCTATTGGAAGATCTTAATTCTTCTTCGGCCTTTTTCTGCTGCTGTTTTGAGAATAACGCAGGGCAAGGTACTAGGTACTAAGGTATTACTTCTAACATGTAACATGATACGCAGTTGGTCTACTCGGATATGGAAAAGTATAGCATCAGATAATGACGTTTGTCGGAGATGGTAAATAAGATACGAAGTTATGTATGGCTAATAGTAGCAACATGTCTGTTTCTACAATTAAATAAATATTTATTTAGTAAATAACTAAATGCATATTTCCGTATCGAAAGGCCCAACTTTAGCCTATTATCACTCATCACTCAGTTCTGTTTGGCAGAAATTTGTTTCGAGATCTCGGCTCCATCTGCGTCCCTTAGCGAACTCAGTTTTAATGAGTACACTGACCGTACACTGTCAGTGGGAAGATCAGACGGCTAGGGAGAGGACTAGCCACCGGCCCTCATATGCCAAGGCTAAGAAAAATGAAGTTGCTAAGACTTCTTGCACTTGGCTGCCTATCAAGCTCGCTTAAGAGACTGTTCATCTTTTCTTCTTCTTCATCTTCTTCTTCTTTCTTTCTTTCTTTTTTCTTTTCCTTCTTATTGTATTTGAAACGACTCGTTTATAGCCTAATATTGTAATACAGTCACCCGTTCTATATACCTGACTACCGGTGACTCTTCTAGTTGTCTTTTAGTTATCTGAGCTATGTTCACTTACAGGATACTATCCTGTTCTTAATGACACTTAACATCATTAGTGACTCTTAACATCAAGTCTAGCGCAGTGAGCGCCACTGATTAGTCTTTGCCTGAAGAGGCGCTCTACAAATTTAAAATTACAATTACAATTACCGTAGAATCGAATAAGCTGACTTTATATAACTCTGATTCGGAATGACCCTATATAATTAAGTGCTAGATATACGATGCGATTACTAATTTCAGAGCATCAAGAAAATTCCTAAAACACGAAACAAGAGCGCTGATGTACATTCCATCTATATACACACGAAGGATTACACAGCGCCCTACATTAATTCACCGCAAACTAGAGCCAACTGCAGGTCAAGACCTGAGTCATGTTTGCTATCCAACGGGTGAGAAGAAAACAAGCGGCAAATGTTTAAACAAAATTTAAAATAAACTAATTCAAGCTTGTTATTGAACCTGTGTATAGATCGAAAGGCGAACTCCTGAACATACACATGCATGTATAGTTGGCAGCAAGGTAGCGTATACCATAAATTGTTTATGATTTGTTCATAAGTTACAGGGTACCGTAAATTGCATGAGTTAGTTAAAAGGTAGATCACAGTGACCAGTAGATTTTTTTAATTTTTTACAAATTTTTTATTTATTTAAAATTTTTAAAAACTGTAGTTGAGAAGCAGGTCTTCGAAAGCAAACTTCTTTCTCGTTATCGATTGTAAAGTTCACCAGCTGCACGAGTAGGTTTTAAGCAGCTGTTTTTCCTATAAAACTAATCATATTCGATGATTGCATTGACAGAATATATACCACTACGAGCGCTGAACCCATGGTTTATGATGATGATGATTGACAGAAGAACGTGGACTTTAAGTGAGAATGAATGCATATATAGTTTCTCACGAAACGAAAAGGGGCTCGCATTGAACTGGTGTTTTTCACAGGGAGTGGCAAGTCCTTAATGCTTATATCAGGCTTCCGGCGTAGGCGTCGTTCATTTGCCGTGTTCGGTTACAAATTTCCTATAGAAAACTACAGTCAACATGTTATTGTTTAATTTGCTCCCATCCTCGCTGAGCTACGCCCCACATATTATTGACTATTTCCTGACGAGGGATGTATAGCAAAGCGCTACGGTCGGTAAGTGCACTTGTAGGTTGAGACTGTAAATTCTGGCTTCAGTTTCCACGATTTTACTTTACAGAATCACAGCTACAACACTGTATCATGCTTCACTTCACTTCACTGAGTTCTCAGTTCCAAATCCAGTCTTAAGGTAGCCGAAAACGGAATCGATCCTACTCGATCAGACTGGAAAATTGCATCGGTTCGGTGTACATTGCCAGTTTTTGTCAGTCTGGACGACTGACAAAAAAGCAGCCGATCGGAGAAAATTAATCCAGTCTGAACGTTTCAATCTGTTCGGTTCCGGTCGGTTCGGTCTACAGCCGCCGGGACGCAGGGCTGTCAGAGAAGCGTTTGTTCGGAACTCTTCGCCTCCACAAATATCCAGCTGACCGTTCTGTATCACCTGAGAGTCTGTGAAACTTTAGCTTCGGTACTATTAAATAAAAGCATATATGTAGGCGCAAATCTTAACATGCTCTTTCATATGTATATCCATATCAAGAGATATGTATGCACCTTTATTATTATGCATCTTATCCTGATTCTTCCTCTTCTCCTTGTCTTCTCCTTGTCTCTCTTCTCGCTTCAACTTCAAACACCATCCACCGTATATATCCGTCAGACTGTCTGACTGCCTGACTTCTGGATCTTGATCTGGAACCGAACCCTTTTGCCAATTGATTTTGGTTTGACTGAGCGCCTGGTTCCCGCGACTTGGCTTTCTTTGGGCGCCGTAGAAATCTCGGGATTACGATTACGATTAAGATCCTTCTATAAATGTACGTCTGTATATGTGTACTTGTATATGCACAAGCATATTTATTCACGTTTCTTGACCAAAGAATAACTTAAGGGTGAAGAGCGTTACAGTAATTGAGACATGAGAAACTGAGGCCGCAGACTGATGCGTCCAATCCCATCACGCACAGACATCAATCATGTGACAGAAAGTGACAGCGACGACGCCATGACTTAATCCAATCGCGGCCTGCTACTAGGCGCCAGTGACATCATGATGGCGTCATAGAGTCTCGTGAACTCGTCACAGATGCATCGCTGCCACCTCAACGGCCCTCCTTCTAACTGTTTGCATCCGACGGTCGGTTTACGTCAGGGCGACTCACATGGCTGGTAGCTTCCGCTCGTCGTGTTCTTGGCGATGTAGTCTTTTCCTGTGCACGAGACAGATTTCTAAGGGTTAAAACACTTATTTACTGATGGAAGGTAAATCCGATTAGTCTAATTTAGTGGCTTAACTGCATCCACCGCCAGATGCCGGCATAAGCGTCGGATTCTCCGACTTTAGCGACATACATATACCGGCGGCACAAAGCAAGCAAATCGCCCGCTGCTGCAAACCGCATTACGCTGTAGTATACGACTTATATTAGATTTGTAGAGATGGGATTTATTTTGCTGCCTCTGGATTGATCCAGAGCGCAGGTGTTCCGCCAGGAAAAGAATTTGCAATACATCCAAACAACGAGTCCATCGTAGAACGCTCGAACGATCCTCCGATTTCAATACATCTATCCATTCAGTCACCTGAAGTCGGCCTTTGTGCGTGCATGTGTGTTCAACAGCATGACATATATTCGTAATCGAAAGTAATTGCACATTTATATCGCGCCTTTTCAAGGAAACTCCTTCGAGGTGCTCCCGACCTGATTACACAAGACCACGTTCAGATTGAATGATCTTTGATCGGTGGCGAAGTAGAGGCAGAGAAAGGACAAGAAGCTCATTGCGCAGGTTGCAAGGCAGTCTGTTCCAGAGTGAAGAGCCGAGCACGGCGAAATGCTATACGACGTTGAATAATGGAAGTATACGGGACAAAGGGAACATCTTATGCTACACGTTATTTTATACAGTTATATCATTGTTATAGGTGCATAAAATTATGTTTGTATAAAAAACCTGACCTGCATTATTCAGAATGTTCTCACCTTTAACGCATTTTTACAAACAACTGCTAATTAATTAATTTGTTTGGGCGGAGGAGAGATTTCATTCAGATACAGCAGGCGTGCAATAGAAACGACTTGGTAACAAGCCGTTCTACGCATATAGCTCTCACACGTTGTCAAATTAATCTGAGAAGGTGTCGATTCGTTTTAATCAGTTCGTTGTAATTTATTTATGATCTTGTAATCTGTTGAGAATGTTTTTTCTCGCATGGACCTACAGAAATGATGATCATTTGTACACGTCTAGACACTTTCTGTCACATGATTGATGTCTGTGCGTGATGGGATTGGACGCATCAGTCTGCGCTTTGCGCGGATATGTATACGTTCAGTCTTCTTCTTCATCAGATTCTGCTGTTCTGAACTGTTCGGAGCATATCAATTACGACAGATTGAACCGGTCGTAAACGCATAGCCATCCCTCCCTTTACCCTCCCTCCTATTTTTCTCTTTCCCTCTTTCCCTTTCTTCCTCCATACTTCTCTTTTTCTCCCTCCTTCCCTTTCTCTCTCCCTCCTTCCCTCTCTCCTTCCTTGTCTTTCTTCCTGCGTCCGTCCGTCTCTCCCTCCCGCCTCAGACAGTTAATCTTTTTCGAGTGTTTGCGAAGTGGAATCGTTGAAACATTGCAATCTTATTGAATCGAATCAATTGATATATCTTAAGAAGTTCTTAAGCTCTTCCCAGACACACAAAATGCTGAAAGAGTTAATGCTTGATAATATTAATGCGATATATTGACACGCACTCATTATATTATATATAGCCTATACAAATGTATGTATATATACATATTAAGTAAACGTAAATGCATACAAAAACAAAATCATACAAAGATAGTTCTTTCACTGCACATTCTTTTCAGTTTCTTTTATGAAGGGTAGCCTATAACCAAATTTCCACTAACAAATTGCTTAATAAGCGCAGATATTATATATACGTGTGCATATGTGTTTGTGTATATACAGGCTTACGTACGTAACCATGTGTGTTTCAAGCACAAGAGAGAATACTTAAAAGGTAACAGCCCAAGGATTAGTCTTGAAAGATTGCTAAGAAATAGAGATTATGTAAAATTGCGTAAATGTACAAAGAAGAGCAACGACTGAGTATAGTTTATCCGGTAAAAGACATCGTTAAAATTCTTCCCTCTATCCAGCATGCACTCCCACTGGTCATATAACATATAAGCCAAGCTGATAGTTAGACAAATTTTTGGCACAAAATCCGCCAAACCAAAATATATTACCCGGCATTAGTAGTGGATTCGAGTTTTCATTAACTAGCAAGATATATATAGATATAGATATAGATGGATATAGATATAGATTTAGATTTAGATATAGATGTAGATGTAGATGTAGATGTAGATATATAGATATAGATATATCGATATAGATATAGATATGGTGTGGTTATATCGCTGACCGACCTACAGACCTACATTACCTGATACTGTATATAATATTGATGAAGTCTATATAACAAGAAAGTCGTGGCTCTTTGTGGTAATCATATGTGTCTTTATCTTTAGATCAAACTGTGCGAGCTGCGTTAAGCCATATAACTATATATGTGCACTTAGTTTTAGCCACAGTCAGACCTATATACTGTAGGTCCGCATTTTTCCGTATTTGCCAACAGTAGCATCCTTCAGGCTTGTTCAGTTGAACGCACAGTGATTTCAGTTGTTAACAACACGACCAACTGACTATAGCATAAATATACTTCGCTGTCCGCTGGTGCACGAATGAGTCCGTGGACAATAATATTCCACTGCTTAACTCTGAGACAACGCTCATGATTAACTGTTCAACTGTGGGCAATAAACGATTGGAGCTCCACGGTGCTGACACTAGCCGACCCAGTGTCTTTGGTATCGCTTCCATTTGACCATAAAACACTCAGGGATGTTCGCATTCTTATAGGTTGTAAAACAGAGCTGGGAAAATGGCGATAAATTCGCTTTTCACTAAGCCATACAACCTTCAGGGTGCAGAAACAAACCACGGATTTGCCAGCTTAGGCCTACACACATAGAACCAATATTTTAAAGTTTTTAAATCAAACTGCTTCATTCATAGGTTATATTTCAGATTATGACATCTTTATCTAGTCTTATCTTATGCCTAACCCTACCTTATCGTATCTTGCCTTGCCCGCCTTATCTTATCTAACTCTAACTTATCTTATCTTGCCTTGGCTGTCGATTCATTTTACTTGAAGAAGCATCCTCGTGGGAAGCTTGCATAAAACATGATAGATTACGTAACACTGTATGAGTGGTCATTGATTATTATTGCACATATTTAGGCGTTCAATGGAGCGGCTAAATGTACCTAGGAATCGTGGTGTGTATACGGGGCGTCCGAAGCATACAAGACTGTAATTAACTTACGCAGCTATTAAACATGAAGCCGACTTAATTGGTTGCAGCGGCAGCGCCGACATCGTTCTCGTCTGCCATGCAGTCTCGCTGGACTATTGACCTATAAAATGTTAGCCGATCTCATGTATACCTGCATCGACCGAGATATGCGAGGCTCACGCTGTTTAAACATGCATGCACTGATCAATAGGCTTCTCCTATGAAACAATCTCGGAAGCATACTGCTTTCAGCACACCTGTCACCCATATATAAATGTTAAATGTTCGTTACCTTATACTACATATATCTATACATTACTTCAGCGAACTGCATATATGTATATATGTATATATAATATATGTATGTATATATATATATGTATATATATAATATATGTGTATATACATACATACATATATATGTATATATATAGTATATGTATATATATACATACATACATATATATTATATATATACATATATACATATATGTATATATGTATATATATAATATGTGTATATACATACATACATATATATGTATATATATAATATATGTATATATATACATACACATATATTATATATATACATATATACATATATGCAGTTCGCTGAAGTAATGTATAGATATATGTAGTATAAGGTAACGAACATTTAAATAGCACCTGTTTAATAAATTGTAGGCGGTCAGGCATTTTACATTTGAGCGTTTAAGTAGAAACATCATCGTCAGCGTCATCATAATCATCATCATCATCACCACCACCACCATCATCACCACCACCACCACCATCATCATCATCATAATCATCACCACCACCACCATCATCATCATCATTTACCACCATCACAGCCACCACCGGCGCCTCCGGCACCACTACCGCAAATACCAGCATCAACATATCAGTTCTTGACGCCAGCCTTTAGGAATCAACTGCTGCGAAAGAATTATTTTGATCGTTTGTGAAATCTGAGTGCATTCTTCATATTCAGTTCGTATCGTGTTATGTCTTCGTTTATGACTTCGTCTTCCTTCGCTTTTCCTTTCATTCGAATTTGGCACACGACGCCTTGTTTTGTATCGAGACAACAAGAATTCTTTCCCGAAACAAAGCATTGGAGTCTTTATCCATTGGAGTTGTTCTGTTAGCCAAGACTCTCTTAGAAATTACTTCGTTTCTTATTCTGCTTTGCAATCATGATATTCCTGAATTTTCAGTGGACACGCTTCTATAAGTTTCCATAGACGTGAAACCAAATGCTTTACCTTTACCTTTTCATATCTGCACCATATTTTGTTCCCTTTGTAGACCTACATACAGTCTTTCTGACCCAGGTTAGAATGGCTCGTTACATATACAGCACAGTACGGGTCTACATGTGTACATGTAAATGGACTCACACTTGTAAATCAAAGACAAATTCATAAGCCGCCATCTCATAGCGTTTCGTATTTGGCTTTCATGTCATCTGCTAGATTTCGTCGTAAACATCGCAGCTATTTTCCCGCATATCCACTGAGGAGTGGCTTGCATGCACAAGTAGTCCGACCTAAGCACAGCCTTGTGTCCTGCCGCGGCGGAATCTGACTGGGGCACGTTCAGCTGGTGTCATAAATGCCGGGTAATTACACGCCCTTACAGTTCACGATCGGTACACTTGTTACTGTTAATTGTACGCTTGCCGTCTGTGTTGATGCCCTCTCGTTTGACGTCTAAGTCCTTCGCGATCTTTAACGGGAAAAGAACACTCAGAAGTCATGACTGTACGACTACGATCTAGCAACATTTCAACTTGAACTGAAAAACACTTCATACGAAAATATCCAAACATTTTTTCGAACATGAACGGCCATTTTGCGATGACTACAGTAACATCGATAACGATAATTAGATTAACATTAACAAGTACCTTTAAATTTCTGGCTGATCAGACTCTCTATTCTGCTCTCTTATAATTAATCTTTTGTCTTCCAGCCAGACAACAGTCCTGTGACCTTAAACGAAAATGCCATAGAGAGTACTCTGATGATCGTCGATAATAGAAATAACAGTAATTAATAAATCTAAGCGAACCGTTAATATTTTAAGATATGAGAAATAAACAGAAATTTATCGTTATTGCGCACATATCAAATATATTATCGGCAACTGGTACAAATATTGTACTGAGATCAAGGGAGTCGATCAAAGGAAGTCCACCCTTGCCCAGACAATATATTTTTTTAATGTGCCCAGCCATTGGTTGGGCTTCGGTATTATTTGCTCTGCAAAAATTGGTAAAGACAGCTGTTGTGCAAGCGGAAATTACGCTGTAAAGTAGTGACATCGATTTAGACTCTGCAGACGTAGGTCTGTGTGTCTGCCTGCATTAGGTCTACTGGAAGATAAAGAATGATTGACCTGCGAAAGCCAAGTTTCAATTAAAGGTCACGAATCTGATGTGCTGTTCAATAGCTGTTCTCACCTTAGGCTATTATAACTAGTTTGAGCTAAGGAAAACAGTTATAAACAAAGCACAGACAAAATAAAAAAAATACATAACTATAAATTCAAAAGTTGAAACTTGAAATGGATATTCTAGAGGTGTGGGAGCTAATAGGCGGAAATGAAGAACTTAATATGTAGCCGGCCCTACTGACGAATCCATGGCGCGAGGGGCCAGCTGAGTCATGGTTTTTCTGAGATTTGAATTGGACTTTGGCTTTTGATTATATGATGTACTGTTGCTGAAACTCCGCCTCGGGGGGTTGCAAACCAGCAACTCTTCGTGCCGGTCCCAAGCCCGGATAAAGGAGGAGGGTTTGTCAGATGAGTGTCGATGCGCTGACAGTAAAAAACAAAGACGATTGAAATCTGATGCCAAGTAACAGTGGAAGAACATGGTGAAAATGGCATCGGACACCTACGGGCGCTGAGCCCACGGTTCATGATGATGATGATGACTGGTGCTGAACTCCACGAAACATTGAACAATTTATGCATAAAATGGTCTTATAATAGCTATGTAGCCTAAATGTTTTCGGCTTCAGGGTCTTCGTCGTTAAACAGCAACTATTATTATTATTATTATTATTATTACTACTACTACTACCACTACTACTACTACTACTACTACTACTCCCACTGCTGCTGCTGCTGCTGCTGCTGCTACTACTACTACTACTACTACTACTACTACTCCCACTGCTGCTGCTGCTGCTGCTGCTACTACTACTACTACTACTACTACTACTACTACTACTACTACTACTACTGCTACTACTACTACTATTAGCGTGAGGGTTCACTCTCAGAAAGTCATCACGAAGATAGAAGAAGCTCCCTTTCAACCCAGGCCTCCATCACTCTAGTCCACGCATTTATCTGCTCCAGAATTGACTTTGGAAACACGGTTTTTGCCGGTATTTTTCCCTCTCCCAACTTCAGTCTGTCCTAAATGCTGCAGCTCGCTTGATTGGCGGCATTTCAAAGTTTGGCCATATCTCCTTATTCATGCTGGAAAAACTCCACTGGCTTCCAATCCGAGAACGCATCCAATTTAAAATTCTGGCCCTTGTGCGCAGCTGCCTTGTTGGCAGTGCACCTATTTATCTAAGGGAGCTCTGTGTCCCTGTTTCTTCTGTCCCTGGCCGACAACTGCTGCGATCGGCAGTCCAGGGAGACCTGGTAGTTCCTATGGCTCGCACTACTACTGCACAGCGTCGCAGCTTCGCCGTTGTTGGCCCTGCCTCATGGAACAACATGCCTGGTGACCTCAGGCGGGAATTCCTCTCTCTTCCTCCCTCTCTTTTCCGCAAGCGTTTGAAGACCGTGTTATTCCCCATTATAGTCATGGGAAATTGGGTCGGGAGCGCCTCTCATGAGTTTTATCTTGAAGTGGCGCTTTATAAGTTTTTGATTACGATTACGATTACGAGAGGAATCAACTCTCGACAGACAGGGCGAAAGAGACAAGACGACAAGAAAGACTTATCTCTAAATCTAAAGTTAGGCCAAGAACCTGAGAGTGCATGTACTTAGCAAATCTAAATGGATAGTCGAATTGTTATGCCCCTGTAAATAGATTTCTGTTGTAAAGAAACTTGAAACAAAGAGATATCGGAAGGAACATGCAGTCCTATCAGTAAGTATTATATTAAATAAATGCAGTTTCAGGTTTAACCCTTTCAATAAGTGCCTAGGTGTAAAAGTATCTCTAGTTTTAATGATGCACATATATCCATAGCGTAGTCTTAGTGCGGTGTCCGTATGTATCTGGTTATATTGATGTTTCGTTTTTTTTTTTTGGAAACTACTGTACAATATGAACTTTTTCTAAATACCCGTGTGTAGTTTTCGTCATTTCTTAGGAGACCTTGCATATAATATTTATTGCTCACGGCAGAACATTCAGATTATATGGCGGCAACTCTGTTCTCAGCGTTCATCCTGTAACCTAACACGATAGCTATCAGATCGCATCCTAGATGGACAAGATGTAGCTGTCTCGTTATCTTTGATTCTTCAAAAAGCTTTGTATCTGCCTTGTATATTGTGTCAGCCACACATATGCAGAGCACTCACTCAATGCAGACAGATATTGATCTCTATCTATTAACGCAACATGATGCTCTCAAGTGGAAACGAAGGTACACCTTGTTCGAATAAAAGAGAAGCGTCGCATTTGGGTAAAATGGTGACATTATCTGCTAGCGTAATGAAATTCAGATTCAAATTTAAGTGACTAAAAATTACACACTTTGACACTGGTGTATGTCATCATTTGATACAGATCATTCAGAAATTGTCATTTAGTATGCCTAAAACTAGCAAATACCTAAAGTCTTCCTGTGTACACGCAGATCTTAAATTAAGGTGTATTTCACTGGACAGACTAAAAAGTGTAATATTGAATTTTCGACGTAAATACCAAGATTTTTATCTTGAATAGGACTACAGGCCCCTTTCGATAGGCTGAAGGAAGCCGTATGCACATGATGTAGATGAAGTGGAGTTTAAAGTGTTTGGTGAGATGGCAGCTTATTAGGTTACTGAACGAGGGATGATTTAGAAGACATTACTTCTGCGACTGGAGATCTTCGAAGAGGCCGGAGTTCAAAGCGAATAGCAGCACGCAGCACAAAATATGAGGAGTCATAAAGGTCACGAGAAAGAGAAGAGAGACTGAAATACAAAACGAAAGAACGGACAATGGCATGGGTGGCATCATGACCGAGAGATTGAAGAATATGTCGAACATGCCTCAAAAAAGAAACAGGACCGTGTAAAGTGGGATGTGGAAAACTTCAAATGGCAGTGGACCTGGGACTGAGAATCATAACAAGCAACCACAGCCCCACTCAGGTCCATTCAACCATGCCTAAATGCGTTTGATTTATTTGAGGGGTGTGTCATTGAAAGAAGGAAATGCATGTATTAGGAAAAGCCATAGTAAAATAGGAAAACCAAAGTGAAAATGTCGTGTCAAAAAGTTGCGAACAGAGCACAGGAAAAGTTGCAAAATCAAGAGCAAAAGAACGAGAAGTCATGCAAATGAAGCAAAACTGGATGAAAAAATGACTTTGGAAAAGTTCTTCAACAAGTGTCCACCATAAGAGGCCTCAACTGTACATGTATACGATAAAATTGCCCCTCCACTTCACAAATGCCGAATCCATCAGTGTAACTATAGCATGAGTGGACTTAACGAAGATAGCGGACTAATAGTTAATTATGAGCGCCTGTTGGTATCAACCATTGCAAACATTAGTCAGATTAGGGCACTATCCCATACAGTTTCATAGAGTAATGTCAACCCTGGTCCGTCTTTAGCATCTTCTCTGTTTTTCTTCTTATAAAACGAATCCGTATCACTGGCCTTAAATTAGTTCCGATTTGCTCTCAAAACGATACCAAACCATCGCTGTAGGCCTAAATTATTTAGACTTGCACCTAACCTTTATGAAAACAACAAGGATCGAAAGCTCTGAGGTCTTATAGCTGATAAGTGGGGGTTCAAATCTACCTGCTTAGCCTGTTACGTAATATTGCATCATTGTTTTACTTACATTGTGATTTCGTTTTACCGCTTCGTATGCATTGCTGTACTGTAAAATGTGGGCTTCGTCTCGCTCTAATAAAGAATACTTTCTTAATTAGCCTCATCCGCCAATTAGGATCTACTGTTGTGCCTATAAAGAAGAGGGGTTGTAAAGGGCGTCAGATGCGGGTATAATAGGTAGACGATAAAGTGGGCAGATAATTGTTGGGGTGGAGTGCAGATAATTGGGGAAGCTTTGTGTGTAAGAGCACAAACATCGATTGATCATGATCGCTAGCGCACGTGAGAGGTAAACCGACTTATAAGATCTCAGAAGGTCCTTCCTTTCGAATGGACGATGCGGTCGCTCTATGATCATTCGTCGTCTATACATACGTAATGTGCACGTACGCACGTATGTATGTATGTTACAGTATGTATGTATGTATGTATATATGTATGTAATAGTATGTATGTATGTATGTTACAGTATGTATGTATGTATGTATATATGTATGTAACAGTATGTATGTATGTATGTTACAGTATGTATGTATGTATATATGTATGTAACAGTATGTATGTATGTATGTTACAGTATGTATGTATGTATGTATATATGTATGTAACAGTATGTATGTATGTATGTTACAGTATGTATGTATGTATTTATGTATGTATGCATATATGTATGTATGTATGTATGTATGTATGTTGCAGAATGTATCTATGCATGTATCTGTATGTATGCATGTATGTATGTATATGTTCACATACTGTATGTATGTTATGTTACAGTATGTATGTACGTATATATATGTATGTTACAGTATGTATATATGTATGCATGCATGTATGTATGTATCTGTGTATGTATATAGGTGTGTATGTATGTGCATATGTTACAGTATATATGTATGAGTGTATGTATGTATGTTACAATATGTGTATACGTATGTGTGTTACAGTATGGATGTATGTACATATGCATGTATGTATATATGTAAGTATGTATGTTACAGTATGTCTGTATATGTACCTGTTTGTATGTATGTTTATATTCAGTTATCTTTTCACAAACAACTGCACTGAGTTTAACGGCATATATACGTATACCCCTTCCATCACTGGCCAAACAATTGATACCCCACACATGACCATGAACCCCCCTCCTGCTCACTTTCACTCCCTTTAGCTTATCTACCCCATGTGTATCATATCCACGTATATGGAATCTGCCCCTGCACGCGCCGGAGATCGAAGCCGTCGTCAGGCATCGGTGGACTTCTGCTCATCCGTGAATTTTGCAATTTATATGCGCCACATGAGGCACTGACATGCACCCTGTTCAAATAACATGTACGTATGTATGCATGCACACATGTATGTAAGTGTATATATGTAAATGTATGCATGTATGTATGTATGTATATATGTATGTATGTATATACGTATGTAAGTAGATACATGTATGTATGTATGATTCTATGTATATACGTATATATGCAGGCCTACACAATATGTCTACATATACATATGCCTGTATCTGAGAGCTTCATATATATATATATATATATATAGCGCGTTTTCCACCTCTCCATGCAGACGCCTCTCCTTTACACGTGCTTCTCGTGATATTCTTGAAGAAGCAGCAATCTAACGGCCGGATGAGCAGAATGTCTTCACTGACAGGTATAGGCTACACTCGCAGAGAACGAGGCATCGATTAATGAATCCTATTCATGGTTGACAGGTGACGCCCCTGCAGGGCAATTTACACGTATGTATCCGTTTTTAAGACGGACAGTGACAACCTGGGGATTAAACTATCTAAACCCAGTTGTGCCAGTGTCGGATTTCGTTCCCACCCGCGCCCCTTTTGGTTTTATGCCAGCGCCCCTCAAACCATGCATGGTGGACTGCCAGAATGTGGTTCCCCTCTGAAAAGGCTCTTGCCCCCCCTACTCAAGCAATCCTGGAGCCGCCACTGAGTTACGCCTACCGACTGGTCTCTCCTAGGTCGACAGTTTGCAGGTCGCCTTATAAAAGGAAGAGCACAAAGACACATAAAATGTTCTTCTGTTTATTCAGAACAATTCAAGTTTTTGTAAATAATTCGCATCTCAAATTATACGAAACAACCTCTCAGTATTTGCATGATCATGGTTTCGTTGTCAAATCTGCAGCTCAAAAACACCAGGCACACTAAAGGAAACAATAAAGTCTCTACAACGACCAATGTATACACATACGTCCAATTCTCAATTAAAATTATGCAGGGCTTAATACGGAGTTTTCCTCATTTTAATAGCTACACAAAACAGCTGAACAGCATAAATAAATGCTACAAGATACGTATCTGTTGGCCACAACTTTCAATTCAAAAATTTTACAACCAATCATTTATAGGGCCTAATAATATTTCGAAAGACAGTTTTATCTTAAATTGTTTCAGATACGTATACCTAATCTGCAGATATGCCACGTTCTTCTACATCTACTTGTTTTAAAGTATAGCATCAGATCTCTCCTTTAAATTCAGGAAGTGTTAAGTGCACGAAATAAAGATGTGTGAATGTTACACGTGCTAAGTACTATACACATACATTAGAAATAATTTCTTAATAAATTCCGTAGATGCCATTATGTCGTCCATAAAAATAGTTCCAGGTTCAAATCACCCACATCATCATGGCATCGACACTTGCTTTGTTATAATTTGGCACAGTAAAGAGAAAACCGGGTCAGACGCAGGTAATTCTAAACATCTAAACTTGGCAACCCAACAGAAGACGTTCAGTTGGCAAGAACACTTGTAGCCATAAAATGTATATATGTATGTATGTATCTATTGTATGTATGTATGTATGTATGTATGTATTGTATGTATGTATGTATGTATGTATTGTATGTATTGTATGTATTGTATGTGTGTATGTACTGTATATGTATGTATTGTATGTATTGTATGTATGCATGTATTGTATGTAGGTATGTATGTATTTTTATGTATGTATGTATTGTATGTATGTATGTATGTATGTATGTATCCAAGTAGTTGTATAATGCCTGCTGATAAATCACAGTAATTACAATCCCTTTAATGCTGAACAATGCAGCTTTTAATCAGACATTTTTCTATTGGTCGTAATAACAGAATAACTGAATTCCATTGGCACTTCGTCGACAAGCCTTCTGGCCACACTAATATTCTTAAGAGACAGCAGACATGTCTCAGTGGTCACTGCTTAAGAAAACCACGTATTTCACAGCTCGGCTTTTTGTATGTGTGTATGTATGCTTATATTTGTATGCATGCCTGCTTACTTATATAGGTATGTGTTTAGGTAGGTATGTTTCTAGATAAGTAAGTATGTATATATGTATGTATGTTTGTGTGTATGTATGCATGTGCCTATGAATGTATTTTTCTTTGCTTGTGTATGCAGATATATACGAATTGCACAATTTCACAGAGGGCTCAGGTTTCAGAAAGCTATGCGTGTCTACATGTAAAACATAAGTAATTAGCTCAGGTATGATTGTATAACCAGCACGAAATAACCATTACAGACTTACATGTATACACTTAAGCAGAACATACAAGCGTCAGTTGGCTAGACAGGTATCCTAGCTCACCGCATTATATCCGCATATAGAATGGATCCAAGTAGCTACCCGATTATATAGAGCCTTTGAGGAGCCTCTCAAAGGTGCTCATGTACGTGACTATTAATGTGAGCTAGAATACGTCTACAAATATAATACATGTATGCATATACGATACATGTATATAGACAATGCATGTACATATGCGTATATAACAATACACGTAAAGATATATATCTGCGAGATATTTCTATTTGTGCCGCTGTACAACGTGTAGGATTACGGTTGGCATTCAAGTTTCATTTTAAGTCTAGGAAATTGGTCCATCACCTGCATGGTTATGACGTCTGCAGCCAAATCCACGGACGAACGAGGGACGATCAAAAGTTCACCCAGTCAGACAGACAGACAGACAGACAGACAGACAGACACACACACAGACAGACACACAGACAGACACACAGACAGACACACAGACAGACAGACACACAGACACACAGACACATAGACAGACACACAGACACACAGACAGACAGACAGACCCACAGACACACAGACAGGCACACAGACAGACACACAGACAGCTCGCCCATGCCTCTCTTCACCTTTCGTTACCCGTTCAGTACAAGCCATCTGCAGTGCAGAGAGCCAAAGCAGAAGTCTTCGTCTTTCTTGGTGGAAGTAAGCATACGTGTGTAACCACCACAGACGCGCTGTAGCCTGCGGACAGTTGGGCAAAGAGACAGGGAGGCAGAAAAGCCGTCGGCTAGTAGTCGGTCTCCTCCCACCACCAGTGATCCGTCTGTTTCTTACGAACCCAGTTCATCAGAGCACAGGCCAAGATCAAGTCGATCATCTGTCAACAGACCAACATAGCCGGATCAATCACTACATTCTTCACGACAGCCCATCTATACCAACTACACATATGTCGTAGGCTGATATTTAAGAAATAATCATCTTTATTAGCAGGAAAATGCCAAAAAAACTACTCTTTAATCAATCGTTGTCTGGTTACAAATCAAGTGGAACTTAGAGAAACCTCTGAATTGTGTGCGTGACATCTTGAAGTTTTAACTGCGTTTTAAAATATGTTATAAAACTGCAAACAATTTCGCCAAATTTATAATTATAAACAAATTTTGCACTATTTTTATTTTACATATTTTTTAACTTAATTAAATTACTGAAAAATATCAGTTGTGCAGCACATTACATTTTTCTAATCAAATTTTATGCCTCTATGATTTCTGCGATTAATCAGATGATTAAAAATTTAAATCATTGGAATAAAAAATTTTGATAAAACTTTTAATCGATGCCCACCCAACTGTCATACATTTACCTTAAGAGAATTGTCTACTGGCGTTAGGCCTAACCAATACAGTCAACAACTGCCTTATATTGCATAAATGAAAACGTTTAAGGCGCATTAATAGGTCAGTTTCATGCAGCTGTTATCAAATCTCAGCTTTCGCTTTAAAAGAAATTATTGGGCAATTTTATTATAGAAATCTAAGTGCATGTTTATGTCGCTAATGGATTATCTTGTCTAGACTATAGTACGGCCGGCATTTTAATCAATCGCGGTCTGAGAATTATTCACGGTCTCCTACTCCAACCCCTTTTCTCTTCTCCTCTTCAAATCCACAGACACTCCAATCACAACTAGTCGACACGCGAAGCGCCAATATAATACCTTGTGCCCAGCCATTAGGCTCAGACGTCAGAGACACGCGCCGCCATTAACTGGCGCCTATTAACGCCTCGTGTAATCAGCGGTCTTTTGATGTTGGCCTTTTGTTGGGCTTCTTTTGGGCTGTTTCAGGTAGCAAAGTAAACGTCTCTCTGTGCGAAGTACGATCAGCCTTAGATGACGACAATGTCGTTCCGGGCTTATTATTAGAGATTCGTTAGTTAATTCCAGCGCATGCGCTGCGAGACACGCACACCTTCGCGAGACATGTTATCTTGTGTTTGCCGAATGCGCTGATCAATAGCCGTCATTCATTCGACTGGCGTTTCTTCCGAAGCCCCTTCTTTGTAGGCCACCCAGGTTCATGACTCACCTAATAAGGCTCTTGAACAAGCGATATCAAAGCGTGCTCAATCGTTAACGCAGGGACAATTGATTTGGAAAATGGCGGCGAATCATTAATTTTTTAGCGCATTTTTATGTGAATGAAACTGGGTGGAGCTGGCGTTGTTCGGGAGAGAAATCTTGTCTGTGATGTGCAGTCTTAGAAAGAACAGAGTCTCCGATAGTCTTCTTGCGGAGGGCGTGGTTCCGTTGGGCGGAATGCTCGATGCCGTTTTGTCAATTCGACTGCGTGCCTGCGCGTTTTATTATGCAGGAAAATATCGGGATTGCATTGTGATTCTTTGTATCGGTGCTGCGAATGATCATGAAATGTGAGCCACTTTCAGACTCGCAGTTATTGTGTAGGCCTACGTTCTCTACCATGATATCTTCAGCAGAATCATGGCAAAGATATCTTACCATCATCATCAATATCTGATAATCAGCATCAGCGCAGCGTTATCATCCTTATCGTCGTCACCGTCATCATCATCAACAGCAAGTCTACGTAATTTTTACGATCGTTGTCGTCATCATCATCAAGAAAGAGTGATTCTTTTTAATCATCCTATTATCATTTTCATCATCGTCATCATCACCAGGAAAGTCTCCTTCGCTAATCCAGTTATCGCTTTATATAGGCTGTTTCCCGCAAATTATGCAGGTAAGCCTGAACATGCCTTCCACTATTGCGCAAATATGAATTTTTCCAAAATTTTCCGCTATTGCGCAAGCGTCGGTTTCCCCGAAAACCCGCTGACTCATCACAGCATAGGTTTGACATTTTCTCGCGCGAGTGCCCACGTCGGCAAGAATGATGATGCTGACGTCAGCTCTACGTCGGGCGCCACCAGCCGTCAGCCCGATTGACAAGCGCCAACCAGCCAATCACAGACAAGTCAACTACCCGAAGAATCATCATCAAAAAATTACGCTCACAATCATCATCATCATCATCATCATCATCATATAATTGTCGTCGCGATCGTTGCCAATGTCTCTGGTTTTTGCTTCTTTGTCCACCTTTCGCATCGTTCACAGCCAAGCCTTTCGTTCCGACGGTTACATAAAAGGCCTCGTGTGTTGCGGTTGCCTCTTGCACAGCGTCCTCTACGCAAACTTCTTCAGAAATAGAAGGGAGTTTCTCAAAAACACGTTCCGTTCTCTTAAACGTTTTCACCATCAACATATTGCAGGCTGAATTTCCATAATCTCAAGCGTTAACCTGGAACAAGCGGGAGGAGGCCAGACTCATTATGCAACGTTTGCCTTTCATCGTAAGGACCTTCAATCCATGGACCAAAGCTCTGAATATGCTTGTTTAGGATAATGGCGCATAATAAACGAGTGCTAACGATTCTTTACGTTACCAAGATACGAAACACGCACAGGTCATAGGTGCTGTTCCCTGCTGGCAACCGAGTCCCTTCCCAAGGACCACTTATCCGGAGTAGTAGGCCTACAACAGCAGAGTGCACGCAGCCACGCGCTTTCACATTCAGCATAAGCGAAGTCCTTCTAAGAGGACCAAGGGTTGAAAGCAGACAAGTGCAGGAATTAATTTACGCAGATGAATACTACACCATTACAGCCAAGAAAACGAGGCCGACGACTGAAGAACAGATATACAGTACAACACTAACATACAACCGTTTAACTGTAAATGCATACAAATGTGACATATACTATTATATAGCCTATCTATGCATATATAGAGCTAGGACATCACGATTGTGTATGTTTTATAAATGCATATATGAAATTATGAACGTAAGTATATATATATATATATATATATATATATATATATATATATATATATATATATATATATATATATATATATATATATATGCAATTATGAATATATGTATATGAATATATGTTTATATGAATGCATATATGCATATATTTATACATATATTCATAATTATATACGATAACGTGTGTGTAGGTAGGCCTACATAACACGCGAATTGCGTGTAGAGATGTGAGAAGGTGATTCCTTGTTCAGGTAGAAGTCGCGTGATCTGTGCCAATACGTAATTGGAGAATGGCAAAACTATACCTGTGTCGATATCAAAACGGTAAGAATGAGGAACGCGTGACTCGCATAACCGTAGAGCCATTCAGTTACAACCGGATGACAGCCCTGAAGAGAAAACAAACAAACAAAGCCTCATGTGCTGTACACAAAAGGCGCTAAAGAAATCGGACTATTTCAAAGGTTATTGGACCAGTTCAAAAGTAGCGCCACCAGGCAAGTTAAGTCTGCAACATACATTTTTGTGGCTACTACCGTAAATCGCAACACCTTCACAATTTTGTATGTCTGGCTAGACACATGTGTCCTCAAGGAGGGGAAGTAAGAAAGTCCCCTTCTTACAATAAGGCCCATTGAGAAAGCCTACGTAAACGATCGTGTATATGTCTGTATATATAAAAACGTATAATTATATATTACTGATTTATGTCAGCTAAGATCTTAAAGACCTACATTTATACCCATTAAGAAAGTTTAATATTTCTTCCGTTGAAGTTAGAATTCTACTCATCAGTTAAAGTATCGTAATATCTCTCTCAACATAGCATCTTGTGGCAATTTGACATGTGACAATGGTGACATTTCACAATTTGTCGCCATGCAACTGTTTTTTTTTATTACCGTGTCACCACATGCGTCATGTATGAGGCGCTGTTTATCTGGTTTTATCCAATTGCGGTTCATTTCACATTCGCCTTCATTCAATGATGGGCTTAGTCTAGTCTGAGCTTTCATCCTTAATAGGATTGATTACTGTAGCGCCATCTTTTGGGGGCATTCCGTTGGGGATCACTGGGCAGCTTGAACACGTGCTGCGAACAGCCTTTGTGTTTGTTGGTGACATTCAGTGGGGTTTGGTCAGCCGATTGCGTAAGAGCGGTCATGTGCTGACGATAAATGGAAATTTATGTTCTCAATTTGATTTTAGTGGCAGCCGTTGTCTTAGTTAAACGAGAATTGTGTTTAAATATTTGAATAGGAAGCCACAGATGTTTTGGAGTTAGATAGGAAGAACAAGTAAGGCATTAGCACGTTCCGAGACAGCCAAATGGAGCGATATTAGGAGAAATTGAAGCAGAGGCACGTCGCTGTGAGTCAGCTTACCAGTATAGGCCTATATATCAGAGTAAGCAAGTAAGACGTTGGAGTCTTGTTATTGAACTAATTGTCTTCTCGTGCTCCGAAACAAAGAAAGAAAGGTGTATGTGAAGAAGAAGAGTGATGTCTTTGTGTGTGTCTTGATTGTGGCATGTACGGTACCCAAGACAGTTTTGCGGACGAGGCCGTTACTACGTGCAAGCAGTGTGCGCGAGTTTGCTGCTTAGAGAAAATAGTTTAGTAGTAGTAGTAGCGGTAGTAGTAGTAGTTTCCAATGTTTAACGACATCTTATGACATCACAGGCCGTTGGCGTCGATTGGAAAGAATAACATGCGTGACGTACTTCACTGGCTGCCTATTTTGCAGCAGCGCATTGAACTGAATTCACGACTTCATTGTGGGTCTAGCGATGCCAATTCGGGAACGCACTCGTGTACTTACGGGAGCTTTGTTGCCTTATTTTAGGCTTGGCTGGCCGCATGAATCTTCGTTCCTCAGCACGGTGTGAGCTTGTTGTTTCATTTGCACGCACTTCGTCAAAGCAACGTCGTGCCTTTAAAGTGGTTGGGCCATTCACTGGAATAACCACCCTGCAGATCCGTGTGTTCTTTCACTCAGGAACAATGCATTCTCCCTCCAAACACACTTGAAAACTGTTTTTTAGCAGTGACTCGACTGGACGCGCCACTGAGAAGGGACCTTGAAGGAGCACTATGGAAATGTTATGACTGAATGACCATGACAATATGAACATTTCGTTTTGTTCGTTACGCTTCTGTTCTGATCAATACAATTCGTCAGTTTTTGAATCCGAAGCGAATCGATTATTTCCCTGCTTACCTCAGTTTTTAGGTATTGACTTGTGTTCTGGCTTTTCGGATAGAGAATGGCGTCGACTTGGCAGTAGTTGTCGTCAGCCACCCGTGGCAAATTTGGGTCATCGTTTAGGAGTATGCAGCAGGACTGTGGCACAAATACTCCCTCCGTGTACTCGCTCACATTGAACCAGACGCTTCGCTGGTAATCCTGCGGCCCATGAACACCGCAACAATTCATCTGAAAAGGAATGCATTAGTCTGTTAGCTACAGAGCACGTGACATTATACGGGTATCACTGTCGTAGTGTTGCAATTTCGCCATGTCACTATGTCACTATTTTGCAATGACATCACGTCACCATTTCGCTATATCGCTTTAGCTATTGAGTCTCAATGCTATTATCTTGCTACACCCATTATTATAATGTTTTTGACAGTAAAAATCGATTATACCATAAACGTAAGTAATTAAATAAACAGTGTATATAGTCCATGCATATGGTGTAGCCAGTTTGAAAGAAAACAGCTCAATATGCCTACTTCAACACGGAATAAGTTCAGAAGGAAGACCAAAGCTCCGCTAATGATATACTTGGGATGTGAGGATATACAGGATGATGAAATACGAGGCCTTCGGGGAACGCACCCTCGTGCAAAACACCCCATTGTAACAACATAAAAGGCCGGACAGAAGAGTATGAATAAACTTCATAGATCACTTACGCTGATCTGCAGAGTATCCCAAGCCATCGTCACCTTGTATGTTTCCGCTGACGTCCGATTCGCCTGTTGCGCCGTCTTGTTGTATTCATTAACTAATTGAGACTCCATGCTTAGCGACATCTTCCGTGACAGCTGAAAAATGTGTAGCAACGGCCGTGTTATCTTATATCATGGAGCCACATAGACAGAGACAGCAGCGGAATTTCATGTCTCCCCTGTGCACATGTAAGTCACGGTCCACACATATATACATGTATATATTTGTTAGCCACAGTGCATGTGACAGTATAATGTATCACTGTCGTAGTGTTGCAATATCATATATATATATACATATACATATATATCATATATATATATATTTGTGTGTGTGTGTGTGTACGTGTGTGTGTGTGTGTGAAAGCCCGAGTAAGGAAACGCACGCTTGACGCGTCCACTGGGAAATATGTGACGTTTTTCAGAATCTACTTCGGCCTCCGAGTCTATCTGCCCAAATTGTTTCCGCAGTGGCAAAGACACGAGGTAAACCAAACATCTCAGATTTCCGTTTGCTATTTGAGATCCAAATATAACAGAAAAACTATTTTTATTTCATGATCATTTCCAATTCAAATATTTCTTTAAATCTGAAGAAAACTGTCTGATATTTACCTATGTATTCAGTACATGTAAGGAAAAAATGTATATGCCGTCTTTTAAATATACGGTTCAACCTCTTCAGACTGCTCAGCTTAAATTAGTAAAATAGTTCATGTTAAGCCACGCGTAAGGCCTATATGCAAGTATAAAGGATAATATATAGACACCACCTTATTCACGAGCGCTGCCTCAAACCAGGAAAGTTGACCAGGGAAACAGTATGCATCAAGAACAAGATCCGGTTACCTGGAGACGAGGCAGAAGTCAAAGGGCCTGTTGTCACTGACACCAGAGCACTATAAGCTAATTCGTGTCAATATTTCATTTTATCGTCTAAACGAGAAAGGTTTAGTAAATAAACACTGTATTAATCCTTGCTGAAAATTCAATACATGTGGATAGGCCAACCTTCGGACAGAAACTCCTCTTAATATATAGTCTATGCATATATTTTACAGAAGAACAGTCTCAGCAAATTTGGTCTTAATAATAAATTTTCATAAACTAGCATCAGCAGCCATGCTTTCATGCATCTCTGGTACAAAAAGCAGAAGCTTCAACGCCAAAATTACGCGTCGCATTACTCTTCCCTATTTCCGCGAAGCCAACTAATTTTCAGAATGCCATGAATGTGCCGGTTGAAGATGGATTTATAATTGACCACATGCATTACTTAATCACTGACTGGCCGCGTAATCAAATTTCAAATGCGTCAAGGCACCAGAAATAGAGGGGATTCCGGGTAAAGGAAGTTGTTGTGCGCATGCACCTAAAAACTGCCGGAAATGACGAAATGAATACTCTGTACGTCGGCGGAGTAAGACCGTGTAATTCTAGACCTAGATTGAAATAAAGTGCCTCCGCGTGACCAAAAATATACATGTATATGGATCTTTATTCACATAAGCAAACACCATGGAACACAAACGACAGATACACACGCACGTAATTTCTTATTAGGCCTATGCTTGACGTCTTGCTTATTTTGAACTGCGGCATTACAGAAAGGTAACGAACTTCTAACAAAATGGGTCTATCTTTCGTGCACCAAATCATCCTCAGCACGGAAGGGCCATATCTATTTTCACCTGTGCAAATGGAAAGGCTATATCTAAATTCACTCTGAGAATGAAAGGGCCTTATCAACGTTCACCTTGAGAAGGACAAGGTTTTATTTAAATTCACTCTGAGTAGGCTTATGGAAAGGCTATATCTATAATCACTCTGAGACTGAGAGAGTTGCGTTTAAATTCACTCTGAGAATGAGGGGTTATATGAAGATTCTCTTGCAGGAAGGAACATGGAGTCGTGAATATGAAGCGCTGGCAACTTCCTTTCTCAAACTCAGCATATGAGGGTGGATGGCAGTTCTCTCCCCCGTCGTCTGACCTTCCCACCAAAAGTGCACTTATGCTATAGCTGAGTTCTACAAGGGGCCAAACGGAGCATCTTTCTGCCTTGACCGGGATTTCAACCCCGGACCTCTGGGTTTGACAGTCAAGCACGCTAACCACTAAACTATCGCGCACCCATACATAAATTGGTTGATAGTAACCTTCGGAAAGACACATGGTCTCCTGTGATAAGGAGACTAGTATAGTATAGGAGTTGATCAAGAACATTAACGCGTTCTGCATCTAGACATTTTGATCTCAACGGCCACACAGCATTTTGTTCACAGTGACTGGTCGAGGCTTTTAACGTCGAGTACGTTAAACAAATTGTCTAGACGGATCATCCCGGGTGAGCAATCGCAGTCGTGATAATGATCGCAGAGATGACACTCGTTGATTATGTTTTCATTTGTCATCTGCGTGTATCCGTCGATAATGACGGGTCCGTTTTCCCAAGTCATTTGCTGGCTGTGAGTCTAAGCCGCGTTTCGCGGAGATTGAGAGAGAGCGTAATCAGCTTAATTTCTGGCCCTTGCACTTCTCTAAAGCTCCGGATGCTGAGACGGTTGCAGCGAAACATGTAATGCCAATCAGCTGTAGTGCATATGCTCGGGTAAGAAGGCGATAATGACCACTACCAAGATGAATTACAGACAGACAGACAGACAGACAGACGGACAGACGGACGGACGGACGCACTCACGCACACTTAGACATAGACACACAGCTGCACATACATACAAACAGACACACAGATACACAGACGTACAGATAGACACACATACACACATTTAAACATAAACACCCAGATGCACAGACAATACAGACAGATACACAGACAGACACACAGACAGACACATACATGTAGACAAACAGACACACATAGACAGACACACAGACTCTCAAACGTGCGACGGACAGACAACTGCCTAAAACAGCTAGTAGTGGCGCAGACATGATCAGCTGGCTGGAATTCTACTTTTCGCCAGAGCATTTTTTTAAGAAAACGACGAGGTAGCACTCAGGGAGAAACCGATAGAGACGTGTTGCTAAAATACTGCACCTTTTGCTCGCGTCGCGATTGATATTTTCACATGGCAAAATCAATGTTCGACAAACTTATTCGATTTTAATTAAATTACTGGAAATGTGACCTTTTGTAAGCCTGAAAGTGCCAAACCGAGGTGTTCTGAGGAGTTTTTTTTCTAGAAAAGAGCAATAAAAAAAGAGTGTTTGATTACAGTTATGATTGCATGTACTAGTATAATCATAGCTCGTTCTCAGGTCATTTCATCCGTATAGCAAAGACTCTCCTACAAGTAACAAACGTTTTTAATGCCTGCATTCTTGTCAGACTGGCCACCTTCGCTCTTTCTTTCTGGCGCCTACAAACTAAACCAGATCTTCCAAATTTCCAACCGCTTCGCGAGGACAACGACAGTTATTCCACCTGTGACATATTCGTGGATTTTGGTCGCAGAATCTGAAACTCTCTTCTGGGTAATGTTTGTCTGCGTTGGCCCTTCGTGTTTTCCAGGTGGAATTGCCCTCCAGTAGGATCTTTACCTGTCTTCGATGTTTGCTGTGCCAGATTATGACTGGACTTACTCCGAATACTGCAACGCCTATCGTAGGGCTACAATTAAGAGTTGTCTTGTGCGTTATTACAATGGCGCTTTAGAAGCTCTTGGATTGGAGTCCAGACTATTGCTGACTTTTATGCTACAGTGGCTGAATATAGATCGTTATCTGGCGAACCTTTTCAATGACGAACGTTGATTGTGAAGCCAGAAGAATCTCGGCTGCCATGACTGCGACCAACAGAAAAGTGTACTACAACAATGACATCACTCATCACTATCATCGGCGTCTTTGAGAGGTTCATTAAAGGCGTTATATAAATGATCAGGTAGGCATACATGCATACATATGTGTTATAACGACAACAAGACCTGCGGCAGAATGAATAGCCACACTAATATACATATAGCCTACATATAGGCCTTTCTGATTCATCGGACTGACTTTCTGGATATTGATCTGATTGCGACTCGATTTCGGTGCATCATAGGTTGACGCCTTGTGTCTTAGACACCGGCGCTACAGAGGTTTCTAATTACAATTACAATTACAATGTAATAAGTAAATTAACTGCATTATTCACTTTACGTGTGATTAGGCTCAAACGAATACCGACGAAGTCGATATTGTGGACATTTTCAGTCTAGATCAATTAAACGACACAATTTTGTAATTAAATCAGTGGCAATAATTACTATAAATAATTAGCGTAGATTTAGCCGATAAAGTAAACATTTCCACGTTAGAATGAATAATTATAAGACTTTTTTCAGTGCATATTAGCATTATGTATATTGACACACATATTAATAACTTTAGCTTAAATAGAAACTGATGAAGCAGAAAAATCAGACATTACATCACTTGTGAACCAATAAGCGATGGAATTGAATACGTGAAACAGTTGCTTTAATTAATTCCGATGATTAGCGTTGGCTAAATTGAATACTAACGAAGCCGAGAAAGCAGACGTTTTCTGCGCATGCTCCGTAGCATCCGAGGAAGCTCATCGCTGCTACGAACAGACCGATCCAGATGAGCAGGAACGGAACCGTGTCGAAGATGAAGGTCGGGTTCGACGCACCAGCAGCAGCAGCCGCTGACGTAGAGCTGCTGTAGTCTTTAAGGACATGAGTAATGAAGAGCGTGTCTTGGTAGAGATGCAGCCAAATGCCAAATGCTATCAACGCCCAGCCGAGCATCTAACAAATTAAAATATACACATGCTGATAAAAATATTGTTATTGCACTGATGCTGGTGGTAAGACTGACTGACAGAGACAGAGGTGCAGACAAGGACATAGACCGAAATAGCAACAGAGACAGAGGTAGGGACAGAGAAGAGACAGGGACAGGGACAGAGACAGAGATAGGGACAGAGACAGAAACAGAGAAGAGAGACCGAGATGGAGATATGGACATAGACAGAGAAAGGGACAGAGATAGAAACAGACAACACAGATAGGGGCAGAGACAGAGACAGGGACAGGGACAGACAGAGATAGGGACAGAGACAGAAACACAGAAGAGAGACCGAGATGGAGATATGGACATAGACAGAGAAAGGGACAGAGCGAGAAACAGACAACACAGATAGGGGCAGAGACAGAAACAGAGAGAGAAATAGAAACACAGATAGGGGCAGAGACAGAGACAGAGATAGGGACAGAGACAGAAACACAGAAGAGAGACCGAGATGGAGATATGGACATAGACAGAGAAAGGGACAGAGCGAGAAACAGACAACACAGATAGGGGCAGAGACAGAAACAGAGAGAGAAATAGAAACACAGATAGGGGCAGAGACAGAGACAGAGATAGGGACAGAGACAGAAACAGAGAAGAGAGACCGAGATGGAGATATGGACATAGACAGAGAAACGGACAGAGAGAGAAACAGACAACACAGATAGGGGCAGAGACAGAAACAGAGACAGAGGGAGGAATAGATCCAGAGACTGAGGCGCAGATAAACAGCAGTGGGATCTTGAGACGTCAGGAAAACGTCTTCGCTCACTGAGTTGCAATTGAGTTTAAATTACTCAATTAAACAAGCGCCCTCAAGTGTTGCGTCGGCTGGACCTAAAGGAAGGCGACACATTGGATCGTCTGCTACTATCCACCGTCGCTCCATCTCCGCATCGCTATAAGGCACTTTTGGTCGACTGCGGAGGCTGTATACCTGCGGGTCCCATCATCTTCATTGATTCGTTATTGATCGACGAAGCATTAAAATATCCTGAAAGTGATCGAGTGCAAGAGCACGAAATTCGATTTTTCTGAATTCCCAGTCGGTGTATCGGAGGCACATGATGGCGTTTTAATAGACATTTACCGATGTGACTGAATGCGCAACGCATTGTCAGTGGCCCGGCCATAACCACAGACGTTGACCAAATGCTAGAGCAGCAAGCGACCTTATACTCGAATCTAACATCTATGGAATCCATCTGCCGTCAGCCACTTTGATTTGCTTGGACGATTCTCACGCGTTGCAACTTAAGATTGGCAATCAATTAAGCAGCAATGCATACACCTGTTGAGGGATCAAGGGAGTGCCGCCGTCTGAAGGCAGCCGCCGGGAATAGGGAAGGATCAGTCGGCCTCTTTGCAAGATGGCCAGCGAATTAAAAAGGCTTTAACCTCCTCGTTTGATTCTGAGCAATGCGTCAATAATCGTATGTTTACACAGACAACCTGATTAAATTTCACACTGATGGTGCTTCTGCATTGGGCGCAGCGAGCCCCTGCTTGAAGATGAAGTAATACAGTTACACGCTCCATATGCAGCAGCAGCAGCAGCAGCAGCAGCAGCAGCAGCAGCAGCAGCAGCAGCAGCAGCAGCATGAGGGACAAATATGCAACCAGTCTTTTACTACGCACTCGTATTTTCTGCGCTCGAATGTGCTTTTCCTTATACAGACAGACACAAAGCAGATATCCGTAGGCCTACATATTATACCGATTCGTACGTAAGTATGTATGCATATAAACAAACATACGTATATATAAAAATACATTTACAGTTTTAAATACACATATACAAACATATTCATATACATATGCTTATACATAGATGAACGTAGGTTAGGTATTTAATTTAAGATAATTTTATAGGCTAATTATGTCATAAATATATTACTTGCTAAGAAAATTGTAACTAATGTGTTCCTGTAAACAAAATAGCAAACAAGACCAAGATTTCCGCACAAATGGCGAATGGTTTGAAGCTATAGAAAAACAGGCTTTAATCAGTTATGCTTGATTTAATTAGTTAATTAGGCGCCTGTCTTGTGGTGTCAGGTGTAATTTTCGGTCATGTTCCGTCGGAAGGAAAACCCTTTGTATACTGTTCTCTATCAATATTTCTGCGCAGGATAGTGTTCTTCCTATTGTAAATCGGCATTTCTTCACGTTGCTTCATACAGCACAGAAAGAAGTTCATTAGGCATCAAAAAGAAAGAAAATAGTTAACAAGCAACGCACAAATATTCCAAACTATATTCCAAACAAGTCCATTTTTGATGTCGTTGCCACTTCCTCCACAGTTCTATTAAAGCAACCTGCAAACTTTTACACAGGTGTACACAGGTGCGTCAGCCTATATACATGTGTGTGTACATGTGCACATAAATGTAAATGTATCGGTTTTATATAGCGACCGTATGGCCTCGACCCTTCACCACCGCTGCCCAGTTGAATGGGCGCCACGCCATTTAAGGTCCCCGTGCACGGACCGTACTAGCCCGAGATTTAAATCTCTGAAATAAGCCACGACCGGGACGCGAACCTGGGATCCTCACGCGCAGAGGTTCTTTGGCGAACGCACTTACCGATGTAGCTAACTAGGCCATGTATGTTAAATGTACATGTGTGTCTTTCGTCTAGTACACATGCGTGCTGTCTTTATTCCGGACTTCCTCGGTCATCATTCCAGTTTAATGCGACGTGAATTACCGTCGACCGCGGTTATAGATCACCATCACTTCTAATAAAAAACAGGACGACGCCATAACGAGGTTATAGAGTCGTTTAATGGACAGTGGACGCAGCGGCGGCAGCAGCAGCAACAGCAGCAGCAGCCAGGCAGCCCACGCAAAAAGCTTATGCTTTGTATCCCGTCTATCTATAGGTGTAAACTACCTATGTACTTGTATACAGCCAACATGTAATGCGTTTTAAAAGTGAAAGACAATGCCGCACAGTGGCGCACAGCGTGCATCGATGCACTTTGGGTATGTGAAGCATATTCCAATAGTGTGTAAAATGATCACAACAACCCCTATCCAGGTTTTCCGGGATATGGGTTGTTGTGATCCACCATTCTAGGCCAAAGGTCAAACCCCGGCCGTAAAACGAAACTCGGAGTTCACTCCAGGTAATAAATAATCACTTAATGTCCATACAGTGTCAATATTCACTGAACATTGTGCCTTAGATGATTTCGCTATGGAAGTTTCGAAAAATTCGGCGAGATTTTTAATCCATACTGTACAAGGAAACGCTCATCGCCACGAGAGGTAGTTCTGTAACAACTGAGCTTCTATTAGATAAGTTAAGATAGCGTACGGTAATAGCTAAGAAGAGTTCAAATTCACTTCCAATTCACAGCTAACCTTCATTGACACCCATTACGAATTGAACCTAAGACCGAAGCATTCGCAGTCAGTCATGCTACCAAAAGCTCTAACTTTGCCTCGCTCATCATCGAAGATGCTTAAGCGCTGAGGCAACTTCAACTGTCGAAGCAACTCCATAGATAAAGAATAATCTCCGACTATATAAGCCTTACTTGTAATCAAATACAAACACACTGATAGGGTCATGTGCGCTGTCTCTCTGCGTGTCTCTATCTGCCTCCGTCGATCCGTCTGTCCGTCCTTGAGTCCCATCCTCTGCCATACTACGTACAAGTATAATTTATAAGTAGGCAGCGACGGATTGACATGCAGGCATGCGTATATGCGAGATATAAATTACACTGTTGTCGAGTTGCGAGCAGAAACTGGAGAAGCACGTGGAGCGAGGTCCATTTGCATTTTGTTGACGAAGAAAAAGACGCAGATATTCGGTTATTGGTCATCGTTGAAGTGAATTATCGCCAACGACGAATAACAATCAACGCCATCATTTCCAATAAACGAAAAGCCGAGATAAGGACCGAGTGGAGGACCCGCCAGGAACTCTAATTATCGCCCATGTCTCGTCCTTATTGTTTTTTTACTTATTTATTTATTTATTCTGTGGCTTCACTTAGGTTTGGATCCTTGAAACATTAACTATATACTTCACACGGGAGTTTCTAGACTGTTGATTTTCTGAAAAACTACCATATCTCCGGCGAGAAAACTGGAACGCCATTGTAAGTGAGCAAGTAATGCATTTGTTAACACGTCATATGTCCATCAACTCCATCTTATTATTTATCTGTGGAATTACTCCAACGTTTAAAGATGCCTCTGTGCTTCAACATCTTTGATGTTGATAGGCACAAAGTTAGAGACCTCGGTAATCTTGACTGACTGCGAACGGGTCGGTCTGGGGATACATTAAATCATGCACAAATGTTACTACCAATTTTGCGGTATATACCTATCTATACATTAAAGCGGCGTTGCATAATGACAAGGTATGAGCTAAGGAAATATGCGTTAAGAACTTATTCAATGTTGTTACACAGTAGGCACAGTCTTAGAGCCTATACACATATCCACAGTGTTAATCTCAAGGTATCTAGGAATAACCTGAAGAGTCTTCTGCCATCGTCACTCCATATTGTGGCGCTCTTCACCTCACCTTCTGAGTAAAGTGCTTAATCTAGACATTTATGTAGTGCTTTTCGAATGTCGCTCAAGCCCTGATCTCCATCAACTGACATGGGCCTGGCACATAGGTCCTATTTGTGCATTTATTAAGCGCCGCTATCTAATGACCAAGCTGATGGAGCTAAGCAATAGTGATTGAAGGACTTGCTCAAGGTCCCAACACAGTAGACTTTTAAGGAGAGGTTCGAACTCATACTCTCCGCGTTACAAGCCAAGCACTCTATCCATTCGGCAACCGTGTCCTACAACATGCGGACAGTAAGTATTTACAACATACACCGTCAAACGTGACGCCCAAAGTGTGACTATTTGCAGTAAAAACTGTGCTTCGAGAATCTTTTTATTGAAAGCAGTTGACCCAGTTGCACCTACGGAATAGACCATGAATAATATGGCTGTGAAGCGGCGTTTATTAACGACGAATGGCTGACTGTCGGAGGTGAAACTGAGAAACAATAACATTTACAGTATTAGCGTTTGAGGCATTTATTTATTGACCATCGCTTCCCCGCGAGCGAAATGAGACGCGCGTTCCATAGACGATAATCGGAAACTGCATCTTTCAGCTCTTTAAAATAAGCTGCGCACGATTATGCGTCGTTTGCAATCAGCGCAGCTATTCCAACATAACGCGAGGTTTATTTATATATATATATATACACATATATATACTTATGTATGTGTGTGCACAGTCTGAAATTTCGCTGATCCAAAGGACTTACAAGTTCGAGTATCAACAACATTCACGATAGATTACAGCTGGCTAAGAGATATGACCTTAAAATAATAAACTCTGCTGGATACTGAGACTGTTTGCGTCAAATGCCGCCTTCCGTAGCCGTCCGTCTGTCTACCTGTCTGACCTTTGGATCTCGACTCAGAACCGAATCGATTTTCTCTTGATTTAGTGCATGTGAATAAACCGGTTCCTTGATTCAGCTTACCAGGCGCCAAAGAAATGCGGGCTTCACAAATTACGATCCATAGTCGATGTTCGTGCATCTGCAGCCAACTACACTCACTATCTGGTCTCGTTTTGGCGGGATATTCGCAGAATCATATGGGCCAGGCATTTTTCTGCTGCGAGATATCGACATATAATTGCACTGTCATCGCGCTAGGACCATCATTGAACGCCCCATAATAATATCTTGCTACGGCCTCGGAACCATGGAGCCAATGCCCGGCGCGCCTAAGGAGCGCGCACCTGCAGTGTTTATCGTACGAAGTCCACTCAGTCTTCGCAGCGTTGAATATATTGGCAGTACAACCGACCGAATGAGCGAAATGAATATGCCTATCATGTAACATATGTGTATATCTATATATACATATATATATATTTATGTACGTGTATTTGTATATGTATGCATGAACACACATATAGAAGTACATAAATATCTCGATATATATGCACATGTAAATACAAATATATGTTTATTATGAATATATAGACCTATGTAGTATATAAGTCTATATTTCTATTATGTTTGTAATACATATATTTGGATTTTTATATATGTATATACATACTTATATAATACAAATGTAAAAATATAAATGTATATGTAGCAAAGTTCCTGGTACTTATTGACTCAAACGCATTAGGCCACTCACCAATCCTATAACCGGACAGGGATGACAGACAGATGGACAGAAACAGAGGCCGAATCAGAGACACAGAGGCCGAGACAAAGTCAGACACACAGACGGAGACAGGGAGGGAATTAGAGCGGTGCAGTAATGATGATGAGATTCAAAGAAGATGACGACGACGACGACGACGACGCAAAAGACGAGGAGGAGACATGGTTGAATGATTACCATAGACCACCGTAGATGCGCCCGCTGTTTAAAGACACACGCACTCCGACCGAGAAGCGGTAAATAGTAATGGCACCATTTCGACGACTTAGGCGACGAATACGGTAATGACAGACCACGACTGCGGTAAAACAACACGTGTCGTGCGTAATGTAATCCCATGCAGTCGATGATTCACATAGCGACATCTATTCAAAAGAGCCTCTGGCATTTGCAGTATTCTTAGGTAAATGGCATGATGTAGACCTATACAGGCTAAAGATTCTTTCAGGCTGTCGTTCTTCCAGAACAACAAGAGGAAATCTTCGCAAAAACTGGGGCCAATGCAGTGAACACGTGAGAACATGAGTGCACTATAAGGACCTGGCAGTAAGTAGTGTCGGAAAGTGAAAGATACGAAGGTAAGAAATGAAGATCTGGTAGTAATAATTGTCAAGTATTATATATGTAAAGTTCCATGTACAGCGCCCAACGAAAGCTAAGTCGCGGGAACCAGCTTATTCGCAGGCGCTCAGTCAAAACAGAAAGAGAGGGCCTCTAATAATGAGATTCGCAGCAAATGGTGTGTACAGAGTCGTGTTGGTTTTTAATCTGTAGAGGTGAAAAACTTGCACAGAAACTCGTGGTCCGACCGAAAAGCACAGAATAGAATGGAATCCAATAAAATGAAAGGTACAGGAAGTATAAAGACGGAGCTATAGAGTCTAAAGGAGACAAATCGAGAATCTTCAGCTTATGAGCCGACTCATAAGCTCAATGCAGTTAAAGGGTGCCATGCCTATATTAATGATGGACCTGCGTTAGAATTTTGCTAAAGAAAAGGAGGGCTCACTATAAGCAACAGAGTTTGGAAAAGTAAACAAGTCGGTGGGACATAAACGGACAACAACAGAGGAAACAGGAGGCTTGTCGAAGTAGTTAAATAAAATACAAATATACTAGACCAAATGGGACAAAATAAAAATACTTCCTTGATGAAACACTACACCAACTACTAAATCTACCCGATTAATCTAAGCTAATTTAAAAGCAGAATTTAAAACCAAAATAGCACGTAGCTTAGCTTCGGGTCGCTCTAGCAACAATTGTCACAAGCAGTAAATGAGAAGAATTGCACAAAATCAAAGTTTTGAACTCTACAGATCAGAAGTGAAGGTATAGAAATGTTGGTTGAACAGCGATCAATCGTCCTGATATTATGATGTGATAGATAAGGCTGGTACTATAAAGTCGGAGAGGGAAGATCTTAAAGATAAGGTCGGCAGTATGTAGGCCAGGAAGTGAAGGCCTTAAAGATAGAGCCGGTAGTATAAAGGCCATGAATAAATTCCGGGCAGTAATTGCAAAGAAACTGAAGGCAATGAATTGAACTCAGTTTTAGACAAATGTGTACATTAAATGAATTGAAGTGAATAATAAATTAAACCGAGTGCTGTATAGTGAATAATAAATGAAACCGAGTGCTGTATAGGCATATCCATCGATTGACAATAGGCATAATAGGTTGAAGTACAGACATGGAAGTTTAGGACTGTGAGAAAGTGAAAGCCAGACAGAAAATTCCTGAATGAGCCGGTTCAGCACAAGGCGAAGAAGATAGAGGGACAATGTTGTCATATAGAGAGAGGGATTCGATCAGTGCTTATTATGCAAGTGAGGCACGAGCTGACCACATGCATAAATAAAGAAGTGCATTATGAAATAGGAGATAGGTACGCATGGGACATCCCTTTCTCCTCCACCTTCTCCCAGCTTCCCCTCTCTCGCTGTACATAATCGCATACATGCATACTCTGCTACTACTACTACTACTACTACTATTACTACTACTACTACTACTACTACTACTACTTCTACCACTACCACTACTATCACTACCACTACCACTACTACCACCACTACTACTACTACTACTACTACTACTACTACCACTACTTCTACTACCTATATTTCTGCTACTACGTGTGCACATCAGAAAGAAACACTCGGAACACTTAACACATATTGATGCGGGTATACCTGCCTTAGTATCAAAGCAACTATAATATTTACGCATAAGTTGACTACTTATTTGTATGTGTATAGTTGTAGGCCTAAGTATGTATGCATGTGTTTATTTATGATGTATTATCTTTACTATGTTGCATTTATTACGCGCGCATGGTCAGTAAACAGGAATCTGATGCTGATAGATTTGCTCAAGGTCGCTACACAATAACCGACTAACCGTCTCAGGGGAGGCTCGAACCCGTGCTCTAACCAATTGGCTACAGTGCCACACAACTAGTATTTATGTATGTATGTGTATGATGTATTCGTGTATCATATACATGTATCTGGAATCTAGCCCTGCGTCGGAGATCGAAGAAGCCCCGCTGTATAAGCCGTCGTCAGGTATCGATGGACTTAGGTTCACCTGTGCTGTTACAATTGATATACGAGACATGAGACGTTGGTATGCACCCCGTGCACATAACATGTACGCATCTACAGTATGTATGCATACATGTATATATGTAACGTCAAAATAAAGAACAGAGACTTTGCTGAAGAAGCGAAGTGACATGTCATCGAATCAAGTGTATGTATACTGATCTATTTTAATCTCTTGTACAATAAACTGAGATAATGTAGCGAGAACTGCACGGTTAATTCCTGTGAAACCATTTTTTAAATTTTCAACCCTGTATGGTGTATAGGAATTTCTTCCAATACAAAGTGCACGGATCTTGATGGTTTCATGCTTGCCGAGGAGTTGCAGTCATTGAGTTCCATAATTCCTGCAGTCACCTACAGCGATCCCGTTAAGATTTTGCAGTTTCTTTCAATAAACAAGCGATGCAGTGACTTTCCTAACACACACATTGCACTTCGAATACTTCTGACTGTTCCTGTCACCGTGGCTTCTGGAGAAAGAAGCTTTTCGAAGATAAAACTTATCAAAACCTACATGCGACCAACGGTGCTTCAAGAACCCTCACTAACTTGGCTATTTTGTCAATTAAAAATGATATTGCTAACGATTTTGACTATAATGAACTCATTGCGGATTTTGCATCCATCAAAGTTCGCAAGATTTGCTTGTGAGTAGTAAAAACATGTTAAGCAGAAGATACAAACCACGCTAGTGTCTATGCAGTATATTGATAAACAAATTTTCAATTAGCATACCAAAATATTTTAATTATTAACATCTTTTTTGAGTTTTCAGATATTCAATTAAATGAATAAAACTGTAATTGTTGCTCTCATAGTAAATTTTTTTAGTATTTTGACTTGAGAGGCTGATTTACATTTTGTAAAATTGTATTCAATAACCAATTTAATTTGGATTTCGCATTATTTTAATATATGGCGAAATGCAATTTTTTTGCATGGGTCCCGCTCATCGCTTGCTGCCTCGGGCCCCGCATACTTTAGGGCCGGGCCTGGGTAAGTATGGATGTATACATGCATGTATGTATGTGTATGTATGTATGTATGTATGCATACATGTATATATGTATGCATGCATGTATGAATGCATGTATGTATGTATGTATGTGTAGCGGTCGATGAGATGGTATCTTTAAATAATAGTTAATATTCCGACTGGTGCAATAATGTAACGAGTTTTCATTGTCTTCTATAATTTTTCTCTTTTTCACCAATCGAATGAATCCGCACGAGATAAAAGCTGCAATTAAAGAAGGCTTACGTGTCTTAAACATAGTCAATGTATATAAAGCCTGCTTATCTATCAGATAAACTGATAACGATGTCTGTGAGACTCGATAGCTCTAAGACCGTTATAACATTCGATGAGAAAAATTTCAACGCTATAGTTAACGACCTTTGAGTTGCACTTTATCGATGCAGATCCACGCGAAGAGAGAAAGACAGACAGACAGACGAAGGGAGACACACAGACAGACAGACAGACTGCTGAAGACACATTATAGCGTGGATGAGTGAGCGAGAAAACCGGAATGACAGGACATTAGGAGCACGGACGGAGTCGTATCTAGAGACGGGATCTCGGATTTATCCGGGAGAGGAAGAAGCGAAGGCGATCCACGTCTCCACTGACGAACGAAGATAGCACCAGCATCAGCAGCGCCCTCTTCCGCCACAGCCGCCACCGAAGACGACGCCTCTATCTCAGCCGAAAATAGATTAACATCGATCGCGATCAGAGATCGATGGAGTCGCCAGCGTGGGGAGGAGGACAGGAAGTATGTGTCGATCTGGTAGTCGATATATCGGTTTTCGGGGTCGTTATCGAATTGGTTTTTAGCGATACGTGTCCGGCCGGCGTCGGTCGTCAGTCCGTCCGTCCTTCCGTCCGATCGACGGCCGAGTGAGTGGGGGATGTGGCTGTCGATTCCGTCTCCTACCCCCAACGATGAATGGAGTCACGTAGTCACTGACGGATGACGCCGCATGACGCTGGTTCTTGCAGTTGGCGCTCTTACAGGGGGTATTGTTGGTGGTGTTGGTGGTGTTGGTGGTGTTGGTGTTGGTGGCTTTGGTATTGGTGGTGGTGGTGCAGGTGGGGCTGGCGATGTTGTTGGTGGTGCTGGTGGTGTTGAAAGTGTTGGTGATAGTGGTGTTGGTGATGCTGGTGTTGGTGGTGTTGGTGGTGTTGGTGGTGCAGGAGGGTTGGTGGGGCTAGCGATGTTGTTGTTTGTGCCGATGGTATTGGTAATTTATTGGTAATTTCGGTTTACACACCCCAAAGAGGTCAGAAGAACGATATTCTAGAAAATGTCGAGGAGCCCGAGCTTCTCTTTTACATTCTGCACAGAAAAGTGTACGATTACGACTAAAAATCTTGAGTGCTCAATTTACACTAGTCACGTTATTCCGATGAAGGTGAAACAAGTAGGTCTAACCGACTTACAGACTGACTGACTGACTGACAGACTGACTGACTGACAGACTGACTGACTGACTGACTGAGTGACTGACTGACAGACTGACAGACAGGCAGACTGACTGACTGACAGACTGACTGACTGACTGACAGACTGACAGACTGACTGACTGACAGACTGACTGACTGACTGACTGACTGACTGACTGACTGATACGTGCGGTGCAGTTGCAGTGCATATTACAACACCCGTTATGGTGGTTAGTGGAACATCAAAGATGATTTATCTATTATTATCAAATTACCCTACACAAATATATGATTCTCTGCAATGAAGATGGCAGTCATAGATAACACCCCTTCAAGATATTTAATCAACCCAGCCCCGGAAGGACTAAGTAATAAGTAAATAAGTAAAGATGTTGAGTGAAGATATCAATTGAGCCTTGACCGAGGCTACCTTAAGGAATTAAGTTGTTCTTTTTCTTTGAGTTGCCAGAATCGAATTGAATCTGAATCCGTGAAAGATCCTGACTCAGATTCGCTTCTATTACTGGTCTGCAGAATCTGAACCTAACTTTTATATCTACTGCTACCCCTCTGATTGCGTGGAATACCCCTCTACACTGACATCAGTCATTGAAATTTAGGCATTTTTGTGCAGCCAGTAACTGCGGTAGTTATTCTGAAGTCGCTGGTCGGTGATGTCACATCTTCTGCAGCAGCAGCAGCAGGTAGGCCTATCACTACGTCGGGATGCCACGCACATCTCTCAGCCTCCGTGGCAGAATACAAACGACGCATCCGAAATCTGAACGTTGCCGACGCATTCAACAGCTGAAGGCGAAAATAATGACCTTTGCGCAGCTGCTTCTTCTGACAGCTGCCTCCGCTGCCGCTGTTGCTGCTGATGACGATGAGGAGGAGGATGACGACCATGTTTCACTGGCTGTTGCTGCTGCTGCTCTTGGACAGAGTCACCGTGCTTGTTTAACGCTGACTCGCAGATGCAAAGACAAGACGGAAGAACCGACGTGACTCGCTGACAACTGCGTGTGACATCGAGGCATTGTTTCTGAATCCGATTCGGCGACTTGCTTGTAAAGTGGACGGAATCAGAGACTAATTCGTGTTACGGGCGCTGTTATAGATGTCCCTTTTATGCCTCACTTGGGCGGACAGTCAATATCACCAATACTAACTGAACGGCACGTAGTCCATTTGCATCCACGGCTAGGCCTATAGAAAGAAGTTTCGGCTGCGCATTTTAAATCCCCCATTAAATCTCACGTTTTTTCGCACTGTGCTTAAGAGCAGAGGGTTGTCGATTGTCCAAGTCATTGGCAGAGGACGTGGCATTCGCCTATTATGGCTAAGGGCTCTCGATTTCTGGTCAAACTTGAAAATGACTACATTACGCGTAGCCTACTCCAAGAAATTCTGACGTATCCAGTCTTAACGTATCCAGAACAGAAAAAACGATGACGACAGCGATGACGATGACAATGATGATGAATACGGTGATGGTTACAACGACAAAGAAGACGAAAATTCACACAAAGGTCACTTTAACTTAACCGCTGACAATGCGCTGCCAAACAATGGCCACTTTAAAATCATCGCTGACAGATCAATGTTAGATAAATAGTAATAGCAATATTAATCGTAATAGTAGTAGTAGTAGTAGTAGTAGTAGCAGTAGTAGTAATAATAATAAAAATAAAAGTGGGAGTAGTAGTGGTAGTATTGGTAGTGGTAGTAGTGGTAGTAGTAGTAGTAGTAGTAGTCGTAGAAGAAGAAGAAGAAGAAGAAGAAGAGGAAGAGGAAGAGGAAGAAGAAGAAGAAACCTTTAATCTACCATCAAGAAGCAGTTACAGCTATAAAGTGTTAGCGACTTTATTTTCTTTGTCTCGACAAGGCCCTCACCATGGCTAAAAAGGCCCTCACCATGGCCAAAAAGGCCCTCACCATGGCCAAAATCTCGAAACAAATTTCTGCTCTGCCCAAAATATGAACCCATATAACGTTTTGATTGAAAGCTTGTATAGCGCGGCTTCAAAAGAACCAAATCAGAGGAACCCTTTACATTAGACTAAATGGTGTTAAAGTTAATTAATTAGAAAGTTTATCAATAAGCAAATCAGTGCTCAGATAACGAGAGTGAACTGGCTGGTGATGAACCAGTGGCACTGGCTAAAGACAGAGATAATTGGACAATACGTGTTGCTCTTTATACAGATGAAGGACTAGGTACTAAGTAAGTAATTGCTACATCATATTTTTAAAATCCGTGTCGTTTAAGCTAACGTAAAACTGCCTAGAATCGGACACTTACTGATGTAATCCCTTTAAGAATAATACATGAGTGGACAAATTACCAATAAATCTGTCAGTCGGCACTCCCCCGCTGGGTCGCAAAACCCCGTTTCCTAAAAATGCTTACTAGTAGTTGTTCACGAATCACCACTAACAGCAGTAGTAAAAGCAGCAGTAAGAGTGACAGCAGTAGTAGGAATTATAGTTACTACTAACGGTGATTAAAAGGTTGCCGTGTAGTTGACATACCAGAAAGATGAAGTTGACGACGACGAGAATAGTTTGGATGCAGAGCGACCGACATCTTTTGCAGCTAAGGTTCTTGCATCTGTCGTCGAGCGGCGCCACTTGTCCTCTGGTGGATGAGGACGCAGAGGAGGACGTCCTGCACTTGACCACGGCGTCCATGAGGCGGTCGAGGCAGCTGGCCCTGCCTGCTGAGGCTGAAGTCACGCTACATCTGCGCTCCACCGGAATGCCCTGGTGGCCATGGGACCCACTACCACAACGCCCGGAATGATGACACTCGACTATACCACGACGCAACTGATGTAGCGCCCACATTACTCGAAATGTTTGAGTGGATTTGTCCCTTGTTCAGTTACGAGAATGTTTTCAAAAATCCATTCGGTCGTCCGTGTGTAGAGAATCCAAGCGAAAGGTCGGAGGTTATTTGCTAAAGGTTTAAGAAAGTGATCTCTTTCAATCAGAAGATACAACAAAGAGAGAGAGAGACGCTGCAAGAGACTAGCAGGCAGGCAGAAAGACTAAAAGAGGCAGGTGCGTGCAAGATTTGCACAGAAACACGTGATAAGGTGAAGTACTCTTTGTGTCTATGACAGCTGAAGTTCGAGAATTGAAAAGTGCTGTTAACTTGAAGTGCTGTCTATTGAAATGTGCTGTTCACTTGTTCCACTTCACGCGAATCACTCAGATCAGTCACCCTTCTCGACCTTTGACCGACGCAAAAGCATCGAGATGTTTCTGTTGGCGAGATGATGATCAATTGTTTAATCAGCTTTCTGATTCCTGATTCCTAAACACAAATAATTAATCATTTTGAATTGCATTACTTTATTGTAAATGTAAAAGTACATCTTCGAAATTTCTCAGCGTCACACAAATTCGCATCAAAGAAACCAGCTTAATCACCTGCGCTATATAAAAATCAAATCCGTATTATTGAATTCACATTAAGCCTATATCCAGAAAAATTACTGTTATTACACGTATAAGAAGTGACACCGTTTGTTGTGTTTTCAGCTCAAACGTTAGTAGGTACACTCTACGGCTTCAATATTTCAATATGGCATCTTTTTGTATATACACATTTTTATTTACTATTATACTGTTATAAAATTTCACTACGTTGTGCATGTATATTCGTTGGAAACATAAAGAAAGGAGTTCACTAATGAAGTGTGAACATATCTTGCATAAATCCTTTCGACATAAAATGTGTTCAAAGCGCAGTGCTTTGAAATTCAAAGCTTAAATTAACATCAAAAGTGCATGCGCGAAGCTGATTGGACGAAAATAATTGGACGAAAATAAACGCTCATTATATACATTCTGTCTGCCTGCGTGTGTAATTTCGCCCTAACCACCTGATGACGACGACGACGACGATGATGATGATGATGACGACGATGATGGTGGTGGTGCCGAAACAGGAAAGAACAAAATCTCAAAGGAAAGCCAATGGGAGAGAATATTGCATGTAAATTAAGCTTTCATACAGCCTATACCTCCGCCGATGTGTTTCAGCAGCAGCAGCAGCAGCAGCATCCATTCCGGGCTGCAGACTACTTCGTTCGGTGGTACGGGGTGACTAGCTTGTCCCTGCGGTCCGAACAACTACGGCCCAGTGCAGAAGTTTTGCAGTGGATGGTCCTGCTTTTTGGAATGGTCTTCCTAACGACCTATGCCAGAAATTTCTTAGTCTTTCTCCCCTTCTTTTCCGCAAGCGTTTGAAGACCTTCTTATTTCTCAGTGCTTCTGGGTTGTCGGGCCTCTGAAGAGTCTATCTTGAAGTGGCGATTTATAAATTTTCGATTACATTACATTACATCCAATGCAAATGTCAGATATTATTTCAGAAGCCAATTTGCATTCGATTCCTGGTCACCGGAGTTCCAAGTAAAGTCACAGCCACTGAGAACAGTTCGTCGACGGGAAAGCCTACTACCAGCTGGGCTTATTGGGATGAACGAGAATCCGAGCTGCACCGAGAAACAGCCGAGAAAAACTTATCACGTGCTTCCTGCAGTTGATGCTAATTAACTGTGCTCATGTCTTCGTCTTCTCTTTAAACGAGTCGGCTGCTCTGCAGCTGCTGCTGCTGCGGTTCCAGTCCATGGATATGGATGAAGACAGGCTGGCATCTGATAATACGACTGTCAGTATTGGAATCCGTACCTGTGCGACTTGAAGTAGCTCAACAACCTTCTCGACGAACCAATGCTGGCATTTTTATATTGCTCGCGTGTTTCAGATGATCTGCTTTGGCTCTAAATATACTTCAACTAACGGTCAACATGTTTATGTTTCCAAGTGTTAAGCTTAAGTGCGCCTCCTTATGTCGTAGCATCCTCCCCAAACACCTGCCTCAACCCTACACGGTCACATAGATCGCAAGGTCAAAATGCAGAGAGCAAGTTAACACATAGGCCTAAACAATCTTAATTGTTTCAACGGATTGAACTTCTAGAAAATGATATGAAGCCTGAAAAAGCATCTATGTCATTGCAGTTATTATTATTATTATTATTATTATTATTATTATTATAATTATTATTTAACCTATGTAGGAATTATCTCTCAGAACTAAAAAAATCTACTGAGTTTAAAAATACTGTCCTTTTTATTTGTTAGTACTGCTGCTACTACTACTACTACCACTACTACTACTACCACTACTACTACCACTACTACTACTACCACTACTACTACTACTACTACTATCTACATACCGATACCGTCTTAAGCTGCTGCTGCTGCTGCTACTACTACTATTACTATTTATGTTTACTATCATCATTGTATTAATTAATCTTTTTGAATTGTGTAACTTATGTTTTGAAGTTGTGAATGTTTTACAATGATCTTAGATCGAGGGATAATCTCATTTTCTTTAGCCACAATGTCTGGATACCTTATTTTTATTTTATTTTTTTGTAAAATGAAATTAAAATTTAAGATGGCAGTGCGCATTAAAACAAGAATAAAAAAATCACGAAAACGCTTCCGAGTTGTTGCGCGATTATTGTCATCAGACATAGCAGAGGGCCGTAGTCCCTGATTGTCCCTCTCAGTCAAGTGCTTGGTCGTAGTGTTTTAGTAACGAGGAACTAAATTAAAGAGGATACGACGAGATTTATGTTCAGCGTGAAAGCTAAATTAAGCCAAGGTAATCGTATTCGTAATCATTCATTTGCAGCGCGCCTTTATCACTCTGGAACAGGTCGCCTAGCAACCAGCTACATGAGTTTCTTTGCCTTTCGTTGCCTCATTTCTGTCAACGGTTGTTCGATCATGTTTTTGTGTTGTCAGGTCGAAAGCAACTCTGAAGTTTTCTTCTGAAGACGCGCTATATAAATATACAGATTGCAGATACGATTGCGATTTCATTTCTAGCATCCTGGATGATGTGATACTGGAATTGAAGGTTTCCTGCCGAAAGCAGACGCGACCGCCACAATTTAAGAACATTTGATCGCAAATTAAAAGACGCTAGTTTAAATGCATCATCTAATGATCTAATTTGACCGCTATCTGCGCCTTTATCATATCATAATATCCAAGGTATCAATCGATGGTCGCTTGAAATGAAATCGTAATAAAAAGTCATAATCCGTTGAATAAGTCCAGATGGATTTCCGATAAGTCATAGGAAACAGAAATGGGTAAGCAAGTTGAAATAGACGAGTCTTAAGTTTAGACCTGATAGAACGAACAGAAGCTTTGGACCAGCAATCAATCTCCTGCTCACGTCCAGGAATCCCCTAGTGCCTCCAGCACCTCCAGTACTTGGGAAGATGAAGATTAGGGAAAGTTAAGCGCTCTCAGCTTCTTCAGCATCTTCCACCTCAGTCACGGCGTCGCTTCTCGAGTCCGTCCGATCGAAAACATCCCCCGAATTCTTCTTCAGTTCGCTCTGCCACATAACAACTGACTTCAGACCCTTCATACAGTCAGCATGTATCTCGTAGGCTGAGTGCAACTGCCCATCCTTCATACCAGCCAGCCAGCCCGCCAGGGTATGCATACTGCCAACCTGGTAAGGTCGTAGAATATAGCACATTTTGTTACATTGACGATGGATGTGATAATTGAACCCAAGACATCAAAGCACTCTGAATATGCGCCAACAAGTCAGTCGTGCCTTGGAATCCATCGGTGTGTGATTCTGTGTGTTTGCAAAAATCTGTAAACCCAGGCTTTTCCCAACTAGTTGAGCATCACTCGCCTACGGATGAATATTTAGCCTAAGGAATAGCGCCTTCGATAGGTTCTTACAACAGATGCTATGCCAAAGGTGAATGACATGCATACCTATACATGATATGCCTGTAGACCTAGACCATAGAGGAGTCTAGTTATTGCTTCGTCGAACCGTTGAAGGCTGTTTCTTGGTAAATGGCAGGTGCTTTGCGCCGAGTTTATCGCTGATTTTTCCTGTTCCATAATTTAAAAGAAACTTCGCGCAACATTTCTCCCGAAGCCAAGGAAGTAGCAGATCGCTCTGAAGTGAAATATCTGTCCTGGTCGAGGGACTCCTATCTCCATCTCAGCTCAGTGCTGACCTGTCACAGTCTCTCAACCACAATTCAACACTTAATTTCGCTCGATAGTTATCTTTGTAATCTCTGTCTGTCTGTCTGTCTTTCTGACTGTGTGTCTATCTCTCTTCTGACCGTTCCATCTTTGCCTTTCTCATTATCTCTCTAAGTGTCGTGGTCCTCAGGGAAAATGGTGTAAGATATCGCAAGCGGATGAGATAAGACTATTGAAAGCTACACCTTTGGCCCTGTATGGAGGCGCATCGTGGCTGTTCTTCGAACTTTGTGTAGGTAGGTAATTAAGTAAGAAAGTGAATAAGTAATGCATTTGTTAACACGCTATATGCGCTTCGCCTGTGCAAGGAATCGTAGGCGTATTTTCTTTGTGTGTATTTGGATGTGTTTTTGTATTGTCATCCAGTGCATTCATAAAATTAGTAGCAGATAGCATCGCAAGAAAGCATCTAAATAAAGCTAGTCTGCCAATAAAACAATCCAGAGGTAGGCCATTCCATCTACCTGGAGTGGCATTCCTTTGAATCTGCGCTGCATGTAGCCCACCTCTCATCAACAGGGCTTAGGTTGAGTAGATATCCTGAAGAGGCGTTACATAAATGCTATGAATTACTGAATGAATTAATGAAAAAAAGCAAACGAATGAACGAATGAATGGACGAATAAAGTAGGCCTACTCCATCTGGGCCATAGAGGAAGACAGACTGGCCGTCTTAAGATATAGTCTGACGCACAAGCGTGTCTGGGTATAAGCTACATATATATATATATATAATATATATATATATATATATATATATATATAGAGAGAGAGAGAGAGAGAGTGAAGCTACAATGGTGTGTGATATTATCATACTGTACATTACTTTTACAAATGTATGATAATACTGTATAGAACATAAGCATAATTGTTGACAGGCGCCGCGCAGAAATGTGTTCTCAATCGTGGACAATGAAAGACTCAATTCAGTGCTGGAGACCCGCCAACGCTATCAAAGCCGTTGAACACTGCACATTTAACTATTGTCGAATGATTAAGCTTCTCGTATTTCATTTGCGCAACCGGTTCATAAACACGTCACAAAATGTGGAAGCACAATGCATTCAGAATGCATTCCACGATCCATCCTTGTTATAGATTCACCAACAAAAAGCTTAAACGTTAACCCCAAAACACTGCAGGCTATAGGCCTATAGTAATTTATACTAGTAGGCTATATCGCAGCATGACCATACGGTTATTTGAATTCAGAATATAGGCCTGAACATGGTCTGTCATGTTACGTAGTAACGTAACTTGTAACCTGCAGGGCGACACACACGGGTAACGTTGAGCTCCAGATCGGCAAAGGAAAGGACCCGCTCAGTTATCTCTGTGTGTGGCTAAAATAGGCCCATTTGGTAGAATTGAGGGGTTAGCAACTAAATTCGGCTTTCTCGGTTCCAGGTCCAAAATTCTTAAATCGCTGCCTGCTGCTGTCCGCTTCGTAAGTACTATGATGTCGTTTAAGTCTTGGCTAAAATCTCGCCTTCTTGGTATCCTGTATTCCGCCGTCTCTGTGGCTCCTGTCCAAAGGATTGGGATTACGGAATGCGGATTTGATTCGAACCCACCACCGATTGTGTATGATAACGGCGCTACAGAAGCCTCTAGGAAAGAAAAAATAGAAAGGAATGAATTGGTATGAAACAGAGTACGACAAAACAAAATAAGCCTAAAATAGATAAAATTAATTTAAACAACCTACTAGCATTTTGACGTTTGAGGCAGTCATTCTAATTAACGTGAGAAAAATTCTGAAGACGAAGACAGGAAAAGAATGTATGATTACAGAAAGACAGTCTGAATGGGTTGTTCGTGTTTACGACTTATCATTCGTCTAAGACTGAGTGGGTGTCCATATCAGACGCCTTCCGTCTACGACTGCGAGGGACAACGACTTCGTCATTAAGAAAGATACACAAAGGAGCCGACGCGACAATGCAAAGCACAGCGGGACATGAATAGTAGGCCTACCTCTCGGCTGCGGCTTTTCTTCTTTTCTTACAAGATCTTCTCCATACCTGGCCTTTTTCTATCTGCTTTGGCATTATTGCTGCGCGAAAAGCTGCCTCCGCTTAATTTCGCTGGCTTTGTAGAGAAGACGCCGAATGCGGCGGAGGCAATGGAAGAATATCTCACTCGCAGCAGGCAATTTTAATCCATACGTTGCTATATTGCAGGAATGCAATAGGGCACCGCACGGCGACGACGGCGACGGTGGGGGCGGGAAGCAACAGAGGCAAAAATCATCGGACAAACGTCATTATTAGTGAGATGAGGGCTTAATGCGCAATTCAATGCATTGAATTATTTACTACGAAGAGCCATCAACCCGCAGAGAGACGGTCGCATTTCGTCGACTCCCGGTAATTTTTGGATGGTCCACAGTCTCTGGGTGAATACAGACGCATAACCGGCGAACTATAGCCTCTGGGATGCTCTAAAAAGACGCTATACAAATGTTTTATTATATTAATGCTCAATGTTTTTGTTTCATGAGTGCGAAAAGGTAACAGTGAAAGCGAAACGTCGGGACTCAACCATAAGTGCCAGCAGAAATTATTCCAGGGCGAGACAAAACACGTGGTCGTCACAGCAAAACAGGACAGAAATTATGAAACGATTAACCAATGTCAAAACAAAAACGTTTTGGTTTCGTAATGCTCTTTAATGTAAATTTTCAAGCATTGCCCGTGGTTATAAAACGCCTTCACCTTGTAGCAGACTGTCACAAAGCAATCAACCCTCGAATTATTTGTCGCAAACGGTCCCTTTAATTCAGAATGGGGGGGGGGATAGGTTGCCAGGCTGTGTACTGGAAGAAAGGCGATTAAACAGAGGCGGATTTAGCTATAGGCGTGGGGGAGCGGTTCGCCCCCTCCCCCTCTTGGTTATATGCCGGCGCCCCTCAGACCAGACCCAGGCATGTTGGACTGCCAGAACGTGGCGCCCCTCTGGAAATGCTGTTGCCCCTCCACACAAGCAATCCTGGAACCACCATTGATGTTAAACACTTTCTATTTTTCACTAATTAAGATATTTGCATATGTATATTGTTACATGTGACTTATCCTGCCTTAGATGAGAGACAGATGTGTGGTCATTTTAGGCGGGAAGAGACGACCTCTAGCGGCGTTGGTTAGTACGTCTGCTGTCTTCGGCCGAAATAGGTTGTTTGGGATTTGGTTCATGGGACCGTATTTGGTAAAAGTTGCTCTGTGGGACCTTTCTGGTGATCCTGATGTTCTCGTTTGGTGAAGTCTTGGGTGGTTTGATTTCGGTTGTTATCTCATGGAGATTTAGTTTTGTATCTAGTTGTTAAGTAGCATTATAAATGTTGTACATATGGAATAAATATCTTATGTTACTGTCATCAAACTATAATCTGCATTTATAGGTCCCCTAGGCCTTAAAGTGTAACAATATGTATATTCTATAAAAATATATATCCGGTAGGACATCAGGATAGAAGCCTACTTATAATATACACGTACCTAACGCTGTATATGACATTAATACATATGTGTATATGTGTGTCCGTGTGTGTTCGTCAGGGCTTATGGGAAAGTGGACCTGTGTCTTGCATGTGTAGTTTCTGTTTAACGACGCTGTGTCATAGCGAAGATAATTAAGGTCCTCCTTCTCCTCCTTTATCCCTGCTTAGGACTGGCATCACCCGAGCCGAGCAGCGACGGAGTTCCTTCCTAAGGCATAGGCTTTGATCGGCCTTGAGGTCTGGCCTGATGGCGTCCTGCAGAGGCGGCTTTATGTGGTCTGGCCCTGACGAGATTCCGGCCGCTCAATGCCCTCTGTCGAAGGTCTCAGAAAATGTGTAGGACAGCCGCTAGCCGTGCATGTGTGCGCGCGTGGTCACGTGCGAATCCGTTCTAATCTCCTTCCTCTGCAGTCGGAAGTAAGATGAAATGGGATGACGCGTTTCAGAAGAATGAATTACCAAGACTGATCGAATAAGCAGCTGCTGGAGATGCAGTGCTCGGCCTGTGCTGCTGCTATATATACTCTACGTGTTGTGCGGGTTGTTTCGGTCTTTACAGGAAAGATCACTCACAGGAGGAAATCGTTTTTATGTACAATGGTCAGCGAAAACTGTAATTTACTTTATATTTGCAAAGCGTGAAAATAGGTTACATTATTGTATGCTACCTCAGAAATATAATATCTGATTTGTCAGTCGATTGAGCTCCAACTGTCGACTCGCCCGATTTGTAGCACAGCGTTAGCTCGAAAAAAGATACACATTCTATGATTTTAGCATATATAATTAGGAAAACGAACAATTAAATCATAAAAATTCCTCAGACGTCGAATATTTAAACAAACGAATATATCAACGGCAACTGTAACTCAAACTATCAACTGAGCGCATGTCAAACTACCGCTACAAAATCAGTTTCCCGCTCTCCTAAACATGCACCCTTAATCGCTTGATATATGCTGTTTCCCGCCAAATCAACAGCTATGCCTTTGCTATTGTGTAATCGTGGATTTTTTAAAAACTTTCCGCCATTACGCAAGCGTGGGTTTTTCCAAAAACCCGCCAACTCATCAAAACGTAGACTTGACGTTCTTCCCTCGCGAGCGCTCATTTGATAAAATGCGTGTTGGCAAGAATTACTGCTGACGTCAGCCAGCCTGCACTCCAGCCAATCACAAACATGTTAACAACCCGATGACTCATCGGCATGACATCAAGGAAACCCCAATATAAACCCGCTTAAAATATGGTAAATCGCCATCCTAAAAATCACGCTTATAGATATGTACTGAGTTACTGTTGATGAGAGGTATAGAGGTAAAGTCTTGTAACTTTTACTGTACATGGTTTCTAAGGCACTGTTCCTGTGAGCTTAGGACTGCTGCTGATGTGTTTATCTTCACAGGTGCAATAAATCTAAAGTTACATTATTCGTGACACTTACTAGTAAAGAATCAAAGAACAAAACAAAGAAAAAGCAGATCTACATACAGACAAACAACGAATCAGCCAAACTGCTTGGCGCTGATGGCAAATTCACACGTTGACATCAACAGACATACAGACAGACATACGTACATACAGACAGACGGCCGCAGAGAGGGAAGGGAAACAACAGAGAGACAATCAGTGAAATAAGTGTGGCAATTGTCTTGTCAACCAAATATCATGAAAAACACGAGGTTTGAATTTGGCTTGTCGTAGGATTCACCTGTACATCATTGGACGCGGCACCTGTATTAACCGCCGAGACTTTTGGAAGTCATATCTGTAAATAAATGATGTATCTGAACATAAGCTCGCGCCTCATGAGTATAGGTTTGCATGTGTGTTGGCTAAAACTGACGATTTGATGTCTTTCTTAAGCAATAAATTGAATCACCTGTAGTGAAACGTCCTTGTCGTTCTGTCATCATCGCGCTACCTGTCTCTCTCCTCCAGACTTTGTTTTCGCTCAGCAGCAGCAGCACCGTCTAATAAACATCAGCAGAAACGATTCTTTGACCGATAAGAAGAACACAGCGAGTCGATCATCCGACTGCACCGCAGCGGAGTTTATATTCGGCCGCGGCGTCTCGTCTTGCTTTCCGTGTGGCCCGTCCCAGTCGCCCCCGCTGCCCTCTTGTGTCCGTCCTCCTCCGACCGGTTGCCTGCAGACGCCGAGAGTTGTCGCCACCGCTGCTCCGATCTCTGGCCACCTACCGGCGATAATCTCTCCACTCATTGGCGCCGAGCGACTTGGCGGGCATGTGCGAGCGCGCACGCGGGCGTCGGACATTGATCGGAATCGGCGTCTGTGGCTGAGGAGGCGGCCACGGACCCTTAAGCAGCAGCCGCGTCGGTTGAGCGCTCGTGCGAGCACATCGCCGTTGAGGGACTTTGCACACGCACCGCCTCGGTGGATAAACTGACTTTCTCTCTCACTGGACATCTGTCTGTGTCTATCTCTCTCTCACTTTCTGTCTCACTCACTGGTCATATCTTCTTCTGTCTCACTGTCTTTCTCTCTCTTGCTGTAAGCTTGGCCTGTGCAGTCTTCGGAATGGGACTTGCTTGCCATCCACCTCTGCCGCCCGATGCCAGAGGAATCTAGTGTCTTCCGGGTGTAAGCTGCTCCGAGGAACATAGTCGGAAGGAATGAACTTACAGATGACTCTCGTCGGAAGCAGTCACTGCGAATGATTGCGGTTTAATGTTTGGTCGCAGTAAAGCCGTTCAGCCGGCGAGAAACAGAAGCATCAGATAATCGGTCAGTTAACAGTCGCTCGGGTCCGTCATTTATGTCAGCCAGCACCGGTTGTACCAGTCGAGTTACCTCTGCTTAATAGCAGCTGCAAGCGATGATCGAACTGCGAGATGCTCTTGACCAGAACAGTTCTAAAGTTTTATTACCATATGAAATTTCTGTTCGTAAGATGTCTTGTTGTCGCATTTGATTCTAATCGTTATTAGAGCCAAATGACTTGTGGACAGTGGCGTTTCAGTCCTGGTCAAATGGAAGCACGAACTCGTTATGAACGTTACAGAGATACTTCCTTTGATGTTACATTTGAAAATCCATCTCGGCTTGTCCCTTGAAACCACGTCAGGCACTGGTCTGAAAATACGACTGAACAGTTAGTTCTTGCATAGCATGACATCTTTCGAATCTTCTTCAGTCTACGGTTGAATTGCTTGAATACAGGATTAATTATGACACTGTGTCACGAATAACCGATCGGGGGGGGGGGGGGGGGGGGGATAAACCTAAAATATCTCATCCGATGTACACAAATGCCAAGGGTTATGGTCCTGACCTTAGGGGGATTCGGACCCCTCGACCCCTGCCAGATACGACTCGACCCTAGGTACAAGAGTGGATTCAGAGGGCAGTCTGGTCATACCCCATTTGATTTAGGGGCACGCCAAAGAGTTGGTCCCAAATCGGCTGCAGCGAGGGTGACCCATAGAAATTAACTGAATTTGGCAATGACTGGTGATAGGAATCCGCAGATGTGATCTCATTACTGTTGCAACTTCATTTACAAAATACATCTGTTTTCTAGTGGGTCCATAATTAGGGGCCTACCTAGATGATAGCCCTGTTGACACACGATTCTCTCAACTTATCAATCCGCTTATCTGTTATCTTCCTTGTAGCACGCAACCAGCCATCCGGAACTTTGCGATCAGCTACATTACACCGTTTGCCTGTCCCTAATATTAGAGACTATCGGTCTGAATTCTTTCGCTTCAGACTGAGGAATTCAGCACCTGCCGCCTGGAACAGTCTGACTGCTGACGTTACTCACAACATCTCACGAGACACGTTCGTTAAGCCGATGGACATATGGCGTGTCAGTTAGTGCTTTACTTACTTCCTCAATTAATTGAAAAATAGTAAAGATCAAATCGGCTACTGTTACATGAAATAAAGGAGGGATTACGGGGGAAAAACGAAAATCGCGAAATTGTGGAAAAACAGCAAGTGGGGAGACTGAAATAGGTCTAGATCACGGCAAAATTTCTCCTGCTCAACGTCTGAACCCCTCACCAGGGCGTATGCCTATAGGTACGTTGAGTGCATGAAGTGGATACGCAACAGTTTTAAATTGTGCGAATGTCAAAATTTTTGACGGTGGCAGTGGCGGTACTATACAGCAGAAGCTAAAAGGGGATTCCCACTTGAACCCTTGGCCGCTTGAGGTGCCCTCCCCAAAATGAAGAGAAATGGACACGTCTAATACCAGTTATACTGAACACAGCTGAGGGTGTTCGCATAAACCTATAAGCTAAAATCATTTCTAAAGAGATGAAACGCAATCGGGATTCCCAGTCGCAACAGGTCACATACATACTACAGCCGGTACGACTAAATCTTTAACGTACAATATTATAATAACTCAAAACTCACTACTGACATTTAGTTAACAAATAAAATTATATTGTTCGATAGGGCCTACTTACGCCAATATACAAAACAGCTTACTCTGCCATCTGGCGAATACAGTTCGAAATCTTATAAACAACTCCCGCGTATCCTACAAGTGTAGAAAATGGAGAAATCAAAGTCTGTTAAACTATTCTTTTGGGTTTCTACGAAACTGATAATCCAAACAATCACATTATCAATACAATCTTTCATTTGTAGGTAACAGAAATTCTTTACATCAAAACGCTACATTTATTGTGCTCCAATGTTAACAAGCACAACGTGCCATAACCCAACATCAAAACACACAAACCCAGTAAAACAGGGAAAAGTGTTTTAGAAACCGTAAGTTAGGGGGTTTCTATCACCCCAAAATAAAATATGACTATATTCCAGAAATAGAGGCCAGAATTTAATTTTTAATTTATTGACTGAGCAAAGCACCACATTAATACAAAAGGCAGCAACAAGAACAACAGAAGAGATGCAGTGCATTTCCCAGTACTTTGAACGTGTCAAGGTACAAATATATCACCACATACCCTGGAAAACACTTAACACAAAAACGTTTACCACAAACCATCGATTAACACGAAAGGATGTTTAGTGTGTGTCAGTAAAATATTAGTTTTTTTTAAAATGTAAATCTGTTCCTTTATCACAAAACTGATAACACAGAATTATTCCTTAACACAAAAACATTTGTCGGTCTTGTGACAGGAAATGCAACACAAAACTTTGGATAACACAAAATGTTGACTTAAATTTTGACATCTCTGCTCATCCAACTTGGTCATATTACTTCACTTTTGGGCCTACGCTTGATGTGCCAAATAATGTCTTTTAATAGTACTGGATTTACACAACTTTACACAATGGCCTGGCGAATTGGACGTGACTTCCTGTTAGTGCAGAACGGATTTGTTTGCAAACAAATCAACACAAAATTCATCAACTTCACAGAATTTTTTAAAAATCCAGCCTGTAAATGTAACGATGCCATTACTTTTGTATATCACTTGTTGAGCAGACCATTATTTTTATTTTTGGTGTGGTACAAAGAAATATTACAGATCATTTCATCAAAAAGTAGATTAAAAGGTGAGAGTAAATATACAAATGTACAAGTTTTATAAAGAGGCAATAAGCTAATTAAAATCGAACTAGAACAAGGATACTAACAGCCATTTAGTACAACCTTACTCTTTGTTATGACTAATCATTCGAAGCATCATGATGCTGTCTGCACAGTATTTCAACTTTTGTTTACTTTGAATTTGATTTTTAAGATAGGCACAGCATCTTTAAATATTTTACAGTTTTATCCGTTATTATCTCTTGACTTATTTACCACATTAAAGTTAAAGAACTGTTTAGTTTTTGTGTGCTTTGTTCAACTGTGGGTTCTCTATTAAGAGGCTATACTCGATGATCATTGAGCTTACAGTAAATGCTTATATTAAAAGTTTAAAAACTGGAACTAAGAAAAAACGTTTAACATGAAATTCGGTTAACATGAGTTGTTTGTGCTAGATCCCTACATTTTGTGTTAAACAATTTGCACTGTAATAATTATATCCCTAACTTTAGCACTACCAGAAATTTGGTAAGACTACATTCAGTGAAAATGTGAAGTTAACCCCCGGATAATGACAAAATGTCATCATATTCAGATAGATCATCAGAATTTCCAAAAACCAACTTAAAAAGCAAAAATGTGTTCTGATGGTCCAACTAAGTAACATACACCTTTGATTAAAATCAAGTTCTTCAAGCTAAACAAATACAAAACATTTCTTTGCCTATAGAATACAAAGCAAGAGTCAGCATTCCTTTTTAAATGAGGACTGCATTTTAATGATGCCAGTTTCACAGTTTTGTACAAACTTTTGACCACCCACATTGACAAGCTGTACAGACTGATGGGCAATGCACAACACATTGGTCCAGACATCAGAAAGGTACATGAGCAGAAGTACTCATCATGAATAGTAGTTTGTTCACTGCATGATTTAATACTGTGACTCTGTGAATTGGCGAGGACACTAAATAAATAGAAGTGCAGCAATGACTAAACAAAACGAATTTGATTGGGCAGCAAAATCATCTGACAGCTACTGGACCAAATACTAACATGAAACTAATTCAAAGCACAGGAGTCTTCCGATAAGAAATTCATATTTACACATGCATATTCATTAAATTGCCTTAATTTCTTCTTTCTCTCTAAAATCTCAAATGTTGAAACTAGGAAAAAGACAGTGTTCGTCAACAAAGCATTGACTGAGATTTTCAATTACAAACAAACTGATGCTCTGCGGTACCATGCTATAACTGTCAATGCCACAGTTTAATTCAATTTTTCTGAATTTTGTTTGCATCAGAAGTGCAGCTGGCCTGTAATGCTGACACCAGATGCAATTAACTTCACCAAAAACACCTTTTATGTAATTATTTTCAATTAAATTGCATTCAGCTACTCCAGTATAACCTGAGCAGGTTTGCCATCAACAACTGGTCGTTTTACTCCATGAATGAGGTCAAAATCATAGCGAAGAAAAGCAAATAAAAGGTCTGTGATTAGAAATATCTGTGCCGAACATATGACAAGAGTGATGGCAAAGTAGAAATTGGCATTGGCGCTTCCAGCCTGTACCCAAAGGTGCCACAGCACAGGGGCAAGAACAAAACACACTGCAAACATCACAGCTACAACAAAATTGTTACGCATATAACTCATCACATGTCTCCACAACGGCAGTAAAGAAACATAAAATGTAATATCAGCATACGATGGATATGACTTAAAGATTGCCGTCAATGCAACCAACATGTACATGAGAAACATGGGATGACGATGTAGACGGAAAGTTAACGGCACCACGTATATGAATGCATGAATCTGGAAAACACAGATGAAAAACAAACGGAAATGTTCAAACATCTCTGTGAAGAAGTACCAAAAGATCCCGATATTTGGCGTCAAGTCCGGTACTGTCAAGATGAAACTGTAAGTTGAAGTAAGAAAGTCCCATGAACCTTGTAAACTGTGTGAAGAGAACAGAAGCAAACCAAGTGCAGAAAAAGTGCAGACTGCGGTCTGAATGATTGAGATCACTGCAATTTGTGTCTTTGGGAATTTCTCGGAGGCAGATTTGCATTCTTTCTCAGCTATAAAAATTGCTGCTGGAACAACCAATACAACTGGATACATTGAAAGGTATGTGGCAACGGCAATGAAAATACTCGAACCAACACGACTTCCTTTCAAGGTGAAGAGCATCGCAAGAGCCACCACAAGATTGTTCAACAGTGCAGTACTTTTAGCAACGCAGGAAGCTATTGATAGAGGATTTAACATGAATGCCCCAACAACATACACTCGATTCCATGTCAATGCCTCTGCCTTAAGAATCAGTTTTGCAGATGATACATCATACTTCTTTACGTCTTCCGCTTGTCTCTGTAACTGGTAGGAAGCAACATTCGTCGCCACTCTGTACAGTACAAGTGCTGTCGCCACGTCGATGGCTATGAAGAGATATTTAATCATATCACCCAGTGTTTGATCGAAGTAGTTCCAGATCCGAAGAGTCAAGGGCATTTCATGATATACGTCGCCAATGTAGGGGGAAACTCCAATTTTGTGCAATGCTAGGCCCTCTGTGACTCGTTTCCACGAAGTAAGAGGAGTGACCAACTCATTCCTTTCAGCAAAATAATCTGCAACGCTGGAGGCGAACAGCCAAAGTCGAACTAAAACGCCGACTCCAATTAACAAGTACAGCTGAAATCCCATAATGTCAGTCCGAAACTAATCTGGCTATAACTAACCGTGTTTTTATTTTGCTTGCAACAAAATATTAATTCAAATACCGTCAACACAGTCGAGAATGGCGACCATACACCGGATGCAGCCTGGTTGCGTGGTAAAACACCAAGTAATCACATAAATAAACCGTTACGACGGCTTCAGATCGTGAGCACGAGTGACGTTCGAGTATGATTCGTAATCGTAATCTCAAGATTTCTACAGCGCCCAGCAAAAGCCAAGTCGCGGGGACCATCTTATTCGCAGGCGCTCAGTCAAAACAAAATCGATAGGCAGAAAGGGTTCGGCTTCAAGTCAGGCAGGCAGACGCCTATGGTTTGAAATGGACTGGAAATTGAGATAAAAGGAAAAGAGATAGTGTATTCCGAGCAACTTCACACGCTTAAACCCATATAGGATCTGACCCGATCAATTCAGTGAAAAATGAGCGAGGCTTACTGCCACTAAAGAAAAACATATGTGCATTTACATTTTTTGCATGTTACATTGTCATTTGCTCTTATTAGGTAGCCTTCATTTGCATAAAATCAAAAAATGCTGAATCTCAATGACGTGGAATTTATTGAATAAAATCTGTTCGATGTTTTTATTATTATGAATTGGTAAATTCTGTTGTGCCAGGGTCTAAGGCAATCACATGACCTCGTTCAGAAATGACAAGTCTAGGAATCAGGACTGATTTTAAGTATTATTGTTGGCCAAAGTTCAATGTTTTATAAGCTAGAAGTATGGACAATATCTGCATAAACGAGTGACAAGTAAACCGTCAAATAATTTTTGAGGTTTTTTAATTAAAACTACTTAACACGTAAACACTCAGCATGTTTGCTCTAAGATACGCTCTTAGATTATATTGCTCTTATATTAAACCATGTTCTTTATCACCTATTCTAGATTTTAAATCAGTAAATTCGAACAGACACAAAAACACTTGAATTTATAAACTTTAATAAACTTCATAAAAAACTCAATTGAAATAGTCTTTTTCTTGTATGTAACCTATACACATTCAGGATCCTAAGTCCTTATGAAATTGTCTATCACTACGCAAATCGTACCAAGACAGCGAAACAGCTGATGCAGAGGAAGCCCTGAATTCAATGGTTTAATTACAGACAGAAACAGCAATTAAGCATCAAGTTAGCTATCCAGAAAATCAAAATTCACAAGATATAGCACTTCTTTACAAGTAACTCAGCAAGCATAAAGACAATTCCAATTATACTTTAATTCAATTATGACAAGCAAGACTTTTACATTTGTTTATGAATCCAGACAGTAATGCTTTAAAGAATTTTCAGACAGTTTTTCTTTCCAAATTCATTTCACTCATGGATTTGTCTCGAACAAATTCAAGGCAGCTTTAAATTTTCATTTAATCTAAACTCCGTTTCAGTAAATGTTAATTGTTGTCATATCCGGCCCTTGTTTCCAGTTCCTGTGTCCAGGAGGCCCTGGGAAACATATTAAACTTTTTATTTTTTTCTCCAGGCCATCTGTATACACAAATACCATACATCGCTTTAGTACACCAACGTGAACTCCTTCATTCACTCAAAACCCAAGATCACAACCCTGTAATAATGACATTAGCTGAAGAACCACTGCATCTGCAGATCATGATCACCCGCTTCCAAGCTGGACAAGCTTTGTTTTGTGATGAAGATACTATGAAAAAACAATAACAGTGAAAAATTACTTGCTACAACATGCAAACAGAAAAAAAAGAATCATCCAAAGGTCAATAACACAAATGCCACTGTCCCATGGAAAAGCCCATACATCCAGCTAATGGCAGATCCAGAAGTTTAGAAAGATCATGCCAAGTCAAGAAGTTTTTAGGAATTCATATTAGTCACCAGGATGGACATTGATAGGCCATTTTCCAACACCAAAACACCAAAATTTCTTAATAACTTTTCTTTTTTTGAATATTTATTTAGGACTACTAATAATTATGCCCTGGTATCTTTGTGTATCAAACTTAAAGGTGATTTGCGTTTTAAAGATGTTGTCTGTGAATGTTACCCACAAAACATATTTAACATGAAATTCAGTTAATATGAATTGTTCACAATAGTCCCCTGGATTTCATATTAAACAATTTGCATTGTAGATATCCTGAAAAGATAAATACTTTGATTAATTGGAAAATAAATATACTGGCTTGGTGCAGCCAAGGAAATGAGTGGCAACAGTTCATTTATTTAAACCCCAAATTTTCAGCTAGCAAAAACTTACGAAAAGCAGTGACACTGACCTGTTTCCGACTGATGATAGCCTGCTGTAACCAGAGTAACTCTAGCGCTAGGTTACGTCTCTCTTCATCAAGGTGTTTTGTTTTAGCTACATTAAAGTGTTAAAAGCAAATTCTATAAAATTCAACATACTGAAATAAAATAGGAGACTGCTTAAGCAAGATGTAGTTAACAGTCAAAGATGCCAATCCTTTATTGCTTCAGTTGTCAATACCATAAATAATAATTTTCAAGTCAATCAGTAAAAAATCTGCTAACCAGCAACTCAACAACTCAACTATTTATTTAAATGACAGGCAAAAGTCAGATAACAACAAGATAAACCAATTAGTCTTGTACAAATATCTGAATCTAATCAATAATACATTTTTAACAATTACTTTTATCTACTTTAGACTGCCTTCTCTCTCCTACAGTTAGGAGTTAGACCATATTTGCAACAAGGCTTTTGTAGGCCTCGCTGTGTGAGATATAAGCAACTTAAAATATCTACATTATTAGGCTTTGGTATCAATACCCATCTTGCACACTAGACATTGGCAACACAGAAGTAAGATTAGATTATGGAAAAGCATTAGCCATTTAAATCCTATAAACTGAAAACACAAGCTGAGTTTACCACAATCTTGCTGCTTATCTTCAGTCCGGTGATGGCTCACACTGGGGTTAATTAGATCAGAAGGGGCTGCATGAGATTCTAATAGATCATCATGACATTCTTCACTATCAGCAACCTCTGAAGTCTGAGTTACAGCATCTCCCATCAATTTCGTTGAAAAGTGAACTAAATCCTCATCGTGAGTAGGTCTTTCAAGTTCTGGAATTTCATCAGTTAGTCTAGCATCAGATGCCTTTGGACCTAATTGATCTGATTGGATCTTTGTCTGCTCCGTTGCCTTACACGACTTCAACTTATCTCGAACAGACAGAAACTTAGGCTTGGATAAAACTGATTTCCACTGAACTTCTAAAGCTGAAGAGTTTTCTAGTTCTTTAAAAAGCATTACATATTCATCCTGAACTTTCTTCATCTGATGGCGAACATATGCACCTCTCCACAATGCCTTTATAAAATTACAAAATAAACAGACAAGTGTCATTTTAGAAACTTTCTGAAAATGCTTTGCAGATTGCAAGTAACAACAGAGATATTTAACTTCCTTTTCATTTCATTTTCTAATACTATCTACAGTAGATCTAAATGCTAAACTAGTTAACTCGTCAACATCACACTCCTGCATTTGGTTCATAAATGAATTTTGCTTACTAATATGTTTAGGCACTGCCATTAATATCACTAATAAATTGGTTTCTGGGTTTAAAAACCGGAAGAAAAACAGAACAGCAATCCCTTAAGTTAGTCCTCTCTCATGCCACCCACTCTTCCCCTGTCAGTTTACTCATTTTGTAACTGAGTTCGCTATGGGAAGCTAGAGGAATAGAAATTCAAAAATATCTTTCTGCCCTTAAAGGAATACGAACCTCTGACCTTTGGGCTGACACTAAGGCACATTAATACAATGTTGTGCAATATGAATGAGCACTGCTAAATATATAAACACTGAAAGTCAGTTGTTATTATCATTAATTAATAACTTCTATCATGTCAAAAGTCCAATGCACAAGACATCAACTGATGGCACACACACCAAAACCAAGCTGTAATCAGGTCAACATCCAGAAGATCAGTCCACTAAGACAGAGGCAGTTGCCAGTGGATAAGCAATTTGAAAAGTCAAGTCTTAAGCTGAGGATGAAGACAGAGCAGTATGAACTGATGCAAGGAGGGTGTTCCAACATCTAGGTCCAGCAACCGAAAGAGTCTGTTCATCGAGAACAGTTCCAGTCATAGGTATTACCAATGAAAGGCAGTAGATGATGTGGTTGAAAAACGACAAGTCTGGGGAATGAGGACTAAACTTAAGTACTGTGGTTTGCCACAATGTTTTATAAACTATAAGTCCCAATTTGAAACAATTCCTTCACTGAACAGGAAGCCACTGGTGCAAAGATTTAAATACGGGGGTTACATGCTTATATTTTGAAGTACTTATTAAGTATTATTAACTAACCAGAGTTCTGAACTCTTTAGAGTTTCTTCCTATTTGGCTTTGTGATACCAAAAAGATGATCAACACGACAAGAGACCAATGCTTTTGCCAGAGATATCCTTAAAGACATGTATACATGTTACATACTAAGGCCATAACTGATTGAGAGAGACTTTTGTCCTGTGCTTTGCTATGGTCTGGAAATTTTGAGACTATATACTGCTGGGAAACTAGAACAAAATTGTTGGACTATGATACTTTGCTGCGTCAATGATTATAACCGTTTTGTGATTGCAGTTCTGTGTTGTTAGGATAAAAATATATATATATATAAATAAATATAAAGTGATGCATTAATAATTACTGCATATTTTTTGCGCATCGCACGCAACATCATCAATGCAATCTCACATGCACGCGAAACAAATTTGGGACACAACGTGCAAAATCGTATATAGGAAAGGTGTCACAATGTCTTTATCAACAAAACCAAAAAATCTGTAAAAAACTGACGCAACTTAGTTTTCCAGCAACTTCTAGTACTAAATATCAAGCAGAAAACTGATAATAACAAACAAGCATCACAGAAACCTGTAGTAATACACGTCCGTGTTTTCTAAACTTCCAGTGGAATCAACAGCCGCGCTATCACAAATCTGGCGCATCAAAGCATCGCTTAAGCCTTTAGTTTTAACATAAACTAACCTGAATTTTCTGAATCTCGTGTTCCAATAATCTGTAATCATCCAATTCAATCATCTCCAATCTAATCTAAACAGTTATATAAAAGAAAACTCACAAGCGTCAACTGCATCCAACAACGACGAAATGCCAAAATAGTGAAGCCGTCACCTTGTCTACTTCTAACCCGTTATAATTATATTGGTAATAACAGAGCCTTCTAAAATAGAAGGCTCTGGGTAGTAAACAAAATAAGCTAGTATTAATTAAAATTGTAAACTCTAGATTTCTACAGCGCCCAGCGAAAGATAATTCTCCTATACTACCTTATTCACAAGTGCTCAGTCAAAATAAAATTGATAGGCAGGTAGCGACCTAAATTTTGGAACTCCCTCCCTGTAATCGTAATCTCGAGATTTCTACAGCGCCCAACGAAAGCTAAGTCGCGGGAACCAGCTTATTCATAGGCGCTCAGTCAAAACAAAATCGCTAGGCAAAAGGGTTCGGTTCCAGGTCAAGATCCGGGAGTCAGGCACTCAGACAGTCGGACGGCTACGGTGGATGATGTTTGAAATTGAAGCGAGAAGAGAGATAAGGGGAAGAGGATGAATCACGATAAGATTTTTGGAAAAGAAGTGTTTTCAGTCTTGAGTGAAAGACCTGTGCAGAAATTGAAAGAGGTGAAGTGTTGGTGAGTTCGTATGATTGACCAGACAACTGTCGCAATTCTGGCGGGAGTTTATTCCAAAGGGGTGGGGCAGCTATGGCTACGGAGCGATTTCCAAATTTTAAGGATGAGGTGACGGGAGGACGAAGAAGTGTTAGGACAGATGAGGAGCGGGTCCATTCATTGTGTCCATTCGTTCTGCTCAGTTGCTTCTGTCATTTTGTTTTCAACTTAAAACTTACATGTTTCAAATTGCTTACCCACCATAGGCTGCCACTCTGTCTTGTGGACTGACCTGCTGGTTACTGACCTGATTGTGGCTTGGCTTTGGTGAGCCATTGGTTGATGCCTTGTGCATTAGACACATGCGTATTAGTAGTTACTAATTATTATTATTAGGGTCGGATTCTGCTCCAGCAGGTCTGGCAGGCAGACAGCTACGGCAGATGGTGTTTGGAATTGGTGCAGTAACATAGATAAGGGAAAGAGGAAGAATCAGGATAAGATTTGGGGAAGACGACTGTTCTCAGTTTTGAGCGAGATGTGCAGAGATTGCAACGGTTAAGTGTTGGGGATTTTGTAGGATGGGACAGATAAATGTGATTCTGATGGTAGTTTATTCCATAGGGGTTGAAGTTGAAACGATTTTGCTCAAATGTCTGCGATTAAGTACATGGGGCATTAGAATTTGATATGTCAGAACCATGTGTTGGATTACAATACATGTTATGTTATATGCAAACACAATGCGAATTGCCTCAAGCCTGCTTGCACGATTGTAGTTGCACTCAAGCGAGTGCTCCTTGCACACATACCAATACAAATGAGCATCTGGATCTAGACTGCCATCTAATCAGTTTAATCAATTCTTTGCAGCTTACAATTATGATACTGTTTCTCTACTTAATATGGAAGCTAATAATATCACCATTAACCCCAATGTTTCTGTTTAACCTATTCTTAAATGAAAAACATTTCCGAAATTCTTGCAACTCATAACTATCAGTCTCCAAAAAGACTCGACAAATCAGTCTCTCATGAACTATGTTTTCCTCATGTTCAGGCTTTAATCAAGAAAGACATAACGTACAGAAATCAGTTAGAGAATTTCATAAATAGCACAAATAATTCAGTATGCTACTCTATTTGAAACTTCTATTTTAACCAAGAAGCAAGATGGAATAGAAAGCAGTAGCCTAAGAGAAATAAATTTTGCCTTGATTATGTAGTTACGATCTTATATGATGCATTACTTGCAACATGGTGACAGGACAAGTCAGTCAAAGTGGTACACAAAGTCACCTTTGTATTTTCACAACAGCACATCAAAATTCATTACAATAGGCCAGATAGACAAGACAAATAAAGCTGGTCTTCGCCTGTGATGAAAGAACACATAGTCATGTCTCACATACAGTACCTAAGACAAAAGATGGCAAAGGAATGGATACTTAAACTAACTGGCCAATATAATCAAACATCTTGAAAAGTAAATTTTGTTTCACTCTCCTTGCCAAAAATTTTGCTTTGAACAAAGAAATTTCAGTGAAACACTGTTTGCTTCCTTGCTGCTTAAACTCATGATATCTATCCAGTAACCACAACTCTTTAACAAAACGTTCTGGTGTACTGCATGCACTAAAAACATACATCAGACTCATTTACATTTATATTAACAAAAAATATGTCAGGCTCGGTTACATTTTCCTCTGAGTTTCAAGTCAGTGGGAAAAAATGGCAGAGAAGATCTCAGACCTTTACACCAAAGCTGAAGAAAGAAACCATGATGCTTCACCTCCAATCAGCTCTTCGAGTTGTCTTACAATACTGATTTTACCAGTGAACATTTCAACTGGCAGAGTTCTCCATCATGTGAGTAAGTGGGTTTTTAAACATTGCATTGTTCCAGCCATAAGAGATACCTGGCTATGACCAAATGTGAGAACTTCTAAACATAAACATGTAATGTGACGTAAATGTGTACGTAATAAATCTGTATAAAATACTGTTAGGGAAAGACACTGAGATTAACAGCTCAGTGACAACACTCAAGTCTTTGAGAGAAAAAAAATCAACCATTCATCCGACATTATGGTAAATTTCTGAGAAGCACAAGGCAAACACTGAATTAAATCTCATATATTAATTAAATTTCAACTAAACATAATCAAACATAATAATGTAATTGAGCATTTATATGCTTATCTACAAGGATTATTCCATGGTGTTGAATGAATTCATATTAAATGAAAATCGATTCTCACCAGTTTCCAAACTTTTAGACAGGAATGTTGAAAATGATCAAGAAACTACTCATTTCAATTCCTATCTATATTTACACACACATGAAACTAATATTTACACACCTCCCTTTGTGAAAAAGGTTCAATAAGTAACAAAATGTTACTATATTGTAAGCTGCAACAGAGAAATGCAGGGTAATTCACAGCTGGGACGGGATGCATGCAAGAGTCACAACTCAACACTACGGCCAACACCAATATTGTAGGCTTGTAGACTAAGAACAAGACCCAGTGTTCACTAACAAATACATGCATTCACAAAAGCAGTTAACACTAGCCTAGAAATGCTGCAATTGTACAACATTTCAAGCCCAATCTGCTACTAATCCATTTTTTCCCGAGTACTTGTATTCAGCTATCCGATTCCATGCCTTCTATGGTCATCACGTAAACATGTAACTTTTAACAATTCAGACATATGAACTATGGTACAAGAATTAAAAGCCATAACCTAGATTTGGATATCAAGATTGAGACCAGAGTCTAAAGATTCTAGTCCAAGACAGATGCTATATACTATTGAGTAACCTCCAAAGTGAGTTACAATTGCAGATAAAGACCAACATTTGCAAAACCTGGTCCTGAGACGTCTTTAGACCACACAACCCTGGTTAAAGTTAACAGCCCAAATAGTTCATTTCACTTGTTTTGAAGCTGTTGAAGTTCAAGTTGCAATTTTCGGTTTTCATTTGACAGATGAGAGATCTCCTGGCCCAGAGTTTCAACAGTATGCTGTAAAAAGCAAAAGACTGTGAACAACAAGCTATGTGATATAATTTAATGTTACTGTACAATATGCTACGTTCTTATGAGCATCTGAAAGTGCAGCATGGATGTGAAAACCTGAAACGCGATGTAACGTCTGACACCAAGATGTTACCTGGCTACATCCAACGAAAGGGTAAATTATTGCAGTCAGACCTCACTTGAAAAAGACAAACCAATGCAAGAGAAAGCATAGGATGCTCAAGTGAAAGTTATGTTCAGTTTATCAGTGACAGGACAATCACTTTTGTTATTTCACTAACTTCAACAGCATATCAGTCCCAAAAACTTTGGCCAGTCATCATTTTCAGGAACTGTGTCGGCAGCCAATCGTTAAAAGGTTATACAAACTTTTTCCAGATTTTAAGGAGCACAAGGATTTGAATACATTGATCGATAATAATTGCATTTAAATAAAAAAAATTAATCAATTATGAACAATTATGAATAATGTGATTAAGACTATAAAGCATAAAGATAAAAATAATGTAATTATGCAGAAATATATCAAGTAAACCAGGCAGAAAGAACTGACCTTAAGTGTTAAGTTATGAATTACTTTATCCTCTAAGACGGTTTGTAGTCGGGAGTTATGCTCAACCAAATCCTCATAGACGTCACGTCCCGTCTCCGATGACACAAACATGGAAGTCACAATTCCTCCTTTCTTTGCTGCAACTGTCTGTGAAAGGACAAGAGTCATTAACAAAGGCAGCAGCAGCAGCAACAGCAGCACACAATCATTTTCTTTCTCCAGAGTAAAAAACAAAACAAAAATTGGAAACAACAAGCTAAGTAATATAATTTAATGCCACTGTACATTATACTCAAGTTTTTATGAGCATCCGAAAGTGCAGCATGGCTGCCAAACACCTGGAAAGTAAATTAGTGTCTGACAACACGATGTTTATATCCAATGAAAGGGTAAATGTTTGTAGTTGGACTTCACTTTCTCAAGGGAGGTCCAACTATATAAATGTATAAACATATAGGTATGGATGCCACATGGGAAGTAGATTCACCAAGAGAAAACCTAAACACAGAAATTGTACAGAGAACAAATCTGTAAATTTCATGAGGATTAATTTCTTACTAACATGCAAACTTACTGAATTTAAATAATCAATACACTCATCAAAAACAATGGCCACACAAATCCATTTGTACCATATACAAATACCGTATATACCCGCGTATTAGTCCGTCCGCGTATAAGTCGAAGTCGGATTTTAGACCGAAAATTTAGTACAAAATTCAAGACCCGCGTATAAGTCGATTTTTTATTAACGGTATTGAATATAAATGCAATAAAAATTTTAGCAGGAAAACTATTATTCAATTTGTAAACTACGTAGCTCTATAGTCTTCGAAATACGGAATTATGATTCATGTTAAATCTGGATTGCTTTATATACCTTTACTTCTAAAGAAGCAAAAGCCTTTGATTTTTCGTTCTTTCTTTGATGTACCGTATTTTCCGGGTTATTATGCGCACTTGTGTATAACGCGCAATAGCATTATTTTGCCTGATTTTTACTTTGATCCACATATAATGCGCACCGCAGCATAGTGCGCAAGCACTATACCCAGGACATACATTTTGACTGCACCTAGCGCATTATCCTTCATCTTATAAAATATACGCGAAACCCGACGCTTTAATAGCAAAATCTATAGACCGTAGGTTGTGTTTATTTAGAGGTTCTTTGTGACCAACTTCTAAGGACTGGGTGCGAATTTCAGCCATGTTGACCGACTCATACCGGTACTTTGATGTGCATCGGGGTTCCGTAATCTGCCTGACTTACCAGCCTGTCAATTATGATGTTTACTAATCGCTTTTGGAAACGCTGGTTCCAACGACTTTGCTTTTTAGGGCACTGAAGACGATTATGGTTGTGTATTGGTTGCGAGACATTACACACTATTCAAAATCGAGTTTGCTCTATACGCAATAGACTGCATTGCATTCATTTAAAAGTTCGTTATGAACAACTTCTAAGGACGGAGCGAATTTTAGCCACATAATACTTTGATTTGTACTGGAATTTCGCACTCTGATGTTACCCGGTAGGTTATTTGTTTCCGTACTCCGATTATGAGACTAAGCCAGTGCTGAAGTTGGTTTCATGGCTTTTGGCACTATAGAAATCGTGATGTAACGATTAGGAATAAGGTATGCATACCTTGATAATATTTCATTTCTTCGGGCGGAGGTCTCAGCAGGCGATAATAAAGGAATTCGCTTTTGACGCATGATATATACAATAACATTATTATAAGTGAAGTATATTTCGTTTTGACCAATATTTATTCAGAAAGCATATAAAATGTCATTTCTCTTGAAAAATGATGTAAAAAGCAGACAACTGAAACAAACGTAATTTTAGGTCCGCTTTTTGCATTGTTTAAATTTCAGTCCGAAAATCGGTCCGAAAATCATCTGTCTATTTAGCGTCGCGCGTATAAGTCGAAGAGCTTTTTCGTCAACCTGAAATAGTCTAAAATTTCTCGACTTATACGCGAGTATATACGGTAAGCTCACTATCTCCACCTGGAAACATGGTCTCCCTATCAGTTAAAAAATTTCTCACCGGATTAACACATTAACAGGTGAACATGTTCAACATATGATGGCATGTATGTTTTTCATGATTACACACATATGCAAGCTATATGGCTATACAATTACATTTCTCTATAGCTATTCCAACGTGCTGAGTTGCTCAATATGCAACAAAGACTTAACAACATTACTTGATAAAAGAAGTGGAATCAGTTATACCTTGGCCTGCTTCAGAGCCTCAGGTGGTGACAGCGAGTAGGATTCTTCCCTCATGATGTAGTTCTGAATTATTCTGATCAATTGCACACACACAAACACAACCAAATGAAGCAAAGGTCAATAGGTAATATGTTTAGACTAGCTAAACATACTAAAGATGCAGCAAAGGATAATGGATTTAATTACAGAAAGGAAGCAAAAACAGGAAAATGAACCTCCCATAAGTATTCTATTTTAAGATATTTACAAAAACATCGTCTGCTCAGCATCTAAGATGTCGCGTAATGATTATTGGCATTCCAGCTAAGGATGCAAAACTAGGTTACAGAAGTTAGGTTTTAGGTGTTTTAAATGCCTACAAACTTACAAAAGTCCCAAATAAGGTTTTTAGTATTTTAGCTTTTTGGCAGGAATTAAAAAAGAAAATCAGACTTATAATATATCTTCTTGTTGTTGCAGTTGCAAATGTTCAAGCAGACCATGCTGTAACAAGGGTGGACTGCTGCATTGAACTCAGTTAAATATATCATGCACTGCCAGAGTTCCGTTATTTTGTCTGGATAAATAAGGAAACCTAAACAATCTAAAAACCTAAATTTTTTCTTTTGAAAAGTAAAGTTGTTTGTACCTCTGATTCTAGCACCAAATCCTTAAAAGTTTCCATCAGAGAAAACTAGCCAAACTAGTGGTACCTGAAAACAGCTCCTTATAGAGCAGAAACGACTTTCAACTGGTAAATAAAGTATAATAGCTCAGTTCATCCATTTCTGCTTCACTCAACTGTTAGCAATCCAAGATTACCTTGATTTCTTTTTCACCTCCTCTAAAAGCTGGTCTATGTGATCCTGCATGAATTCAATTTTTTCGTTTTTTCTGGCTTGTGACTTCTGAAGACGAACAATTTTATCAATGAGCACTTCCTTGTCAATGTCTGATATTGATGCAATGTTTGAACAGTTAGCCTACAAGGACAGACAGCCAAACCAAATCATTACAACCTAATAAAACATCAGCTGATTCATTAACATTAACTTTAAGTCTTTGAAGTGGTGCTTAAAAAACCAAGTATTAATCACTAGGCGTTGAAGTCACAACAGTTAAATGCTGATCAAAAAGGTCTGGAAAAAGTAGGTCTAAGCTTAATAACTCTTGAGGTAAATGTTCCAACCTTAGAACTTCAATAGTGGCACTACAATAATGCACTAGGCATCTGTTGTTGGCACTCCACAACAGACCCACAATATGGTCATTTCCAGGGGTCAGTCCAGTGAGACAGAAAGGCAGCCTGGTCAAAAGCGTGCTGTTTCATGTTCTGTTTCATTAGGTGATTATGTCCTTACCTGGGAAGGATTTACTTCTTTTGGACTGACCAAAGTGCTGCCAGAATCTAAAGATCCAGATGAACTTGCCCGTGACAAAGTGGAGGCACTATTCGTTACCTTGCTCTCATACTGTTCAAGCCGCTTTTGCAGCTGTAGAAGCTGTCGTCTTAAGTCCTTTAAAGAACAGATGGACATGAACGAATAAGCATGTGTTCAATAATTTATTGTATTCTCGTAATTCACTCATCAACTGATTTAAAACTTTCAGTTAAGCAACACCTGGAAACTCTGTGATGCTCTATAACATCATTAACATGTTAGTCAAGAATTCTACTTTTTCACACCAGATCAAAGTCTCTCCTCTTGCTGAATTATCAAAAGTTTTTGTCTCAATCAATTCTATCAACTCTACGTTAAACTTACTCAACTCTATGATGGTTCAAATAAGCTTAAGATATTGGAAATTAAATTAATTATTTGTGGTCAATTCTTCCTAATTAATCTGATGCTCTGTCTTTTACATTTCACATCCTCAATTGGATACAGATGTCAAAAGCATTTATAAAGAACAGGATTTTATTTACTTTTGTGCTTGTTATATGACGTCTTTTCAGAGTTTTCAGTTCATCTTCTCTGTCTTCCAGTTGCTTTGCAAGTTGTTCAGCTAAAAAATTAAGAAAGAAAAAACTAAAAAACAGAGAACTAACATACAGATGCAAAGACTGTCACGAGAGGCTTCTATGACACATTCAATAGTTTGAATACAATTACATAAAATACTGTTATTTGGTAATGCCCATTACAAAGCTTAGAAGTGCACACTAAAGCTGGGCATAAACCAAAACCAGACTGGAAAAGGTAAGTTAAATTAAAATGTCATATATATATTTAACATACAATATTAATCCTGCAATATATTAATCTTAATATTAATCTACAATATATATACAATACAGAAGAAGAAACAACATACAAGATGTCATTTTAAACAGGATAGAATACTTGGCTAAAGGGTCTTTTGACCAATGTGACAAGGGGAGGAAGCATTTCATCTTTCATTTTCCCAAAGCTCAAAATCTCTGTGTCAAATTCGTGTTGCTCAAAATCCTATTATGCAAAGAAATCAGCATCAGACCTAAGAAACAACATTCAAAAGCATATGCCATAGGCTTCATTCAATAAAAGAACAAGGCAACACAGGTTTACACAAAAGTACTCAAGTAGAGACAACTAGGATTAATGTAATTACACCAATGCAATCACACCAACTACAACTCCGATAGGTCGATTATAGCAAAACATAATTTCAGTAACACAACCGACCTCGTAAAGTCTGTTCCTTCAGCTGCTTTTCTGATTCCTCACTTTGTTGCTTCTTTGTCTGCACTGCTTTCTCCAGTTCAATTTCCTTTAAGTAGAAAATAAAAATATCTGGAATTCCAAAGCTTTGAGACTCATCTTGCTGCTTTCCACTTAGCTTTTTATTATCCTTTCTACTTGTTACAATACAACAGAATGTTTTCAAATTGGTACATGTAGTTTCCTTCTTTCATGATCTTGAAGGTGCACTTTGACATGGAACAGTTTTATTGCAACATTAACTGGACACTCATTTTTCTCAAATTTCCTGCATATATCATCTGTATTTTTCACTCAGTTACGATAGCAATCTCTACTTATGCCCACCACATCAGAGTGCTGACAACAACAATATCTCAAATCAGTTAAGTTAACATTAGAACGCTAGAAAACTTTTAAAAGCACACAGGTTTCAACAGAATTAAACCTTAATTATTACTCAACAGAATGAGCTGCCATGATTTAGAAAACATAAAGTGAGGGCAAAGTGACATTAGGTGCCAAGCCTTAACATTCACAGCACAGATGAAAAAATCCTCAAGCATCAATTGAACAACTGAACTCATAGGTATTACGGCAAATCAACTTACAAGAGCCTCGCATTTTCTTGACACGCAGAACAGGGATGCTTTCATAGATTCTCGTTCATTAGTTAGTGAAGCAATCTGTGTAGAAGATACAAAATAACATTAGTAGATATAAAGATAAGTTATTATCATTAAGGCTTGTGAAAAAACAGGCTCAAGTCCAAGACAAATGATGTCACTGCCTGTTTTTGAACAACAATTTCCGAAGGGTTGGGCTGAACATGCAAAATAACTGGCAAAAATTAAAACACAGGAATGTTCTCTTGATAACATGCATATAGCAATGGACTCCGTTCAGCATACATTTTCAAACTGCCTCAAGGCACACTTGTTATAATCAGTTAGGTAGTCATGTGTGTAGCACTTTGGTGAGGAACTAAAAGGTGCTATATTAAGCATCTTGATAAATACATATATGCACATACAAACATCATGTACCTGGATGTTTTAAGAAATTCTCAGGTAACTGTTCACTTAAGTTTCTTCTAAAAACATGCTTCAGAGACAGAGTCTGAGGTTTGAGGCATCTTTTGGTTCAAGCAGAGATGAAAACAGTATACTTCCAACAACCTGTGATTCTAGAGACAAAAGTATGTACCTCATCGCCTAGAGCCAAGTTCTCAGATTGTAGGCGAACAGTCTCATCTGAGAGTTTCTGAGAAAAATTCAGATGTTCCGATTCCTGATTAACGTAGCTGTCCATGTCCGACATCAGATCTTTGTTTGCCTGCTTCAGTTCTTCAATCTCTTTTTGGGCTTCAGCCAACTGCTGCTTCAATCTAAACATGCAAAATCTTGGTTTAGTGTGGAATATCACTTAAACTGTAATGACCAGACCAGAAGTACCCTACACACTCACACAGAAGTTGAGAAATTTTGGAAACTTTTGAAAGCCCAAACTGGAGGTAGTTGCCTTATACAAGAATCAAGCCAAGTCAAGCCAACACATCCACAGGAGATAACACAACACTTCTATGGGAAGACGTCGATAAATGCACTGGATAGTTATTTCAGCACAGGCTGTGTATTAAACACAAACTTCAATCAGACGGCAGAGATGTACCCTTCCACGTTATAATAATTAATATACTGGCAATTACTGAGTCTCTCTGCTTCATTTGGCAGCATGAAAGCCCCCCACCCCACTCAGCCCTGCAAGATTAATAGGTCTTAGTACTCTGCCACCAAGAGAGAGGAGCAGGGTAATGCCAAATGTGAATAAATGTTGGCAGGGGGTCAGAGTCCAGTCCAGGCCATTGACTTTTGCAGTGGTCATAGACTTTCCCCCTTACACTGTTGAAAAATAAGGGGTCAATTTACAAGTGGGGTTAACTTGACTGCGAGTATATATAGTAAAGGTAAAATTCACATAGTGGTTTAAAAAGCTTTTTACATGTAGGGCTTCTAAACTCTCAAAATGTACTTCTTATGGATAGCTTTGAGAAGGTTGTACAAACCAGTATTATGGTTACTCTAAATGAATGCCGAGTCAAATGTAACAGTAAGAATACGCAATGGAAGACTGTTCCAAGAGGGATGTACTGACTTGGTCCGTTTTTCAAATTAAAGTTATGTAACAATCTTAGGCAGTTTAAATCAGACACTCAAGCTTTATCATATTTTTGCAAGACTGCCATTAAAATCACCAAACCAATGAATGAGACCTGTTTCAAGTTTACTAACAAACTGGCGTTTAATTAGTTTTAATTACATACTCGTTTATCTCTGGTCTCAATGATTCCAACTCGGCAACCTGCTCTGTCATTTCTCGGTTCAATTTTTTCTGATTTTGGAGCGTATCTTTAAATTTGGCTAGAGTCTCTTCCTGAAGAATTCTCTCTGACTCAAAACAAGTTATCTAAAAATAAATTTTAAAAAAGCAACATCAAAACACTTCCATATCATTGATGGCAGGATGGCAGATTACACATTTGCATTTTGAATTTCAGTGCAACAAGTGAAACTGAAAATTTGCTTAAAGGCCACATAAACCATAAGCATAGATTGTCTGGCTGCTGGATTGTTTGCACTTGATGTGCAACATCATTCAACAAATGCTGAGGATTGTTGTTGAAGAGGCATCTAACAACTGAGCAAAAACTCGGACTTACTCTACCTAATTGCAAATATTTTTCACTGTTATCCATACTACCATTAAAAGCCTCAAGCAGCCATCACAGCTAATCATCTACATTGTACATATAATAAAAGCCTTACAACTGTCTATAGTCCATTCAGTACATTTACCAAAGATAACATATAACACTTACATCATCTCATAAATAATATGAGAAGAAAGTAATTTGGCAAACTAGCATGCAAATGCTGTGTGCAGAATAGGTTAGTCACAATGAGAAAACCTTAAGAACATATTTCAATTCCATCATATTCTGTCACTTACTTTGTCTTTGTAAGTGTTGAGTTCTTCAATCAAGTCCTTCTCCTTCATTTTCAAACTGTCCAGTTCTTGTTTCACCATTTGAAGTACCTACATTAAAATAATTGTCAAGCCATTTCACTTCATTAGAAGTAATAATGCTACCTCTAAGTAGCCTTGTTCATCAAGGTTACTTTGCATACGTTGTCAATCTTTTATAAATCAACTACATATAATTTCTTACTTACTAAGCCACATAAAATTTCATATTACACTACATTACAATGTGTTATGCTACTACAGTCTTTGCCAAACCACTTCTGTGCACAAGCCTTCTTCTGCTTCAGGTTGGACTGAATGCATTTGGCTTTAGCAGATCTCATTTTTGTCTCAATTTCACAGGAAGGCAATCAACATCTCAGCCATACAAAAACATTTACTGTAATAAAACTACAAAGAAACAGTCCACGACATCAGTGGTGTTGAGTTACTACCCGAAATCATTTGAATCTGAAATGAACAAGCATAACGAGAACCACTGAGTTGACATCTGGTTCCCTGTTTCTACAGCTTACTTCCTTCTGCTCAGTCTGCTCCATACGCTGATTGATCAGTTCTTCTTCAGTTTCTTTCAGCTGGAGTTCCTTTGTTATTGAATCCATCACTTGTGACATCTGTTGAAGAGAAAACGGTTTTCTATTATAAAAGACAACCATCAGAAAATGCAGAAAACTCACTAACTTCAAAAACGTTAAGACAGCACGAATGCAAGTGACCTGTTAACTTCTACAAGACAAGACCAAAGAATGTAGCACCTTGAAGATATTTCTGTCAGTGACAGCAATTGAACTATTCATTTGTAACTGCTTGGCTGACAGAACTATGTTATATCACTGGCAGCTGTACACTTGTAAATTCTCTCATCCAGGCCACACAGATCTTGCTTCCTGAAGTGGCAACAGAAAATTATGACTAAACTCTGGTAATCTAAGCTACTAAAAAATTTAACAAGAAAACCCATTCAGCCTTCTACCAGAGACAAACAGGCGCTGTACCGTACATGGGGCCATCATGTTTCCCAAGAAGAAGAAAAGCAGCTCCCCAAAATCCAGCAAACAATGACAACAACATCATTACAAATCTCTGCTCCATGACAGATATACAGATTTTTTTCTTTTCAAGGAAATCTAATTCCTGCAATCAGTCACCTAGCATTCAAAAAACAAGAACCTCTGGGTCTTCCAAATGATTCCTTACTGTCAATGGTTGAAGATCAAACTGTTTAATACAATCCAGCCATGAGCATTAATCAATATACCAGGGTATGAAGTTTATACTCCCTTGAAAGGAATCACTTTAAACAGTTACTTGCAAAATGAGCACAAATTAAAATGAAATTTTTTAGTAAATACCTGATAAGTTTTGATAACTGACTGACTTTCTAGTCTGATCTTATCACATTCTTCCTTTGATTCTTTCAGTTTTTGCTGAACTTCTTCAAGTTTCGATTTTGTCTCCTGTCAACAGTCAAAAGAAAATAGAAGTTGCTGTGTTTTTCTGAAATGATTGAAATGAATGATTCTGAATGGGCCAATACCGTAGCAGGTTGCTGTCCAGAAGAAACTGACAGTATCACTAGACTTTACATTACATTACCTAGATAGCTATAATTACTTTGGGCAAGTTAATTGTACACAGGCTGTGACTAGGATATGAAGCCTTGCAACATCTCACTAAGAGATATGACAGGATTTATTAGACAACTCTGCAGTGCTAGCACAACAGGATACACTAGAAATTTATTAAATGCTACCTTTGGGAGCCATATCAAGCAATGTGATAGTGAGCTTGTGTGACAATGAAGTCACAGTAGCATAAAGCTGAATTAAATTTGGGATCTACATCCCACATTTTGTAAAAATTCATGTTACAATGAAGCATAGAGTGAAGTATTGATTGTGACTGCCAAGTCTGATTACAATTACAATTACAATGGACATTCTGGTGTTATAAAAAAAATCAAGCATACATCACGTGAGATTGACAATTCATTGAAAAGTTTTGTAACCAATAAAGAAAAGCTTTCCTGTTCTCAAATGATGGTTACCTGTGCTCTACCAAAATTCCTTCAACCCTTGGACCACATTTTGTCGACTGCGATTGATTCAGCCACGTACCATACGAATAATCATTTTACAACATCAATTGGTATTTTGCAGGTGACTAGGTCAGTGTCAGCAGCTGCAGCAGAATCTCTGAGGCACTTTTTTTACAACTGGCACAATAAAGTTTTACTATTAGAATTCAGCTTCTTTTAATATAAAGCTTCTTTTGATACAATAAAAAGTTCATAAACTGCCAGTGCTAAGAATTTTGATGATTGCTTTTCAACTTACTTTATGCGACTCCAACTCTACTTTAAGTTTGCTCTGATGCCACTTGGCTTTCATTTCCTGAGATGAAACCAATTCTTTCTGTCGTTCAATCTCACGTTTGAGTGAAACCAATTCAGATGCCTAATTGAAAACATTTCAATGCCATCGCCATCAAAGTACAAAAGTCAAATGCGACATAGCATATTAGTGTAAAAAATGAGAAAAATTGCAAGGAAAAATATGAAACATCATGAAAGTAGATACATTGAAAAATCTAAATTTGTTAGCATTAATCACAGAAGGTAAAGTGGACAAGGCTCTAAACCAATTAAGGTCATACAGTTTGCATGTGAGTATACAATTGTCTAACTCACACTATGCTTTTTAACTTAAACATAAACCACAAGAAGAATCTGAAGTTCATCAGAAGATGAAAATGGCTAACAGCAGAGGTGCTTAATAAACCAGAGGCAAATGAAACTGAAGGAAAATTAACTAAAAGCTGTTTCAGACATACCCTGCCTTCCAGCAGCTGCGTGAGTTTCTGTTTCTCAGCAGCCGTGGCATTTAGTCGGCCCATGAGGTTGTCACGCTGTCTTGACCAATCTTTCATCCATCCATCCATCTTATTCATCTTCTCCTGCAGCTCAATGTTCTTCTGTTCTGCCTGAGCATATTTCATCACCATCGACTGTTTGTCTTTCTCACTGTCCTCAAACTTTTTACGCATCTGAAAACAATAACATATGTACAGTTTTACAAATTATAACATCAAAACTCACTGACAACAAATAACACAGTTCTACAACTAAACAGACATCCTTTCATTAATCACAACATGTGGCAGCGAAGACAGTTGTATTATAACCCAAAATCATAACAAGGGAATTAACAGCATTAACTTCTAATTTAATCCAATCTGGAAAATTCTATAGTGCCATTCTTGTAATGCACAAGGAATTGATCAGTGATTACTTATCAGCCCTTAACTTGTATGTATGGATAGATAATTCATTTTCACGCCAAAAAGCACAAAAGGAAACACTGTTCTATTTTCCGTGCAGCCACTGCAATGATTTTACTCTAAAACCCAGATTTACACAAAAGAGAAATACTCTGATCAATGCATGGAAGAAATAAGCAATTGCCAGTAGGTTGATTCCTTTAACTGTGCTACGATTACAAATAGAAAATTTAACACTTAAATTGAAAAACGTTACCTGCTCAATCTGTGCTTTAAGTTCCACCTGGGTTGATGTTAAGTTTTGTTTAGAGGCACTGTCCTGAGCAGATAACCTCTCTTTCAACATCTGAATCTGCTGGCTCTGCTCTTCAATTGTCAACTCCAACTAAACAGATCCACATGCACAAACTAATCAACAAACTCTCTACCCTGCTCATTTTCCAATGAATTTATCGGGTGAGATCCTTCATCACCGCAGCCTGTCTGAATGGGTGCCATGCCATTTAAGGTCCTTGTCTACAGATTGTGCTAGCCCATGATTCAAATCTCTTAAATAAGCCACAAGGTTTTTGTCAGTTACATGACTCAATATCTATCATGTGATGGTTTTCAGGAGTTTACCAGAAGAAGTCAACTAATATGTTTTTAAGCAATAACATGCAAAAGAACCAGAATGCTGTGCTAGCTACAGAAGGGTTTTGTTGGCTCTTGTCAGAAACATTTTGTCTGGCAGCAATAACATTGTTTGGTATAGACAGTTAATCAGAAAACTCATACTACATCAATTTTCACAGGCAGATGATATTTCAAAATATTCTTCCCATAATCTAACATCAAATGATTTACAGCTTTGTTGCATAGCTTTAACTTTGTGCCACATAAACATTTCACCTCCACATTCCATTACAAACATATATGATTTTAAATTAACATCCAGAAGTTGCTGACCTGTTTAACTTCTTCCAGATCTGCTAAGCTGAAATCTTCAAACTCATTCAGCTTCGTCAAGTACCTGTCCCTCTCCACTATGGCGCTGGCCAGCCGAACACTAATCGCCTGGTGGTCCTCTTCCATCTGCTGCTGTATGGCCAGCTGTTCATTCCTCTGCTGCCTCAACAGCAAGTATCTACTGACAAGGACATTGTATGCAGAGGCAAGCTGAGCAGGCAATATCTGCTCAGCTGGACAAATTGCCCCACTGTCGTTAATGGTATTTTGGCTGGAAATGTCAGTTTGTGACGTTTCACTGTCTAACAGCTGACACTCACTGTTACTGCCATCTAGTAAGCGACTGTCATTATTATGATTATCTTGAGGTAACAATAATTCATCATTAATGTTATGCTCAGTCAACTGATCAGCTCCTTCATTCTCCTGTTTTTGCAAGAAACAGCTATCATCGTTTTGATGATCTTTCAGTGATTGATCAGAACTACATAATTCCTGTGACTGACCAAAGGAGTCAATTTCCTGCAGTAGTTGTTGAACAATGTCATCATCATCATCATCTTGTTGTTGCAGCTGCCTAGAATAAACATGGCATTCATTCGAAGGTTTGCGGCTATAGTCAACTTTGCCCTGTCCATATTCATCATCAGAATGTTTCCCTCGACTATTCCTATGCAGCAAATTGCTAGGTACAGACTGAGTTTCCTTAGGTGGTAGAGTAAGTCCTTGTTTTATATTATCACTCACACCAACACTATTTTCGGTATTGACTGAAAGGCTAGCGTTTATGAGCAGGTTATCACAAGGATGACTAGTCTCTCGTATTTTCTCACCACAAACATCAGCACCATGTTCTAGAATTGCACTCATTGAGACTTGCACAGAAGGGTCCTCAGAAACACTTCCTAACAGTTGGCTGTGTTCTCTGAATTGCAGGCTTTTCTCGTTATAAATCTGCTCCCGTTGATGATGTGCATCTGCATAATGTTCTGGAGTTTGTTGCTTGGAATCACAGAAGGACACGATCATCTGAGCTTCAATCGCTTGTTGCATATCCATCTGACAGCCTGTCACAGATAGCTGTTCAGTCTGACAGCAAGGCAAAACAGCAGGCACTTGCTCAAAACAGGCTTGCTGCCACCCAGAGGACGGGGAAGAATTGTCACCCGAGTCAGGATTTAGCCTCTGTTCAGACAAACTTTCACAGACATCTTTGGTGCTGCCACAGTCAGTAGACTGACACTCCATCATTATGCCACGACAGGCAGTCTTACTAAATGGAAGACTGCAAATCCACATCAAATCAAATAAGCACAAAACAATTTTGTTCAGGAAGGTCTTAGACTCAACATGGGAGTCACATACGAACAGGCCCATTAAAATTAATACGCTCAAAACAGTAAAAACATTTTAGCATATGTTGAATATTACTATTTCGGCAGCAAAAATGACAAGCAGTCACCTACAGCCATTGAAGATATGGATCAGCGGCCTACCACGCTAGAGACAAGGTGACACAAGCAACTGGGCAATGACTGGATGAAAGTAACAACAAAATAAATAAGTCATCCTCACTGGAGGGCCAATTAGCTCGACTGTCTGACTTTTATCACTGGCGTAAATCTGACATCTAAGTATCCGATACTACCCTAAAGATATTATATATGTGCATATATATAAGCATGTGCATACATAGAAAAAATATCTTGAAATAATGCAACTTGCTGTTGAGGCATCAGAGACAGTAACATTATATTACTGGCAACCTTGAAAGACAGATTTTTTGGACCGATTTTCTTATGTCAGGCAATGCAAGGCCTGGGCATCAGCTTTGACTAGAAGCCTTGAACACAGCTAATATCCACAGGGTTGAAGGATGAAATGCAAGGGACTAAGACCCACAACATAAGGCATACCATAAAGGGTAGAGAAATAAAGGACTGAGAAGACACTGACGCAGTATGCGAGCCCATACTGAAATGGGTAAGGCAATTCAATATAAATGTTAGGTAGCAATATTCAATCACGCAACACTGATGAGATTATAACATTTGCGAACACTATATGGCTTTTTAATATACTCGGTTCAGAGTAATCACTAAAATGAAAACTTTCTCGAAGAAAACGAGTGCAAATTCTTGTTGAATCAGGAAATTAATGTTCAAAAATAAATGGTTATATGCCGTTCGCGCTGTGACTGTCGCGAACGACGTGTAACATACTAGGCCCCTTGGGGCAGTTTTTATTCAGAGTCAACTGAGATCTTAAGGCATATAACAAGCTGTTATGATGTGATTGATTGGTGTGCGAGATCAACAGTTAGCCGACATCTGGCACCAAAGCTTTCTACTGAGTTATACTGATAGCGCTTAAACTCTGCGGCATTGTTTTTTTAACACATCACAAATCGTTTACCTAATGTACTTTAAACTGTTAAAAGTTACAGAAATCCTAGTACAGTTTTTCTGGTTTAAAGTGTTAAAATATACTCAATATTTACAACTCAAAAACGGAAATGGCATTAGATATTGAACAGTAATCGGAAGTTTTCTAGCGCTATATTTTTATATTCTCGCTCTCGTGTTTCAAACTGGAAAGTAAACCTTAAAAGTGAAAACCTGGAAAATTTGTATTAATCAATGCATTAATCTAGTCACGCGCGGGTGACTAGATAGCATTTTGACAAAATACGCGAATATTATTTAATGAAGACATTCCACAGCTAAGTCAGCCCAGGATAGTGCCTTCTGTTAGAGCAGCATTATATTTTCTGGATATATGCATTATAGACTTTGTGTATGGCTTTGAATAAGTTACTACACAGAAAGAAGTTAAATTTATCCTCATGTTTGGCTTAGCTTTGGTGCGCCATCAGTTGATGCCTTGTGCATTAGACACCGGTGCATTAGAAGTTGCTAATTATAATAATAACAATAATAATAATAATTATTATTATAATAATTATAATAATAATAATTATTATTTTTTTATATTACTTTTAAGTCTGAAACGCTTATATACTGTCGCTGTTCTTCTGTCCACAACTTAGGCGTGGTCTTCGACCAAAACCTCAGCTTTTCCGATCATATCACCCATCTTTCCTGCTCGTGCTTCATGCATAGCCATAACCTCCCCAGAACCTGCCCTTTGCTTGACTTCAGAACTCTCCTATCTTCATTGGTTATTTACAATCCAACCTATCCATTCAAACCGCACCTCTTCCACTCTAACATTTCTCCGCTCTCCCGTCACCTCATCCTTACAGTTTGAGAATCGCTCCTTAGCCTTTGCTGTCCCAGCCCTCTGGAATAAACTCCCACCAAGACTGCAATTACCAATTACTGAATTACAAATATCTGATCCATATACAAACTCACCAATACTTCTCCCTTGCAATTTCTGCACAGGTCTTTCCCTCAAAACTGAAAACACTTCTCTTCCACAACCCTTTCCTGATTCCACCTCTTTCCCATATCTATATTGTCACTTCAATTCCAAACACCATTCACCATTAGCCGTCTGCCTGCATAACCCTTGGATCTTGACCTGGAACCAAATCCCTTCCTGTCTATTAATTTTTATTTGACTGAGCGCCTGTGAATAAGCTGCTTCTCGAGATTATGATTTTTCTATAGAGACCATTTGACCTAGGCCCTGAGTAACACAGGCCAAGGACTGGATGATCCAGCTGGATGTACAGCTGCATACCATATGCAGCACTCGCTTACAGCAAAATGCAAATTAACTTCAGATTCACACTGTCAGCTGCTTGGGAAAGTATACATTCACTTTAAACACTCATCTTTTGTTTACTTAAATTGTTAGCTGATCACATTACAATTACTTCTCATTATACCGGTATTACCTTACTCAACCGACTTTGAAGCCAGAGGCTGAGACCAGACACTGGAATAGAAAAGTTTAGTTAATGTTAGAAATTATACCTACTATTATTTTTACAATAGGTAGTTTGGTCCCGTGGGATTCAGAAATGTCTGCAGATTAAAAAAATTACACCTGGAATGGATAATCCTCAAGATCTAGCTGGGTGAAAGTGTTACAGAAGATGACAACATCAAAGCATTAGAATGCACTTGCAAGGCATTGGAAAAGCATACCAATATGCCGATGGTGTTAAACTGTGCTGACATATCACGTATTTATGACAGCACTTGTTTGTGTTTCAAAAGTGTGTGATATTGTGATCGAAGGTCACATAAAAACTAAATGGTTGCATATCATGTGCTTGCTTCAGTTAGAACTCTTGCAATATGACAAATCTGTACAAAATCATTCTTCTAGGTACTCTTGGAAATTTAAACGGAAAAACTAAGCAACTTTCAAGGGCATTTTACATATAAGGTACTTGCCTAACTTAACATTTAACTCTGTTTATTCACTTACAGTCATATTTTGGCTAAATGATTTACAGTTTCTAATTTCACCAAAAGGGATAGAATACTAAATGAAACAGACAAGAGGAAATACAAAGTAGTATACACTTGAATACATGGTACAACAGAACAAAGATAATCAAAACTTATAACTACTATTCATTTAACCAATGAAAGTCTATCTTACACAGACAACTAAAATCCAACGCTAAACAATTTCTCATAATCAATGCACTCAAATATACATGCATTCCTGAGTGCAGCACAGTTCACAACCGTAACACATCAACGATGAAATTACTGCTCCAAGGATGTCAAAACAAGCAAACTCTGCTTGCTAAGCCCATAATGCTATTTCGCCACAGCTGTTTATTTAAAAAAGGGCTTACATATATGTATGTTTTGACTGACTAGGTACAGCTAATCACAATACATCAATTTATACACTGGTAATTCTGAACACAACACGCATGTGACAAACAAAGAGGAGGAGAACTTTACAGAGAACAACAAATTCTGTCATTGACATAAGAAGATGAAGGTCACAAGACAATACATGAGGAACCAAGCACTGAAGTGCTATTTACTTAGCCTCAGCATAGCAGAAAGGTAGTATGTAATTTTACTCATCAACTTATATCCCATCAAATGCAAACGGGATGCAACCAATTTGCAGAGCTTTGAATTCACTGAAGCATTCCCTCAAGGCCATTAGTGCCACGGAAATCTGAATTACACGAGCATGTATCTTTCTGCCCAGGTAATGACTCAAACCTGGACTGGCAAAGCAGCATGTCAAATATAATATTGTAATTGTAACAGAACAAGTACAAAGCACGGAATAAGGGCCTCTCAGAGGTACTGTACAATATTACGATGTCAAGGAATACTTCAGCAGTTCTGGAACACTTCAAATGCTCTATATAAATGCCAAAACAGCAACATATGATGAACATCAAATTTTTTACAGAAACCTATTTTCATACAGTGCATATATGGGAGGTTCTGAAAATGAGCTGCATAACAGTTCATATACAACATAAACTAAACCAGTTTTTTAAATTAAATAAAATAGTAAAATTGATTGATTTTTCATTGATGCATGTGACAGCATGAACAAACGTTACTGTAAAATAGCAACCATGCATTTGACAACGAGCAATTTTTGCAGCACACTGAAATCAGCAAAGCTTGAAGTCATGTGACATTACCTCTTTTATAAATTACCTAAATTACTTTACCTTACCTCTTTCATAAATTACCTAAATCACCATGTCAGCCATAAACCGGATGTGTACAGCATATGTACAACAGTGTGACTGCAACTTAGCTGGACTCTGGGCACACTCCATGAACGTTACAAGCAAAACAACTTATGCAGGAATACAGGGCACATGTATTTAAGCCAATCATAGCATTCTGTGTGCTTGGGTGAACTCACAGCAGAAACATTTATTGCACCCTCTGACTAACAGACATACCCATTATCAGTTTGTTTCACTGGAAGTGTAAGGGAGTCCATAAATTGAAGCAAATCCCTTTATCACAAGTTTTGCAACTGAGATGAAGATGGATCTTAGAAAATAATTCATAAAGAAACACTAAGACAATCATTATACAAATGTGTGAAGTAAAAACCGAATGCAAGAAAAAGATGGCGGCAGCTTTGATGCAGAGACAAAATGGCCAATGAGGGAGTAAACTCAATAAAGAAATGCACCGTGATTCACGCAGAGGGTAAAAGATCCAAAATGCACTTTACATATATAGGGTCACCCCAATCTGGTTATACCTGTACAACAGCAGTTAAGATGGACTGACTATGCCCGTGTCATATGAATGTCTACATAATTTTTTCAAGTAAGGTATGGCTTGTCTGAATGAAGTCAAGCTGCTTTGTAATGCACAAAGTCAAATGCTTTGTAATACACATAATCATATGCTTTGTAATGCACATAATCATATGCTTTGTAATACACATAATCATATGCTTTGTAATGCACATTATCATATGCTTCGTAATGCACATTATCATATGCTTTGTAATGCACATTATATTATCATATGTAATTTTACTGCACAAGAGAAAACTGTCCAAAACTACCCAAATGGTTTTCAACTGCTCATCAAAGAAAGGCAAAAGTTTCAATGCTTCATAAACTGAAGTCCATGACAAGTACATTATTTAAATGCAATTTAAAAAAAATTAAAATCACATTATGCAGAATGTTATTATAAAATTAGTACTGTATGGAAGCATTATTTAAAGCAAATCACAAACAAAACAAGTTTCCTTTGTGACTTAATTCTTCTCAATTCTTGTTAGCACCTTACAAACCATTAAAACAGAAGTCAGTTTACAAGATGTAAATAAACTATTTGGTGCACATATCAGACACGATGTTTTAGTTTTCTAGTGCAAACAGACATCAACCAGAGAGAGAGTGCAAGCAATGTACATCACTAGGCTTAAATGTTAGCCTTCCATGCATTTAAAGTCTTTTGTATTGCTTTGATAAAAACAGCTTGAATAAAGAACAGGAATAAACATCCATTTTCTTCTCACAAAATGAAACAAATAAAACAGGAAATGGATATCTTAGCAACAGTAACTTAAGATCTGCTAATCAGGGAGTTGCAACACTGAAAGTCCTATTATTTTTAGTTTTCTAATATACCCTTGTATGTGCGTTGTCACAGAATTGTGCAAAAGAACCTATATTACAAAATATTACAAAATTCCAAAATCATACAAACTGCTGAAGAAAGCGAACAAACAATTAGTGGAAAAATATTTGGGAAGAAATTGTTTGAAAATAGAAATTTTTCAAAGCATCTCCATCATCACAACACAGATGCCTCATGACATTGAGATCATCCAAAGAAATCACTACTGCGAGTACAAGAAATTTCTCTTTGTCATGATTGTTTGCTTATTTACATACACTGTCTTGAAGATTACAAATACAGGCGCACTTTTAAAAACTCTAAAAAGGTGCCACACAAATCTGAAAATAATTAGAATACAGTGATACCTTACGTACACAACATTCATTCACTCAGAACATTTTATACAGTGCCCATTCAAGTAGTATACCCACAGGCACTCCCAGCCCAGCTCTGGCAAAAGCAAACAGTTTTTAACTGTTGGTGAAAAGTGCATCTAGCATTCCTCATTAGAATAACATGCAGATCAAGAGGGAAGCCATTCCACGTAGAGGGCCCAACCACCGGGAAGGCCTAGAGCAGACAAAACACACATGTTACATCTTGCATTTCTCTGTTCATTAATTGCTTTGCTCGATTTTGACTGCTTTAAACTCAACCCTTGCCTAATCTAATCTAAAGACTTCTAGAATGCCACATCAAAATGCCCAAATATGTGGTTATCGCCTACCCGGTATTTGGCCTAATGGCTTCACTGATTCATGGCTGGTGCATTACAAAAGTGGCACTAGATTAGGTAACATATACATACATATATATATATATGGGCAAATATATCTCTTACATATATATATATATAAACATGCATGCGTAATCTAGTAATAATATGATGAGTTAAGATACAGTGTCTGCATCTAGATAGTCCCCAACTGTGGAAGGAAGACTGGGTCAAAAAGGCACACAGCAAAAATACCACCTGAAGAAGGTAGATTAACGAATGGAAACTGCACAGTATGAGGCAAATCTTTTGAAACAAAAACCATCTTACTCTGAATTGTCCTCCAAAATTAAACAGAAACTGGTCTATCTTCAGAACATTCAGAGCAGGTACCATGAAACAACTCGGGCATGGGTTGTTCAGATGATCTGATATGAAGTGAGCTGACTTTGCACATGAACCCAATTCTTATCCAAACAAATAAGTTGTAGCAGGAATGAGGTAACAAACGATTACCCCATATTTAAACATAAACATGCATTAAATTCAGAACTGATTAGATAAATTGGGCAATCACAACAAGTCATTTACCACCAGAGGAACATTTTATTCATATCTAACTGAAAGAACTGTTTGAGATGATGGTCAGTCAAATGCCATACGTAATGAATACTTGTAAATATGTATGAAACCCTTACTTAAGACTCACATGTGTGGTCATTAAGTAAGAACATATGAAGCAGTTTCAGGTATAAATAAATTAACATATGTTCATTATTGCAGTTTTCAAATTTCTACTATCATTAGAACATCTCTTGACAAACCAGAACTTTCAAACATAGTCCATGAGATTGATTTATACTACTTGGTCAGAAGTGTGGACACTCGAACGCGGCCATCAACAGAAGCGGTCAAGCACAGCTTATAATGGACAGATGTTGACCAATCAACACAAATGACCGGCGCCTTATGACCTTCAAGATTCAGTGTACGCTCAAGACCAAGGTCCTTGTCCAACTGAAAACAAAAACAAGAACCAAGTCATGTTGTAGCTTAATGTAAAACATATCGCCTGCATTCATAGGACTAGAGACAAGAAATACACTGCACTGGCTCCAGTTTTAATGTCCGTATTACTTTCAAGATTTTCCTCCTGCTTTGGTAGATCTCAAAAAAAAAGCAATGCATATGTGTACGGATGCGTACATGTCAGGTACATGCATGTTAGAGCAAAGGAAATAGAATTCACAGTGATAAAACTGAGGAAATAATATTCACTGTGATGATAATGTATGATAATCTGAGACACATTTTCACAGCATTCCTGAAAAGCAGAACAAGTCACATTTCTGGTGAGGTAATTTAAAAATTAAATTTCTCATCGTGTGCAAAGACATTTATATGTAATCTCATTATAAATAAAACAATCAGCTCTTCATGGTCTGATCATCTGACTATGTGGGTATAAATGGAATGCATTGACATGCACTTTATAGAAACAAAATGCAAAGGAAATGTTGCATCAGTTTAGTTGGGAATGAAGTTTGTTTTCGGACCAAGAAATACCATTCGATGATCCCAAGATAACACTCCTCGCAAAGTATGTGAATTTTAATTCTCAGTTTGTTTACTTGTAATACTACCTTGTATATGATTCCTCCTCTTGAAGAACACGTAAGCATGTGATTACCATCCGTGTCTAGGGCAAACAGTTTACCCCTTGGAGACTGCATAATGTCAAGTTTTTGGCTGCTGGCACCAGATGTCACAAAGGGCCCACTGGCTCCAGCATGAACAGGAAGGTCGGCCATTTTGCGTCCAGTCTTGTTGATGCTCCACTGAGTCAGCTGCACAGTAAGAATCATGCAAACCACCATAAAGAAAAACTATAAAGAAAAACTGAGACCCAAACTATGTAACCTGAAACTGAAATAGTTTTAAAGTGGTTTTATGATATAATCCAATTTCAGCCAAATGATTAGTGCACATTTTTCTTTTTTACAATTTTTTCCATCTGTTTCTCAATATAAAGCACTAATCCATCAGTTGGTTCGGTCTAATGACTCATAATTACAGTACGGATGCGTTTACGCTCACTTGGTTTACTCGTGATTCTGCATAACATTAAGTGGCATTATATGCCATTTCAATGGCTTGTCGCTCCATGATTTCACTTTAACAGGTCCACACCGTACTTGATTGTTTAATGCCTTTTGTGTAACAAAAACTGAATGCAAATTCACAAGCTGGGAAGGGAATATAGTTTTTCACGACCAGATGCAATCAGGATTCTACGATGGATGTCATCCTGATCCTACTTCAAGGCTAACCTTCTGGCAAAAGCAAAAATGTTAGTCAAATACAATTCGTTAGAAAATCGTGTACATTTAAATGTTGCATATAATTCTTGTAAGTTACCTTTCCATCACTACCAATGCTGTAGCAGCAATTTTCATCAGCACTGAACAGTGCTGTATAGACTTCTCCAGCATGTGCCATCCATTGGCCGATTGTGTCACCTGACTTAGTGTCTGCAACAAAAAGAAATCTGATAAGCAGATACAACTAACGGACAACAAAAACAAACAAAGAAGTCTTGTCTTTCTAAGCCAAGTCTAACTTTATTCGACCCGGCATCTCCAACAGATTATGATTTTGAGTGTGGTTTTGACTTAAAGCGACCATTGACTGATGCCCTGTGCATTATGTTAAAAGTGCTATAGAAGTCATTAGATTTGATTAGATATCACAGAAAACTTTATACAGTTCTGTCAACCATAATTCAGTGCCATGTACCATGAATTCATGTAGCATCGTTTAAAAGCCTCTCAAAAGGGTTCATGGCAGTCAAGGAGATGGACCTTAAGACAAGCTCAGAATTCAGCTTACCACCTCAATCATCTCATCTCATCTACTTTGTCCTTTGTCATCTGTCTCTATTATAGAGGTTACAGGCATAAGCATGCTGTAGCCGCAACAACTTAGCAATGTGCTATAGCACTTTCACTCTGACAGCACTGACTTCATGTTAGAAGCACTATCAGCTGGCAACACTATATTTACAAAGCAACTCTAAGTGACCAGCTGACTGACTGACTGACTGACCGTAGAGTCTGACGATGCCATCAGCAGCACCAGTCAGCAGCAGTTGACCATTGTGGTTGTAGGACATACAGTTGACAGCAATAGGACCAGGTGCTAACTGTAGATGGCGCTGGTTAAAACAAAACACAAAAAAAACAAAAACTCCAGTTAACAGTAATTTGTTGCTTTCTAACAACTGACTGATACAGAGATAAAAAATTGAATCACCCAACCCAAGAAATCCTAAAAAGGAAGAATCAATATTTCGGCAGAAGCAAAGACCTCAAATTATGCTTCCTCTATCAGCAAGTTCATGAAAAGCAAGGCAAGCCAAGGCAATATATGGCAGAGTGTGGCTTAGAGACAAGTTAATCACAGGGCAAAGGACTTAATATAACATATGAATCAGGTGACAGTAATAATAATAATTCAAATAAAATCAAGTCTATTGGATCACTTTTACAGTAAATTAAAATTACATACATAAAAGTTGGAACTGCAGATATTGCTCTGATAAGGAGATGCAGTTATTTAAGCTTATCTAGTCATTCTTGCCATGTTCATAACACCCAGATAAATTACTTGACCACCATTAGTAAAATGAATTACAAGTGAAAAGGACCCAGTACATGTACTGGTACATGCAAATAACATTTTATAGGGTTATAACTCTCTTGGTAAACAGATCATTCACAAAAGTGCAGCTTTTACTTTGTTTAAACAAAGTTATACTTCAAATGTTTAATTTAATTACCACTTTCCACATTCACTTATACCATCCATCTTTCTCAAAACAGTCACTGGTTTCATTTTAATTTACACCATATTTTCTATAGCCTAAATAACATTTGAACATGAAATTCAACTGTATTTATACTTAAGACTGGCCACTAAGCATGTTAAAGTATACCTTCTGACTGGATTAGTATCTAAACTGTTTGTGTAACAGAACATCAAGTGTCTCAGCAAATGGCACATGAATGTCTGGAAAAGTCAATGATAATAACTGTTTAAAGCAAGTGTTTAAAATAACTGTTTAGAGTTTACCTCTAATTTCATTGCTTTAAGGTCCCAAAGTGACACTCGACCAACTCTCGGAGAATGGTGATCCACCGCAGGGGTATTACCCCGAAGCCTACCAACTGCTGAGATAGCAAATGAACTATTCACTGGATGAGTGGCAAAACCTACAATTCTACCACAGCAAAACATGTGCCATTCAATTTACATTATCTAAAAACATGTCAGCATTTTTAATAAGCATACCACACTTCACTGAACAGTAGGTGGATAACATAAAAATGTAACGATCAATGGGTTGAAAGCAGTTTTTGTAAAGTTTTACTTATGAAGTTTCAACATCAAGGAACCTAGTTACATAAACATATTACATCTTGCAAAAATCTAGTAGGCAGTTACACTGTTATAAGATCAACCAGGAAAGCAATACTAATCATCCCACAAAACATAAGCAAGCTCTTTTTACACATAACATTGTTTTCAATTAACTACACGTTTGTTTTTTATGACGAAAAGATATTCAATTAACATTTCAGTATTCTTTTAATACATATCTTGAACACTTCAAGCTTTCTAGGTGTTTACATTTTAAGACTGATGAAAAATTGAGCCCAGTGGTATAACATCAAATGTTGGGCCCACTGGTGATCTCCTGGGAGAGTCTTTTACTATTTTATCAAACTCTGACAAGTTCCAGTTGTTAGCAGATTTAGGCCCACACAACCTGCAGCTGAGGGTTCTGCTGGAACGTAGTTGTACCACTGTTTGGGAATTTGTATTTCAGTTGTTTATCAAAGATATTGTTCATGACCATATCTGGAAATTACTTTTCCTGTGGGTTTCACAATATTATAATAAAGTAGATAAACTGGACAACACTGATAACAGAAAGACATTACAGCACAAATAACAGACCACCTTGGATAAGTAGCATCTGTCATGACTTCTCTGACCATCTTCTTGTCCTTTATGTCGAACAAACGAACGCTTCCGACTTTTGACCCAAGCAATAACTAAAACAGTACCAACTGCATTTACTATTGAAAATTACCAGAATAACTAAATATTAAGTCTGCAACACAACTACAACTAAAAACGGTTAAATACATGTGTGAATGCACGAGTATAGGTGTTTATGCATGTCAGTATCTGTTTATGTATGTATGTATGTATGTAAGTATATGTGTATGTATCTAGACACTTAACATGTGTATGGCACCTCTTAAGTAACATGGCAATATATCTGCATAGTGTAAGAAGATTAGCATCAGTCCCCTATTTTCAGCCTCAGCTGTACTATGGCACTCTATAAATCATCTTATTATTATTATTATTATTATTATTATTACATTGTCGTTGTCATCATCATTATTATTATCATTTGCAACACTGAAACTGCTTATTTTGTGGGGAAGTTTTATCTACAGCAACCACAGTTTATCCTTAGTGCTTTGGAAACAATGAAAAACAGATAAACCCACCAATCGGTCAGAACCACTGGCCCATTCAACTGACGTCAGCACTGATTTGCTCATGGTACTGGCTACTGTTACTGGTGAAGGCTGTATAGTCCATGTCCTAAAACAAAACAAGGCATAAGTCTCTAAGTCACAAAATTTTTCCGACTGGTTGGTCGCCAGGCAATGAGGTAAGCATTGAACGCAAGTGCGTTCTCAGCATAGTTGCTGTTAGCAGCCTGGAATAAAATTGGCCTAAGACTCTGGATTATTTCCTCCCAATATGCAAGTATATGGTTTCAAACATCATCTAGGACAAACAGGTAGGTAATTAAGGAAGTAGGTAGACAAATAGGTAGGTAATTAAGGAAGTAGGTAGACAAATAGGTAGGTAATTAAGGAAGTAGGTAGACAAACAGGTAGGTAATTAAGGAAGTAGGTAGACAAATAGGTAGGTAATTAAGGAAGTAGGTAGATTCTTCTCAGCACATTCAATGCAAGTATTCTGAAGAAGATAAGCATCAGGCAGAAGTGGTACATGAAATGAGTCGGAAGAGCAGAGCTCACTTCAGAACGCCATCAACATCCAGCGTGGCAATTGTCTCTCCTGAGAAGCTGAACCTACACTGAGCTATGCAGGCCGTGTGTTCTCTGTATTCATCCTGACTCAGCAGCAGATAGGGAGAATTACCCTCTGATATAAAAACACAACAAAATCAACAAAAGCTAACGCTTATTTAACAGTGGCACCAAAATTCAGATGTTTAGCTAGTTTCAGCTTGATTGTCTGCGTTTTAAAAAATTGACAAAAAAGCGGCAAAAGTAATTTTATTTTGTGTATTTTTGCACCAATATCAAATAACAAACATGATCCCACAATGGTAAGCTGTTGTGTATAGAGGACTTGCTCAAGATCTATTCACAGGAACCTGCCAGAGTTTCTGCTGCACTAGTTCCAATCCATCCTCAACTGTGCTGTCCAAGATGAGGCCAACATGCCTACGTATTCAATTACATATTAGAATATATGTGAGAAATGCTGCAATGGCTTCCTTTTGTGAACTGAGTAAAGATCCTTCTGAGACAGGTCTCACATGCCGATGCTACCCTGATATACATTAGGCAGCTAATTGTGGTCCAGTCTTGAGTCAACTGGAACAGTGCTCACTGCACTCTTCTGCCTAGGGGGGTCATGCTAATCTGCGCCACTTTGTTTCCTCCTGTATCGGACTGTCATCTTTAGACAGTCTTCCACTGCATACAAGTACCATTTCATTTGACACTGCTAACATATATTTAAGTCAGTAAGCCTTTAAGTGGCACTAGTTTAAATCAGTTAGATATTTAAAAGGTGCTATATTAAGTACCTTGATACATACATACATTAAAAGGTGTTAACACCATACTATGTCCTCATACGAACGTGCAAAATGCCTATAAAATAATGCATGTAACTGCCTCAGCGACGCTTCGCCTTTATACTTTGTGATATTGAAGAAGAGTTCAACTAATTGGCGATCATGATCTCAAAATTACAGTTTAGAACTGTAACAACTTCTAAAAGCACAATAAAAACATAACAGAAAGTTCTTTAAAAAGGCACATAATTGCAGTATAAATTATCATAAACATTTTGTCATGGTTTGGACGCTTCTAACTTTTTTACAAACTGGTTATATTATCAAGGCATAATTCTAGATTATGAATTATAATAACTACAAACTAAATAGGAAATATTTAAGACTTTGTGGTTCAGACTGCAAGCCAAACCCCACTGGCCTTCTAGACTAGAAAGCCATGAGTGAAAAGAGCAAAAACAGAATAAAAATCTTTGGTGAAATTTATTAAGTCTAATAAAAACCTTTCACAAACCTAAAGTTGAAACATCTGTTGATTGACCTCGGATGGTTGTTGCTGATGTACTTTCGGCTGATGTTTCAGCTGCAGCTAAGCTGGCAGAACTTGACGAGATCTGTTAAAATTAACCAGCAAAACAAATAAATAGCAAAAATCTAAACAAAATTCTAAAATCGTAGACAACAGCGGCCTTAATAGCATTTCAAAAATAAAGCAAAAGCCCAAGAAAGATCGCTTATAAAACATATAAACCTATTTCTTTCTCATGCTTCACATTACAGTCTGTAATCCATCTACAAAGATGCAGTCTCAAGTTTCTCATCCTGATTCAAAGTACAAGTTTAAGCAATTAAATAACTGAGAATAGCCTCATTCTTAACCAGTTGTCTGGAAGAAATTATTCCTTCTTTCTTGTCCATGGGTTTAACGACATCTTATGGCAACTAAGGCTGTTGATGTCTTCGATATGAAAATGTTCTTGAAGAAATTATTCCAGTAATTTTGCTCCCTTATATGCAGGAAAAAATCTAAGTGTACCTGGAAAATATCCTGGTGTGTGTGCATGCCATGCATGCATGAGTGCATGTGTGTGCATTCAATGAATTGCATGTACAAGAACATTTTTTACAGATAGGGATGAATTAAGCACAAACTGATGAAGCACTTCACTTAATTCTTTTGGCTGCAAGCAAAACATGACATTACTTTTTCATGCTGTATTAAATTTAAGATTAAAATTCTAAGAAGTCATCTAAATAACAAGCTCAAATATCAATATCATAAGATTTTATATTTGCAAATCAATTATTTTCTGCTAAAGAAATAAGCACTTACAGAGTCAACAAGTGCTTTGGCTGACTGTGGACGAGGCATCTGGCCAACAGCCATCAGTTTTGGCTGATTGGAGGGAGCTGAATGACTGACGATGCTTGTAGAAATGGCTGTTGATGTTGTCTGGCTGTTGACTGACGTTACGGAAGGAGATTTCTTGGACAGGACAGGAGAAGACGGAAGTGCTATGTTACGGATGAATGACTTTATCTGTTCTGCTCTAGGGGTTGGCTTATCAGCCTCTGGCGTTGTTCTAAAAATAAAAAATTCTAAAAAAGCATTCTAAAAAAAGCAAGAAGCCAGACTAGAAAATGAAGATAAATTCTAAATTCAAGTATAAAAATCAATCAAAACAGCAGCCTGCTAGATTTTTAGAACAATTGGCATTAGAAAAAAAGTTCAATTTAATCCAGTAACACGTAAAACTACTAAGCACACATAATGATGATGAAATAGCTAACACCATGCTAGCTAAAAATACTTAACAAAATCATATTTATTAGGATAAAAAAATGTTAACATTCTCTGTAATTATTACAAAGTGCTTAATAAAATCTTATTCATCAGAAAGTTGATATTAACAACAGAGTGATATTTTACAAATATAAACTAAACGTGAAACAGAAACAGTTACCAACATAAACTTAAACAAAGTAGTAATTGTTTTGCATGACACCAAGCAATCCCACCATTACTGATTAATATGATCAGCTGAATGCAACATGTAGAAGACTGACTGTGATATGGCATAGAAGTCATCAAGAAGTTCAACAGATGTTGGCATGGAATACGGATCAACCGGATCAGAAAGATCATTTGTGTCAAATGCTGACAGATTTGACATAGAACTGGTGCCTTCGTTGACCGATTGATTCTCGACGCCTGAACTGGATTTCGTTCGGACCCTGTTGCTCACCAACAACTGACTAATCTAAAACCAGTCAAACAAGTGATCAACCCGGTTTAAACAGACATCCTTTCAAAATCTCTCATAAGATGACATACACTGATACAAAGAACTCAAGTTATTTAGAGTTGTATTCATAACAACTTATTGTTGTAAAGAGATATTTTATTTAATTTTTATTTTCCTTTTGCTACTTTGTTATTTTTTTTATTTTACACAAGTCATTGTGTTATTATGAGTTATTATTAATTATTAAATCATTATAACGAGCTTGTATCTAGATACATACATGTACATGAATATTTCTATCATGTATTTGTAACATTCCACCAACTAGGTTGTATAATGTATGAAAAAATGTCTTTACATAAGCTCTTATAAGCCTAACCTGTTTTTTAAGCTGGGAATTTTCCAATTCCAACCTTTTTATGAGTTTGCTGTCATCTTCATAGTTCAGCAGAGTGGGTTTAGGTAAACAGCAGTCAAGTCATTGATAACCAAACAATATAATACACAGTGTTGGACATCGGCCTACATCAGTAAACTTTTACAGAATCAGGGCATAAAGTGAATAAGAGACATCAGAAGATGAAGCATAATGCTGCCTGGCAGTTTTCCAACTGACATAGTTTGCCCAATGAAAGTCACTATAACTGGACAATAGATTCAAGAAGCACATTTAAATGCAGTTTTCAGATGCTTCTAAAGAAAATTTATAAATTTATTTATATATAATATACAGGGTGGGCCGGAAGTATTTGTTCAACTTTGAAGGCCTATAACTTAGGCAGTTTAGCAAGTAAGTGTATGCTTAATGCATCAAATTAAAGGTCGTTATATCAGCTACAACTGCTCAAAATTTTACATTTTTAGCTTTATTAATAATTGCGTAAAACTACTGAACTGAATATGTATCAGTTTACAATGATTTTAATTCGTCTATCTTGCAAAACACAATACTTGGAAAATTAGTCTTTGCAAGTTTGCATTATTGATAGCCATTAAGAAATCCAAGAATTATTTAATCAAATAAATATTCAATGTGTCTTCCACGAGCTCGAATGACTGCATCAATGCGACGTGCCCATTGATCTATGGCTCCATTGATGAGTTCCTGGCGATGTTGTCAGCGGTACGTGTCGAACGAGGACGGCCAGTAACAGGTTTACGTTTAGAACTTGCACTCGCGTCAATTTGTCTAATTAATCGGTTGAGATTGTTTTTACTCCAGTTTCTAGCAGGAAATTCATTCATCATTTGATATGCATTTAAATGTTTTTCAATTCTTAAAATTTGAATCAAAGTCCTGTCATCTTCTGTTAACGGCGCCATGATGAAATTATTGTTTACATCAGAAAACAAGGTAGGTGCGGTACACAATAATTATATGGCGCGTAGTGCAAGCTACCGTAATGAAATTTGTCGGACTTATAGCTGATATAACGACCTTTAATTTGATGCATTAAGCATACACTTACTTGCTAAACTGCCTAAGTTATAGGCCTTCAAAGTTGAACAAATACTTCTGGCCCACCCTGTATATACATAATACATTCCTACAGTATTAATTCATATTTACAAGCATACTTTACACCCATCTCTGACAACAATTACGATTTCAGCAGGAATCACTGAAAACAGCTGATGCTGCTAGCACCTTATGTACTCAAGCCAAAGATTCTTATATTTCATTTGTTCTTTAAAGTTTCTCTGGATTGCTTAGTAGCAACCTTTATTTTAGGTCATGCTTCACTTACTTTAAGGTCCTTCTAATACAAGATTTGTAAAAAAAATTGGCACAGCAACGACAAAGGATATGCATATTGACCAGAATACTGCTAAGAAAATTGTGAAGGCAGAGAAACATTGTGTCCTGCCACTGCTTGTTGAAGAACATCATGAACGGCTGTTGCTCTTCAGGATTTTTTATGAATGGCAACACTGAAAAACAATAAACAAAGCCATACGCCTTCTGTGAAATCAGGAAAGTGGAAGACAGGCCCAAACATTTTACATACCAAAAAAGGAGATGGTGGAGCAGTTTTTAAAGAATCAGTGAACCAATGTGCTTTTAAACAGCTTAATGTATTGTGGTCTTATGTTAAAGGCAGTGATTGAAACAGTGCATTAGATAATTTGTAACAGTGCAAAAACACCAGCATTTTGGTCAGGCATAAATTCTTTCTCAAAACAACTTCTGTGGTTGCTTATAAACCTACCATATCACAAAAACTATGATGTATGACAATGACAATCACTTGCTAATTCATATATATCACTATTTATGACAAATTAAAATATAATGCAGCCTTGATATGTATCATTGTACGTTCACTAAATCCATCAAATACCTGATCGCAAGTTAAAATACAAAGCTGACTGTGCGTAATGCAGCATCCACAAGAATGATAAAATAACAGTACTACAACAATAGTAAAAATAATAATAGTAAAGTTTGAAAAATCATTGTTACACTAATTGATTATGTTCAGTTAAACATGCAACAACAATACTTAAGTTTCTATACCAAACCAGTCCCTCCATTCTGGGAAAGTCTGAAGTTGTGGCGTTAGCTTTTCAAAGAACTCAGTCACTTTATCGCTCCTTCCCGACTGCAGGGCATTTACCAGATAAACACGGAGAAGATTGGTGGACAGTTTGTGAAGAACTGACGTATATGGTGTGTCGATGTGCGAGAAGAGATGTTGTTCGAGAAATGACCAGTATTCACGCAGGCTCATTATGTCATAGTTATTGATGTAGGAATGTATCTGCTCCATGATTTTGTCCACCTATTTCATAAATGCAAGACAAGTTAAAGAGATAAATGAATTCAACTAATGTGTACCAGCAGGGATTAGTATCAAAAGACTCAGTGAAAGTGCTTATCCCAGATCTATTCAATTTAGTCTTAAAATGTACTTCTGGTCTGAAAACGTTGGATGATGATAAACATCTTCACCTTCTTTTTCTGCATATCAATAGGTATGCAAGCAAATGGTTAATGCTTTACTTCATGATCTGTAGCAATACAGAACAGCAAGATAAATGGGATTCCTGGCCATTAGATGCCACTATTATGTAAAGTCTCATAGGCAATTCATACACATATGTTCATATTTGAATAGTGTTACTATATGATGATAAAACACCTGCTAATGGATCTTCTGAGGCTAATTTCACAGGCTTCTTATGTCAATTTTCTGAATAAAATTCACATTACATGCTGAATAACTTATCTAAATACAACATATTGCTTAATAAACGAACAGCTGTTGTGCAGAAAAAACTCATACGTCAGCCTTCTGTGAATTTAGTGCTAATTTCACCAGCTGCAAATAAGTCTTCAATTACTTGATTTCGTTTTCTCTGGTCACTCCGCGTAATATACATGTTCCTATCCCATGTCGTATACAACTTTCTCTGGCCTTTCAATATTTCCAGACTTGGTTTTCCCGCATATAACACAATCACTGGCACACAATTATACCTCTGCTATTTATTATCAGCTCCCAATTTCAACAAGGTGGGAGTGGCGTAGACACGAAGGGTCAAATGCGGAACTCATTTAGTTAGCATTAGTTATTTTAAACCAGTACACACCCGGAAAATCCTATCTCTTTCTGATTTTAATTCATTTTCTAGGACTTTTGCGGTTGCATTTAATCCTCGATAAAGTAAATATTCTTTCACGCATTCGTCCATTTTCCCAAAATCAGCAGCCATGTTTACCAACAACGCAGTCTTATATAAAAGGTAGACTAGCATTTTATACAGCGCTGTACTAATGTCGCACCAAGCAGAACTAATAAATAATAAATCATTGCTTAAAACGATTATGGTAGTCTGACTTTTTCTTAGTAGACTGATAGTGTCCCATTTGCTATACATAAGTGTATTGTATAAAGACATGAGCTGCTTAACATGTTTAAAATATTCTTCGGCTGAAGTCCTTTGGTCATTCATTGACGACAATATTGGTGGGGGATAAGCCTATTAATTTGTGCCAAAATTATTAACCTGGGGAGGGTGAGTTGTTGTAGCCGTCTGTGTCTATGCCTACAATCGCTACAAATTGACAGAATAATTTAATACCATTCTGCCTATCTACTGTCCGACCGTCTGTCTATCTAGCTATACTACTACTAAAATTATTTGCGCAACCCGAGCCTTTACTCAATGTTCGTTTGCGTTCGGAAGAACAGGTTAGACCTAGCGGCAGTTGCGGCGCCAGGCTTTAAAGACGGCGGTGTGCATAGGACAGCAATTTTGCCGCCCTCGAATGATTTCATTGTAATCGTAAACTCGACATTTCTAAAGCGCTGCTTAAAAGCTAAGCGCAGGGCATCAGCTTATTCGCGAGCACTACGTCAAGTCCGTGGGGTTGTCCAAAGATAACATGTCAAGAGCCATCATATGGCTAAAGCCAGAGAACTGCCATGGTGTTGGTAGACGCAGTCAAAGCCCTAGTTGCTAGTCGTGAAAAAAGCGCGAAATGGCCGAAATAGAATGAAATCTAAATCTAAGCGTTGTACAAAAATTGCAGTGCAATTTGATGCAGTAGCATTGCCACTCTGGATTCTAGAACTGCAGAAATAACTTGCCGTGCGCGATTAGGCCTGTCAGCAGTTTTTACCTAGCATGCGATGTAAATAGCCTAACATAGCTTCCAATCTTGAAGATTTGTTTGGCCCTGAAAGGTAAAGCAAGAGGATGCACCGATGGCAGAATGTTGTGTTCCTTTATGATGGAATAAATTGTTAGAATCTGAACTGTCTTGTGAGATATGCCGTGGTTCACTACACTGTACGATCTGCGAGACAAGAGGATGTTATTGAAATTAAGGACAGAGTTGGTAGGCCTGTAATTTCTCCATCAGCTGATGTCATAGCTGCGAGTAAATCAGCTGAGCTTTCTGTCGGTAAAACTGTAGGACCACGTCAGAAACCTATTCTTAATAATAATGTAATGATGCGTATTAAAAAGATATTTTGTAAAATTCATTGCCTGAAACAGTCTTTAGCAAGATGAAGCAGTATATCCAGCGATTAACAATGTTACAAACTATAGCCAACTTATGATATAGGGCTTTATGTTATATAAATGAGTAGGCCTAGATGATAAAACTTGTTCTTCATATGCTCAGAAAAAGTCAATTCTTCGTCCAGGTCACACACCCAGGACACGCATAGAGATAGAAAGTGACATTTGGAAACAAAGTTCCCTGTAATGTCGTGTCAGCTGTCGCTTTAAATAATCCAACTTTCGTTGGTCTCATCTTTAGCGAGTGATAAAATTGCCATGAGCTTCGGCTTCCGCGCATGCATTGCAAACAGCGTTGTCGGAATTCTTATGCAATGCAAAAGACTTCCTTCAACATAGCGGTTTGCTCATACTCAATTACAGCAGTTCAATCTCGAGATATTCGTTAAAATTAATACAAGCTCTTTTCCTTGCCAAAAAGTTGCTGTTGGTTAAGTTTATTTTGACATTTATTTAATCGCTTCTGTTGACTATAGATAGTGAATACTTGTGGTCCAGTTAAGTACACTAGACTCTAAGCTTAAAATAGACCTATTGACTATCTGTAGGCCTACTGTTAACTGTTTCATGAAAACGAAGGACTACTTACACTGCAGACCGAGTAGGAATAACATTATAATAAAGAACTAGTTTGCAACTAGTTTGTGGAGGTAGCAGACGGTATTAGATCTCTATATCGCGAACCATATACACGTAACAGGGAGGAAGAACATGACTGAGGTCAGCAGTGTAAAGGATGTAAAGCAGAAGACCTATAGTGAAACCACACAGTGGCCCAAATGAGACCGGGCACCAGGCCGATCCGGTGTACATCGGCTATTGACTAGATGTTGGTGGGAAGATCAGGTGGCGATGGAGAGGAATGGCCACCCGCCCTCATATGTAAATGGTAAGAAAACGATGTCACTATAACAATTCATATCATCATCATCATCATCATGATCCATGGGCCGAGAGCCCGTAGGTGTCCACTGCATGCATTGTCACTTGTCTCCACAGTTCCCGATCTTGTGCTGTTCTTATCAAGGCGTGCAAGTCTTGTTTACACCAATCCCTTATATCATCTGTCCACTCCCTGTTAGGTCTTCCTCGTCTCCCATTTCCGTCCATAATTCCCATCATCACGCTTTAACAATTCATATAGGCCCTACCAATCACTGCCTCTCGGTGTTAGCTCACAATGGCTTAGCTTAATCTTCTCTTCTCATGTAATATACCACGATTAGATCTATATGATTAGATCTAGTTGCTCCGTATTCGGCTTCTGCAGAATCTGGTCCGTTGCCACAGCATCAGTGATTGTAGGACGAAAATGACGTAAATTATAATCGAAATTCTCACTACTACGCACAAACCATGTAGGCCTACTGCTTCGTCTAGAACAACCTATAGGCCTTTAACTTTTATCGGATGAACATCAAGTAAGTAGAGTAGTTTGCATATAGGCCTACTGTAGGATCTCGGTTCTTATGTCGACTCACTCTTTAGGGCTATGCGTGGTGAATGGAGAATTAGGGCCTATAGATACAAATTTTGTTCTTACACATGTTAGGGCCTTTGGTCTTGTCGGACCTACAGAACGGAGTATAGCATTGGTGGTGAGGGATCTTTCTCGATATTCACTCATTAAAAGATGAGGAGGGTCGACGCGATACGGTCGCTATAGAAAAACGTGTACGTCTACAATTAACACGAGAGTCTGAACTTATGAAGGCCTGCGTGAGCATTGGATCACGAATGCATTTATTGATGACTAGGTCAAACCTTAGGCAACCCAACATTGCGTGAAATGGCTGTGTCCATTCAAGACTTTGCGAATTTCTGGTCCACGCTTAGACTGAAATTTGGTAATGAATATAATTGTAATCGTAAACTCGAGATTTCTACAGCGCCCAACGAAAGCTATGTCGCAGAAACCAGATTATTAACAGACACTCAGTCAAAACAAAATCGACAGGCATGAGGTTGCAGTCGGTTCCAGAACAAGATCCAGTGGTTACAGTCATACTGATTCCGTGGACGGTGTTTAAAACTGAAGCGGCAAGATAGATCAGGGGAAAGAAGAAGAATCAGGATAGGATCTGTGGAAGAGGAGTGTTTTCAGTTTTGAGTGAAAGACCTGCGTAGAGATTGCAAAGGGTGAAGTGTGGATAAGTTCTTATGATGGGTTACATAATTTCACATAATTGTCGAAATTGTGGCGGGAGTTCATTTCAGAGGGGTGGAGCAGCTACGGCTATGAAGCGATTTTCAAAGGTAATCATAAGCTCGAGATTTCTACAGCTCCCAAAGAAAGATAGGAGGGTTGGGGAGGATTGAAGTGTTGTAGGTAAGTGATAGGACTTTGTACTCTATTCGTTCAGGTATTCTAAGCCCGTGATTTGAGAGCAGGAGTTACATGATGTTTTTTGGGTTTTCGTGACAGCTCGAGCAGAGCATTCTGGATAGCGATCTATTTGGTTGGTATCTATATTAAAGAAAAGTGAATTGCAGTAGTTTAGTTTATAGATAAAATAATTTTTAATACACAGTTCAACCAAACAGTTTAGATGTGATGCTCCGTGGAGGTTGAGGCTGTTTCCTTGGCAGTCTCCATGTCTTGTCAACTATAATTGGTTTGGAAGAAACAAGTTGCAATTTGTAATAACTTTGTTGTTAGTTTCGCAATCAGTTTAATTCGATTTTAAGTTGAAGGCTTTAACATTCAATTTTCGTTAAGGAACAGAGGTGAGCGGTTTCTGTGCACCGCTGCGCAACGTGTATCGTCACGATGAGCGAAAGCGTCAAAGTGGTCGTCAAGTGTCGTCCCATGAGTCAGAGAGAGAAAGACCTCGGCTGCGAGTCGGTCATCGACATCGACTCCAAGACCGGCCTCTGCTCGATTCATAATCCGAGCGACAAGAAGGCCCCGGCGAAGGCGTTCACCTTCGACGGGGCCTACGCCGAGGAAGCGACCAACGAGCAGGTCTATGCGGACATTGCCTTTCCGCTAGTCGAGGCCGTGACTGAGGGCTACAACGGAACGGTCTTTGCGTACGGTCAGACCGGATGTGGAAAGACCTTCAGCATGCAAGGGATTGTGGATCCGACGTCGCAGCGTGGACTGATACCTCGGGCCTTCGAACAAATATTCGATACGATCGCCATCGCCGATACCACCAGGTATTTAATTCACGCCTCTTATCTCGAGATCTACAATGAGGACATACGAGACCTCCTTGGTAAGGACATCAAGGCGCGGCTGGAACTGAAGGAAAAGCCCGATGGGTCGGTCTTCGTCAAGGACCTCTCGATGCACCCATGCGCGACCGTCCGAGACTGCGAAAAGGTGATGGAGAACGGCTGGAGCCGGAGAGCGGTTGGAGCCACGCTTATGAACGTCGCATCCTCCAGGAGTCACTCCATCTTCACAATACACCTGGAGAGGTGCGACGTTTCAGAAGACGGAGACAATGGCCGCATCCGTGTCTCGAAGCTGAACCTCATCGATCTGGCAGGCAGCGAGCGCCAAGGTAAGACAGGTGCGACAGGAAATCGACTGAAAGAGGCATCTAAGATCAACCTGTCACTTTCGGCGCTCGGCAACGTCATTTCGGCTCTGGTTGACGGCAAGTCGCAGCACATACCCTACCGCGACTCGAAACTAACGAGACTTTTACAGGACTCTCTCGGAGGGAACACCAAGACTCTCATGATTGCCTGTCTGTCACCAGCCGACAACAGTTACGAGGAAACGCTGAGCACTCTCAGGTACGCCAATCGTGCCAAGAACATCCGCAACAAGCCGAAGATAAACGAAGACCCGAAAGATGCTATGATGAGAGAGTATCTGGAAGAGATCGCGCGTCTGAAGGCGATGCTGGCCACGACGGAACAGCAACAGCCGCCGCTGGAGACGCGAGTCGTGGAGCGAATAGTCCACATCAGAAACGAAGAAGAGATCAAACAGAAGGCGAATGCTGTAGCTCAGGAATACGAGCAGAAGATGAAAAGGATGGCAGAGGAACTCCAGGAAGCAAAGGCCAACAGAGATCGGGCTGCTTCCGAGATAAAGAGGATGCGAGTAGAAGCAGAGGAGGAGAAACGGCGACTGAAAGAACAGCACGAACGGGATGAGAGGAATATGTACCAAGAACTGGAGTCGGTAAGGAAAGAAAAGGAGGCCCTGACGAACGAGATGTACAAACTGCGAGAAAAATTTCACGAGGAGATGAAAAAGGTAGATCAGTCGGTTTCCCCGAATCAGGTCGAAGCAGAGAAGAAAAGAATCAGAGAAGCATACGAAGAAGAAATGAAAAGGATGAAAGAGGAGTTGGACCTGGTTAAACAGAACAAAGATCTAATCCAAAGACAGATGGAAACTCTGCAGAAGTCGTACGCCGAAGAAGTTCGGAAAGCATCTTTCGCCATTCAACCCGAACAACTGGAACTGGAAAAGAGAAGGTTGCGGGAAGAATTCGAACAGGAGATGAAGCGGGTGAATGTGGACCTCGTACAGGTGAAACGTGCCAAGGAAAAGATGGCTGCAGAGATGGCCCGTCTGCAGATGCAGTACGCTGAGAACTTGGCAAAGGCAGAGGACTCCGTTCCGAAAGAAGAGGTTGAAACAGAGAGAAAGCGAATCAAGGAGTCATTTGAAAAAGACATGGGAGCTGTGACGAAAGAACTGGAAGAGGCGAAGTTGGTTCGTGAGCAGCTTACAGAGAAGATGAACAAGCTGCAGATCGAATATGCAAAGAACCTTAGTCAAACGGCGACGATTACGTCACCCGAGCAGGTAGAGCAGGAGAGGAAACAGTTAGAAGAGGAATACTCTGCAAGAACTTTGACACTCGAAAAAGAAATAGAAGCACTGAGACACTCCAAAGACGAAGCAGCGAGAGAGATAGCGCTCATCAAATCCAGATACCATGAGGCGATACAAAACGCCGAAAACAATCCCGCCGTCAAAGATTTTGAACTAGAGAAGAAAAACATCAAAGCTCAGTTTGAGCTGATCATGGATCGTGTACGCGAAGATCTAGACGAGATGAAAGAGACAAAACATCTCATTACAAACGAGCTAGAGCAGAAGAAGAAGATCAAAGACGAGATCGACGGGAAAATTGTGCAACTGAATGAAGAAATTGATGCTCGGAAGTTGACTCCGGAACAGATGGCCGTCGAATTAGCGAAGCTCTTGAAGTCATTCAAAGAAGGTATGCTAAAAATCGAAGAAACTCTTGCTCCGCGGCGAAGCGAAGTGGAAAGCTTTCGTGCCAAAGAAAAACATGACAAGAAAAAGGTAAGACTGGAAGAACGCGTAATGAACGGGGCCCTGACTCAAGAACAGCCTAAGCAGATGATGGCAGGGCTAAACGATGGCCCAATCAGATATACAGAAACAACGAAAACAAGCAATGCCGTCATAATCGAAGATTTAGAGAACCAATCATACAATGCAGTTAGCACAACCGAAGGCACCAATCAAGAGCCGGCGACCGGTAAAGATTGGGAGGCAGCCGTGGCATGCGCCCGGAATTTGCTACAGGTGAAAAGAGTAACAGATGAAGGATGCGTTGCTCCGCGGACTCCGCTGCCTTCGGAGCCGCTGCCAACGAGCAGCGAAGCAGAACGGCGCCTTCGGGAGCTCCAGCAGCAGATGGCCGGCGGATGCAGCGAGGATGAGAGAAGGAATGCAGCGGCGGCAAAGGGAGCGATTGTTGAGAAGCTCCGAAAGGAGAAGATGCATGCGGAGAACCGCAAAAGACAGATCGAGCTGGTCGAGGAGGCAGGCACCGTCAGTCCCCTTCTGGAGGAACTGGAGAAGAGAATCTTCAAGGATGCGCAGGAAGAGATCAGTGCAAAGAACAAGGCGCTTGACCAGATGAGGACGCAGAACGAAGCGCTGAAGAGAGAGGTGCGCGACATTCAGGGCGAGTTCGAATTCGACCGGATGGATTACCTGGACACCATACGACAGCAGGAGCAGGGCCTGCTCTGGTACCAAGGGGTCGTCGAAAGGATCCTGCCGGCGATTCGACGAGACGCCAACTACATCAACCTCGAGAAGATTCGAGCTCAGAGCGAGTGGGACGACCTCAACCACCGTTGGAAATTGCCAAAGTTCACCGTCGATAAGTTAGTCCTGCCCTCGACAGCAGCCGACATCTGCAGGCAACATTCAGAGACTCACGGCCCCGATCGAGGAATCGACGCTAAGAGCCAGCAGATGCAGGACAGCGACGCGAGGATTAACTACGAGCTCCGGTCGGAGGATCGCTTCGTCCAGCGGCTGAATGAGAGCGCCAGACGCGACCCTGCGGCCACCTACTTCAAGCAGAGTCGTGGGGGGATGCAGGCTAGTTCTGTCTCTGATCGCCGGCTCGCTGAAGATCAGAAGACGCGTCCATCGAAGCCCACCAGTTCGCGAGAATTGAGGACGTCGAGTCCAAAGTCGAGGACCGTCATGCAGAAGATGCAGACGAGGGTCATTTCGACGACACGAGACTCAGGTTCTGCGGCTGATTTTCTTGACCATCCATCCAGTTCAAAGCGACAGTCTTAGGAATCGCCTACAAGTGGCGAAATTTGGCCAACAATCCGAGAAACGGGACTGAAATAACTCAAATGAGGCCAACTGCATATGATGTATGTAGCATTAATCATTGGTCTGATGCTCGAGTCGGTCAGAAATAGCATTAAATGGTGTAACTGTTAAAGAAACAGAATGTAAGTTTGATTTTCTAAAATGGATGTATGAAAATAAATTTACAATAAGCAGTCATTCACTCACTCTCGCACAAAGTTCATTCAATCATACATACTTGAACTGTGCACCGAGTGCAGATACCTTGAGAAGTCCTGAAGACCCACTTCTTGTGCCAGTGACCAACAAAGGGAATCATCAACCTGCTGCTGGCACAGGAAGGGTCTCCCTCTATGGAAACCTCCACGCCATGATTCATTGCTGTGCTGTTAACAACTCAAAAAGCCGACTACAATCAACCCAAAGGAGTACAGCTGGAAAACCCCAAGACCTCGAACAGGCAACCTGCATGTAAATTACGATACACCATTTCAGAAACACCAACTGCTCCAAGTAGTTTGTTCTGTAAGAAGTGCTATTTAAGTTACCAAATACAATACACCAGTTAAACCTTACGTTATCTGGAGCATCTGCAAATTAACATCTTGGACTCTCTGGGATTCAGCTCTCAAAATTAATCCTCCTGCTGCCACTATATTCAGGTAGCTGTTGGGATCTCTAGAGCTATTACAACCAAGGTATCATTTGTTTTAAAATACAGTTAAATCACTTGCTCAAAATGTATAAGAAAAATTGCTCCTAAACTGCATTTAAATTAATTGACTGAAATTGTTCAAATGCTTCCAAGATGCCTCAAAAGTTCTGGTGGAAAGGGCTCTGCTTAATTAAACCACAATGATGGAGCTTACAGCACTCCCCTATACTGCTGTCTACCACGAGGGGTGACAATACAGCATTACTCATTATGTAGCTTGAACCTGGGCAACTGATTGTACATACTGTACTATGTAAACATTGTAAAGTATAAAATTATAAAAAAAACTGTTTGCAGATGAGTTTCCTCCTGTAGCATTCCACTGAAGTCCATGACACCAAAAGGGTCAGTAAGCCCCAAGATAAAATATTTGCCATGTCACAGCTTATCAACTGCAGATGGACGTTTTTTGGCTGGTATTTTGGAGAATTTACCAAATTTCTCTTACTGACTCTAGCTGTTCTGTTTGTCACCCATTACTTCTAGCCTTGAAAGAATTTATATGGAAACAAGAGATTCTGTATAAACTATGCATCACAATACATAAAATAACTACAGCTGTAGTGGTTTCTGCTTTGAGAAGTTGTCCATATTGATGGAAAGCGAGTGTGGCCTAGAGTTTAATACAAGATGCAAATCTTTTTGTGTTGAAAGTTAAAGACTTTTACAAATGTTTTCTGATCGAGACATAAAATCTTGACTTGCATGTTCACAGACCTGAGAACTCCCGCTTGAGATCAATCAGATATTACTACATACAGCTGATCAAAACTGCATTTTACTCAGTGAAATCTTAACTGCTTGTCAAAACGTTTACACTGTATATGTAGAGGTAAATCAGCTATTCAAGTTCAAAACTTTGGATTAGGATTAGAGGTTAAAAAAAATGTTACAAGCCAATAAACAGGTTTTACAATTTTTAATGCATTTGGTTTGCCTGTGGTTGTGAATTGTTTCAAGAACACCTGACAAGCCAGTATTTCTCATGTTCGGTAACCTTCAGCATTGATATTCCGACACTGTCAGGAAATTCCAGTGCCGCTGAGGACTGCTAAAGTCATAAAAGTAACTAAATCATAAACCACACTATAGTAACTGTCGTATGTATTGTGCCTGGACTCTAGCAACTTTGCGGTGCTCTTTTGCAAAAGTCTTTGGACACTGCATTTCACACCAACTGATTGGAACGAGTCTACCACCTAAAACGTAAGAACATTGCAAAACAATGACAGAACAGTTTTAAAATTTAAACACCCATATTTCCAAAATGTCCTTTTATTTTAAATGCTCACTGAGGTAAATAACTAAACAGGAAAATGAAAGTAAGAGGGAATCTAACTTAACTGAAGCAAGAGGTGGCAGTAAATCAGTTTCAAAACAGCAGACAAATTCAGGCTAAAGAATGTAGCAACTTGTGAAAAGGCGAAAAAATGATATTGAAGGATATGCAGTAGATACTGTGAATACTTCCTTATGCTTCTATGTTTTGCTTGCTTCCCTATAAGGATCATGCAGAATCCTACTAGTTTTCTATAGTTTTTGTTTAAGAGTGAACCCCTAATAAAAAAGATGCACTGCATATGCATGTTTTTCAGGGGTTTCTATGTGAATGCATAGGTACGGCAACCTTCCCGTTACAGCAGTCAAGTTTGAAATAAAGGCATAATTAATTTAAACTGATTTTTCAGATTCACTGTTGACAGGATAATACACACCAGCTTCACTGGTTGCTACAACAACTCCAAGCTCATTTTCAGCAGTCGTCAGGACGTAAGAAAGTGCATCGCCAAGCGACAACACTTTTGCAAGGATGATATCACCTGGTCGAAAGCACTTGTACATTTCAACCTGTTGGAGACAATACAGAGGTCATGAGTATACTCTCACAACAGAAAATTTTAAAAATCCAAAATAAAAGGCATTTCCTTATTAAAACTGGGCACCTGCTTAGGTTAAAATGAAATGCACAAGGTAAAGTAACTTTGACATTAGTGCAGCCACATAATATCTTTAAATGCAACTACTACTGCAGTGCCAAATATATGTATATATATATAGATAAAGGTCAGCAAGGTCAACCATAAAAGCAAACCATAGACTGATGCAGCTAAGTCTGGTGACAGATCAGGTAAACAACAGTAAATGTAATGTAATGGACAACAGCTGTTATTACTTAAAGTGTAAATTTATTAGTGAAGAAAAAGTCATGCTGAACAGCTATAACTATTAGTTTAAAAAATAAATGAGACTAAGAAATTCCTTTTCTTAAGAGTATAAGATTGAAATTAGGATTAGTTACAGCTTTTCAGACAGGAAGAGCCAAGAAATAAGCAGATTCAGTAAAGCTTGAAATTGTAAAAGACACAAGGAAAAGCTTCAAATGACATGAAAGATAGGAAGATGTCCTGAACAGAGTAAGTTTACAGTCACACTTAAAAACTGTACAACGTGACATTAGAAAAACACATAAAAACTGTTTAAGAGCAACTAAAAACAAGCTGGCCTACTTTGTCTTTCTCTTTGGCACGGACATCTTGTTTCCTGCCAGAAACAACACAACCTGATACAATTTGCCGAAAAAACTTGAAGAATATTATGCAAGTTTAACTTGTAATAAAGGAACAAAGGAAATACTGGAGCCAATTCATATATGAAAGCGCTATTGTTTCACAGAAAGTAATAATATTCCACTCAAGGGACAATGTTTATTTTGGTAAAAATGGCTATGGCAACAATTTACTCCATGACCACAATAAGATAATGACTCATGCAATACACATGAATTAATGTATACCACAGCATCTTGTGTTCACCAATTGCCTTCATAAATCAAACAAACAGGACGACTGGAAACTGGTCGAGTGCTTTAGTCTTCTGTCTGTGTTCAATCTACACCTGTTCAATACACATACAGTTCATGACCACATCTGGCTCTTGGAGATTCTGTCCGTGTTTGACTCTTCCAATGGTAAACCTCATTTCTCATGAAAGTCATAAGAAATCCAACTTTCTCCAGATATTCCCAGTTAAACTTATAAAACTACTGGAGAATGGACATTTTTTATAGCACATCTATGATACAAACCTCGCTAAGACAATGAATTTATAGTAATGCGTAGATCCATACATTGTTATTGAACAGCAACTCAAACTTTCACACAGAAGCAATTAAAAAACCAAAAATGATAAATAAAAATGCTTACCAAATTATACCATGAAATGCTTCCCTCAGTGGTATTTCATCAACCGTAAGGATTACACACTTACAGAAGCGAGGATTAACTTTGGTTATCTAAAAATTGCAGTAATTCCTACTGATCAAAATTCATTTAAAACTTGGCTACAAAATGCTCCATAAGCTCTAGTTTTCTTATCCTGACAGGTTAAAACACTAAATACTCAAAGCTAAAATTAATATCATACTATTCTGTAGGGTAAATGTAGTTTGATGTAAGGGTAAAAGCAATTGCAAACACGACAACATTATGTATTTTCAGCAGTAAAATGACGTATTTATAAGTTAATGTAAAGATATTTATTCTTAAATGTTAACACAGGCCTTTGCTATGTAGGCTGGCATCACAACCATTTTACCCAGAGATTATAATAAATCTAAAATGTTGGTTTTATTTTAGCAACTGCTTAAATTGCATAACTTTCAGAATAAATGTAAAAATGCATTTCCGTTTCACCTTTCCACGGTTTGAAACCCAGTGCACCATGCAAATCTGACAATCTGTTGTCAAGCCATAACGATAGGTTGTCCAGTTTGTCATTATTACATTACAGTTGTTATGTTGCTATTGTCAATTTAATGGATGAGCATAAAACTTAAAAGTCCAGGACCATGCCTCTGAGAACCACTGCTACAAGAGGCATGTAATAAATGGCAGATTATCATACTTCACTAATGGAAAATTGGAAAACAAAACCCACCCAAGTTACTTCCACATAATTTAAGCAATACTGGGCTGGTTTGTATTTCATTGTACAAGTCTGTCAACATTTTATTTTCTTCAAATGCATTACAACTGCAATTCCTCGCTCAGTCGATGGACATATGGCGTGTTAACAAATGCATTACTTACTTACTTACTTAGAATAATGTAATTGCTTCTTACACGAGCTCGAACAAGTGAATTAATTGTAGGAACTACACTGTCTTCAAAATGTGATTTCACACAAACAGAGCTCTAAAAAACAGAAAAATTCAGTCGATATTATTTTTGCAGTAATCGAAATATAAACAAAGCACCAGTTTAGTGTCTTTAGTTCTCGAGTATCTTGGTAAGAAAGTTGCTCAAACCTTTATTACACTGGCATATCCTAAAACCTGTGACAATGAATTTCAAAGAACATGCTCAATAAACTAGACAGTTACTTGATCATATTTTTAGCTACCACAGCTTTCTTTCTGAAACAAGATGCCATACTGGCGAGTATTTAAAATAACAGAAGGCAGTGAGTTTCAAGCCATGATAAATCCATGCCTTGAATTTCATTTACTTATCAATTCAACTAGACATCAAATGCACGAATGCAGTTCAACAACAAAATTATAGGAAACCAGAAAGCGATCTGTGGTGGATATAAGCGAATTGAAACAGATGCGTCTAGAGTTTAGACTTCAATAACAGTAAAGAACTGACTGAATACACAAAACTGGGCAGCACATTCAAAAGCTTCAGGCTAGCTAATTGGAAAGCCCAAAACTGTTATGCTGTAAGGTACAGCAAGAGGCAAAGTGTCTGCTGTTTGAATGCAATATCTGTTAGTCTGAAGGGTGAGTAATGAACAATTTTTTTCTTTATCCAATTCATTTAAATGTAAAACCTTGAAAACAGTGGGTAGCCAGTGTATTGAATGCAATACAGGAATGAATTGTTGATATTTGGGTATTTGCCAAGGCTTTGGCTAAACCATATCAAGTTAAGTCCGCTGAGCCAGTCCGTTTCATCAGTTTGCCAGGTCAAAACTGATGGGGTCAAGTTTGAGGGGGCGAAGTTATGAATACTTGCTCCTTGAACTTACTTGTCCAGTTTCATCAGTAAACTTCTGTACAACACCAGCCAGGCTGGCACAGATGTAGCCATTGTTTACATATGTACCATCTGCAGCTATGAATTCACTTGCTTTCACAATACGTTCACCTAAACACCAAATTAATTGCTCATAAAGCTGCAAATACCAACACAAAGTCGTAGCTTTTAAATGAACTAAAATTAGCTGGGTTTAAGGCTAGAGGCTTTTCAGGTGATGAAATTTTATATCTTTCCAAATTTTTATATGTACAAAATTATCAAGAATTATTGCAGTAATATGTTACACTGAACACTTTAATAAATTCATTCAAGTCTCATCCTCTGCAGAGCATCACATTTAAACTGTTATTATCTATAAATTTATTTATCCATAAACTAGACTATTGTAATTCACTTTTCCTGAATACAGACATCACCCAAATAAACTACTTTCAAGCTATCCAGAATTCTGTTGCTCAGGCTGTCACCAAAACCCCAAACATCACCTAACTCCTGTTCTCAAATCACTCGACTGGCTTAAAATACCTGAACGAATCGAGTACAATACTCTCAACCCTCCCATCATTGTTAATTATTTACAATCCAAACATTCTGTTCAACCCGCTCTACTTCTGCCTTAACACTTTACCACTCCCCATCACCTTGGAAATCGTTTCATAGCTCCCATGAGGCAACATGGCAGGGCTGTCAATCTCCTACAGCAGAAACCCGCCACTGATGGGCGTTTCTGTGTCGCTGGTAGGCTAGCCGTTGTTGTCAATGGGATACAAGAGTAGCAACTTTCAAGGTACTCTGCGGAACACGGTCTGTGCTTTTGGGGCATGGCCATGTCGCTCTGGTGTGCTTAGTGCAATGGAGTAGCTTGTATTCGCGCTATCGTTTTTCCAATTAGATTTTCTTCAGCTACTGATATCTACCTCTCTACACAAAATGGGCTTCTGCAAAGTTTTGGATGCGATCAAAGGTGCGTTTGCCCTTTGCGTTGGTGTGCTGCGAGCGTGTGCGTAGTATTCGCTCGGTAGTGGACAGTTGAGGCGCCACAACCATTTGTTCTTGTTCTGCTGCTCTGTGCATCCTGCTGGATGGGTAGGTTCCATAGCCGTGCTATAAGGCGGAGCCCTGCACTGCTTCCACCCAGGGCGCTACATTCTCTTTGTAGGCCTGCAAAGCATCTAACAGCTAGCGTCGTACCTCCTGTTGGGCCTGGGACCCATGGACCTCGAAGGTCCTGTAGGGCCGAGATTAGCACATTGTTTTCTGGCACCTGGATAAGCGCCGCATGCAGTACATTTGGAATGGGCCCTTCTTCTCCGCTTTGCAGTGGCCCTTCGATGGACCTGCAGTGTATCACGTTTTCTACAGCCTGGGCACTTTTCGTGCGGCTGTTCACACGGGCGTATCCGGTTCGATCCTGTGCAATCTATATAGGCATAACAGCAACTGTATACCAAAAACGCACCACAACTGCACTGTCAGCATGGGTGGAGAGCCAAAAGGGAGGTAGCCCTGGTGAAAAGTACATTCTCGTAATGGCATGTGTGCGGCTTGCAACTGCCAGCCTCAGGATGAGCATTAGAGGTACGAGTGTTTATTATGGATATGATGTGGATATGATGTAGTTGTTTTTGATAGTAATATGGGTAAGGAGTATGGTGTTTGATGTGCTTTGGTTTGAGATGAGGATGAGTAAGTCAGTCTTGCTTGTGAACTTTCATTGTTATTATGTTCACTAGCATTGTCTAATGTCTAAGGTGAATATGAATATGACAGCCAACTTGACAGACATCAGATTAAACATGGCTGTCGGTCGTTTGGTATGCATTAAAGTTGAAACTTTAGAAAATCGTAGAAAATCGCCACATCGTTTCCGGAAGACGGGTGTAGTTCGACTACTTATGTTGCAAGTTATCACCAGGTAAAATTTCGTATCATTCGGTGCGAGTTCTTAATCCAGACCCGTACCCGACTGAAACTCCGCTACAGCCTTTGTTCGGGTAGTGCCAGTCCCAAGCCTGGATAAAGGAGGAGGGCGACGTCAATGGCTTCTGATGACATAAGATTTCGTTAAACATTGGAACTACCCTTGAACCCTGATCTGGAACCGAATCTGACTGTAAATGCCTATTGATTTTGTTGTGACTGAGCGTTCGTGAATAAACTGGTTCCCGCAACATAGCTTTCGTCGGGCAATGTAGAAATCTTGAGTTCACGATTCTCACGAGTTTATTCGAAACTCGAAACCCACGTAAACAAACCACGTGAATCATGTCATCATGTGCGCAATGTAAACTTTTACCCAAAAAAATCGGAAAAAATCCCGCTAAATTAAAAATAATATGAAAACTCTGGGCGCAAATTAAACTACATTTTATCTGTTTTATTTAAAACGAATAATAACACTAGCCCGGAATGCAAATCTTTTGCGGCTCCATTTGACAAACATCAAACAAGATCCGGAAATGACGCCAGCATCTGGTTCCCGGCTGATCACGCTAGTAACTGAAACCGAAGTGACGCGATGGAGCCAAAACCGTCTACACACGAGGATAATTTTTCGTAGACTAATGAAATGCTCATTAGCTGATTAAACGCCAATTATTTAGCCTAACATATTAGTAGCCTAATTTAATTGCGCATGACTTAAGGAAATTTTATTTCGCCAGTAATTAATTGCGTTCAAGGGAATTTCTGAAAGTAAGATTTCCGGAAAAGACTTCCTGAAATGAAAGATAACGTTGCAGGCCATATAATGCGGGGCCAGCTAATCATGATTCAGATGAAAGCAAATGTGCCGCGGACTGCGAATAGAAAGTGCGCACACAAGTTTTGTTAACCCGACTGACCGCTGGCTATAAGGTCGTCATTTAACCGTTAGTTTCCGATGAAGTTCGTTTGACTTTTAAGGCTATATCAATTGACTTGTTCCTGGAGCTGTAGGCCAAATGAGCTCGTTGGTCAGAAATAGGCCTACTCTATTTCTGTGTAAAATTACTTCCGGCGTTATAGAAGCAGACTTCTTAAACATTCGAAATCATTTAAAGGGCAACTGAATTTTCTGTTCAGACATTGTTTGAAGCGGCAAGTTTCTGTTCATAATGCAATTCTGATAAACTTTTTTCCTTAACTGCGGTTAGTGAAAGTTATTGGTCAAGACATTGGTTATGCTACAGAAATGAGGTAAGAACTTAATTCTCGAGTTTACCTAAACATTCCCACATAGACCTGTCCTATATTTATTTTACACCTACTTTGAATCAGTATATTATATATAGTTTTACACCGGTACTAGGAATATTATGTAGCATAATTACACATATAACTTTACTTACTACATGTTTGTACCTCATCCAAATACAGGTATATGATCCTTTGACCTGAGGATCATGCTTGTGAGGAGTTTCAATACAGGCATGTAAATGAATATGATACCTTTACCTGCAAGTATCTGCTAGGGAAGACAATATAATCATAAATAATTAAATATATTTGTGAAACCCATTATGACTAATAAAAAAGTACTTCTATGATGCTTACCAATGAGAAAAAGCAATAAAGGGGCCGTCCATAAAGGGCATCTGCAAAATATAACCACTTAGGACCATTCTTCTCCTTGTCTGCATTTTACTTTACCCTCCCCTTTCCACTTTGCAGAAGTCCTCACTCCAACAGCATACTCAGTCCTGGATTAGGATACCCTGTTAATCATGCAGGGCTACCTGTGCTACAGGGTGGGGTACTTTGATACCCCCAGTCATGCAAAGGACTCTAATTAGATCCAGTGCAGTAAGAACTGCCTGGTTGGTTTTTAAGACACAGGCTGTACTAAAATAACTGTATATACAAAAGTTAGATGCAGACCTCCACATTGGGCACAGCTCCTCCCCTTGTCCGCTTCTGGGTGACCCACCCCCTCTCTTTGTGGACGTCTTTAATGGATGACCCCAAAATGTAAACATGTATGAAAATATTACTCAAGCTAAGCCTTTAACATGCGTGAAATATTTTGTGCATATTCCAGTTTAACTCGGGATTTTACCAAAATTACAACACAATCAGAGATCAAATCAATACATGTACTACAACAATAATGTACTACTAAATATATTGGAGATATCATTCAAAAACATGGTTTTTATCAATAAAAAGCAAAGCAATTAATATTCCACATCACTGGTGTGGCCAAGTTAAAGCAGGAAGGTCTAACTGTTTTTTACAATAGGCATCATATGTATAATTTTCCATCACCTAGTACCGGGTTTTAATAGCAATGTCTACTGAAAGCATTCACTGGAATATTAGTGTGGCTCAGATATAAACAGACTAATCACCTAATGAAAAAAGTAACTGTCAATCACTGTGGCACAACAGCTAGACATTAATGTAGCCTTTTATAGTAATCGAAGTCAAGCCATTGGCCACACTGCTCTCTGTTGCTACACAATTAATGCCATTTACTATGAACTCCAGTCTGGAATGTTTTTAAAGAAATGATTTTAAAGAAATGATTTTTTGATTAGCTAGCAAAGATTGATTTAAGTTTTTGAAAACTTCCAGTTTCTGTGAATCAAACTGTTTTACAGAGATACAAAATTGTGGCAACAGAAAACAGATAATGGTAATCATAACAACTTCATCTCAAATTTTAATGGCACTTCCATCGTGACAGCACTTCAATTTGCATGGGGCACGGTAGCCAGTTGGATAGAGCACTTGGCTTGTAACGCATAGTGTACGAGTTCAAGCCTCCTCTAAGATGGTTACTGTGTGGGGAACTAGAGCAAGTTTTTTCCTCACAGTTGCTCTTAGCCTTCAACTTAGTCAATAGATAGTGGTGCTTAATAAACACAGAAATAGTAATAAACTATTCAGTTTTAGACCATGTACAAACAGCTCTATCTAGGACTGTCTGCTGTTACTGGTTCAGAAGCGGCTTGAAAAAGCACATCCTTTCAGTAGAAGACAACTGCTCAAATAATCAGGTACCACAATATCATATGTTCAAATACAATTGTCTATAAACAGTCAGTTATTATGTGTTTCTACCCTTACACTTCCCTCCGAATGGTGAACAGTATTATAAAATTAATGATATATAGGCAATAATATTTAAACAAATTCTAGCAAAGTAGTGGCACTATGGAAACTTTGCCACAGTTACACATTCAACTTATCTTTTCATGCTTTGTTCTAGAAGAATCCTTGTTTGATACTAAAACATACAAGAAATTGCTGCAAACCAAGTCCTTAGATTCAATTTCAAAAGTTCAAAGCCAACAAACCTAAATGTCTCATAAATTTTTTACAAAATTATATATAAACCTTTACAGTCCTCTGAATGCTTATTTTCCATAATGAAACTGTAAGCTAATACAGCAACTCATTAAAAATGCAAGTATTCTTTTGATAAAATTGTTCAATTTTCATTACTGGTATTTACTAAATGTAAATGTACGTGTTTTTCTATAGCGACCGTATGGCCTCGACCCTGCTCATTTTCAGTGAATGAAACAGGTGAGATCCTTCACCATCAATGCCCATTTGAATGGGTAAATTGTTAACAGCGAATTTAACACAGCCACAACCAGTCCTGAGCATCCAATGTGATAGAAATTCAGCACTAGACGTCTTCAATGGTTTGAGTCCAAAGCGGTAGAGGGCGAATCCTGTGAAAACATGCTTGAAGTCATCCTTAAAGGACGTCCACAAAAAATTACCTACTTTGGCTCCAAGTTGAAGAAGTGGTTACATTCAAAATCTGTCTCATTCAGCAGGGTACTAGATGTGTATGGTATAAGTCCAGAATATATCAGTCGGCTCTGTGTTCCCAACTCAAGACACACAATGATAACTATGCTTGCAATCTGCGGAGACATGTTGCTTCTTCCCTCAGGAACAATCTTTCACAGAAACTCTGAACTATCCTATCAGAAACATCTCAAGCATCAATGCTTAACACACACATCATTACATCTATCAGAAAGCTAAGCTTCAGTACCTCTGAAATGGTGTTCATATGCAAATACCTACATCTAAGATAAACATCACATGTTTATTTAAGTTTGTTTTCTGACCTGTTGTTGATCAACAAACTTCAACTCTGTCTCTTCCTCATTTTCCTCCTTCTCACCTTCTTTGCACTTTTTATTCTCCGTGCGCAACAGTACACCAAGTTTTTCCAAACAGATCCTGTCACCAGTTTCAACAAGTCCACGACTTTGAGACATCCCAGTGTCTGTATTATCATGTGAGGAAATATTATCACCAGGAGCCGAGCAGACCATCTCATCACCATTTGTTTCTTGGTAAATAAGCTTCTTTGCAGTATGTTCAGCAGTTTCATTGCGGCAACACACTTTCGGACTACCACCATCCTGTGAATCAGAACTACTGGAGCTGAACTGAGGACTGACATTCTGGGGCACAGTTGGCTGATTTGGCACTCTGCTGTACAGAACATCAAGAGGCAAACTGTTGTTCAGTGTGTTTTCCTGACTCTCACACTTTTCGGGTGCCTTACTGTTATCTTTTTCTGTGCACACTTCATAGTGCACTTTACGTTCCTCTGTAATTTGTACTTCGCTGCCACCATTCTGTAAATCGCTACTGGTTATTATCTGATTATTATTCCCGTCCTGGATGTTCACAATATGAGCATGGATATTCATAACAATGTTGGGTTTGGTACTGGTGTCGGCTGTTGCAGTAAAATTGGTGGAGGGATTGGAATTGGCTCTGGCTCCACTGTTTGTGTTACCATCAGTCCTAGAGTCAGTTGGCTCCTCTTCAAAATGGCTAACTTCTAAAATTTAAAAGAATTACACAGACTTAAAAACATGAATTCTTGATCTCAAATTCTGGATGAATACAAACTTTATTTTGAGGGCAAAAACTTACTCCAAAATAGTTTACTGAGAAAAATGTTTTTCCTGAAATCCAAATATATCAATTACAGTCCAGAAAAATATTTCAATATGCCCTAGCTGCTGAGACCAAGACCATTACTGGTAATAAATAGTCAGATATTCTTGCATTCAAACTTCTGATGGATGCAAACTTTCCTCTGAAGGTAAAGTTTTGCTTCAAGCAGTTGTACTCAGAAATACATGAAACTGAAATCCAACCATGTCAATAACAGACCTGAAAAATATTGCAAAATGCCCTAGTGATGGCCGTGGTCTCCTTGCTGATATAAATGCTTGGCATGTCAAACACCTACATGTATTTAGATCGTAAACTAATCGAGCAGTGCAAAGCTGACGACCCTGGCAAAACAACCAATGCAGAGTATTCAGAATTTTAGAATTTATCCCAGTTAAGTTGCTATAAATTGAAAGACCCTACAACAGATGAAACTAAAACAGAAGATGTTGCCATTAAAAACCAATTAACAATTTTCCTCTTAAAACCAAGTGTTCAGCTCTACAAAAAATCATTTGTGATGGCAATGGATGAAGACAACATGTATCCAAGACCTTGCCATAGATTGGCATCTTTATTCAAATGCCATTATGTTTGTTGTCTATGTGCTGAGTCTTACAAAAACGAGTTTTTATAACACAGGCAGTTTCCTTGGTCAAGCTCAACATAACTTGTTTATTCATTATTTTGGCCAAGTTATTCTCCTCCATTTCTTCCAATGCCCAGTGTTTCTGTCCTTCTATCTGTCTACTGTCTGAGTGGGACTGTACAGAGCAAAGACCACGACTAGCTTGGCTATCCACATGCGTGGTCAGCAAGTCTTAGTGCTACATAAGTTTTCATCAAGTTTTATGAATACAGATTTGTACAACATCCTACCTGGGTTCAAATTTTCATCTTGAGGGCATGGTTGAGCATTTGGATGCTGTCGGTAATAAACTTCTTCTAAAATCCTGAGTAGGCCTCTGAGATTTTCTTTTCTCAGAGCTGCACAAAACTCTGGCCATTCCACTTTACCAATAATAGATTTACGCAGCTGATCCACACCATAAGCACGGCTGTAACGTGTCTCACGTAGTATCGCATCCTGCAATTTAAACAGGTCATGTGAGTTCGAAAATATGAACACATTAAAAACTGTTTTATAGATATGGATTAAATTATTAAGAAATTTGATCTCTGTAACAATGAAGAAACAATGAAGGTTATTCAAATGCATCAGAAAAACACTGGTTATATCAGAACTACACGAAAAACCACTTTAACAGAAAATATTAAATGCATCAGATAAATGTTTTAATATGCAGACATTTTGTAAAGTCCTCTGTACGTGAAATTAACACAATGCATTGTATAACATGGCTATTATGGTCTGGCAGCCGTCAATTATATTCGCCCTCTTAATGTATTTGGTAGCTGTAGGATACAGATGGTGTTCCCTGCACAGTTCTGTTTCCTTTAGCAATAAATTATGGGTGAATAACATGTCCTGCATGCGCTGCTACTGTTTTATGATGAGATAAATGGTCACACGTAACTTAATAGCTGTGCATAATAAAATCAGAGCACTAATTAACTACAGCTACATATAATTATAGTTATAGACTTATATCTGTTGATGTGACTAAAGAAACAAGCTTTGTACACTGTTTACAGACTGTCTGTACTGCAGAATTTCCTAGCAAGCAGTCACCATACATCACTTGCCTCAATCAACAGCTAGCCAGTCCATCAAGGGACTGGAAGGAAGAGACGTGGGTTGTAATTTTTAAATCTGCTGTAGTAGTCGTATGTGTATTCATTTACAAAAAGTTTTCAGATTAACATGTTTGGGTACTTGCTGTTTTTATCTGTTTTATAAAGCTTTGCTTTTAACTGATGAATTTTTTATCATGCACATTATTGCAGATCTCTTGTGTCTTATTGGGGCCACTGCAACTCATCGCTTCAGGCTTGCATACTTAGGCATTCCATTTCGCAGTGTAGTAAAAAGGGGGAGAAGATTTACAGTACTAACTGAAAAATCTGAACCATTAGCTGCCAGAAGATATGACCAAATACAGAGCCTTGTGGTATGCCACATCCCAAAACAGCTGGTGCTGAGGTATATGCACTAATATGGACAGACTGAGTGTGACGACAGGTAAGATGCAAAGTGCTGAGCACAGCACATGAAATTCTGAATCAGTTTTGATGATGGTAAAAAGTATTTAATGATCAGTGGTATCAAAGGCAACCAGCAGGTCAAAATAAAGACAGCAGTGACGTTCCTTTATCCTTTATTTCAGTTTAAGTAACGCTTTTAGAAATACTTGAGACTACGATTATAAATAGAATAGATTATGTGATTGTGAAAAGTATGCAGTGAAGTTTCAGTGCAATGGTATTTACCTTTTAACGAAATGGTGGAGCCCAAAGTGTAAGCTTAAAGGCCCAAAATGTCAAATGTCTTAAAGAAAAGCAGTTGGAAACAGGTCCAGCGCACATTATCAGCAGGCAGATTAATAACACCTAAAGTCATAAAAGCAATACGCCTATCAGTGAGGGTGTCGCGTCCAAAACAGTTCCAGCGACCAACGGCTTTTACTTACTCTATCATAAATGGCCAAACTGCGCAGGTTTGAAGCCAGTGAAACTGGATCAACCACCTCATAAAAATCGACATAACACGACTCGATTACTTCACGCAATTCCATTTTGTTGACAAATTAACACGCATACGTCAGTTACAGTTTAAGTTTAGAGTAGTTCTCAATGCAAAAATAAATGTCGCCAAATTATTCGTACACAATTATTTGCAAAAATCATCAGCAGCGCAGAGGAATGCTAGATAATGTGGGCTGGGTTCCGTCACCTGATTTCGCTTTTTACGAAACTTAGGTTTACCCAACCAAAAGGATAATCGCATTGGACTTGGACCTGCGCTGGAACACGGCCTTTAAATGACGCCGAGAAAAGCTAACCGGTAAGATAAATTATTTCGCCTATGAAGGTCTGCTTTTTAGAGTTTTTAGAGTTTAACAGTTGTTTTTATAGAAGTTGAACTATATAAAAATTTGTAAACCGAAGAAGCATAATATGATGTCTTTTTATTCACCAGAAAATCAGATTTATTCATTTTAAATTAAAAATTTTATGAGGTTGAGCTATCAGAACCCCGCTTTAATAGAAATCGACGTACCAAAACCGTTAATTTTTATAATATTAAGTAAGTAAGTAAGTAAGTATATTCTTTATTAACCAATAGCTAATCGCACGTCGGTTTACAAGTATTTAAGAACACAAGAAAACTTAATGTTCATACAACATTCTAGCAATAAAACATTTACGCGTTAAATTGTCAACAGGAGGAATAATACGATCATGGGTAATAGTAATAGTAGTAATAGTAATCTCGAGATTTCTACAGCGCTCAACAAAAGCTAAGTCGCGGGAACCAGCTTATTCACAGGCGCTCAGTCAAAACAAATCGATAGGCAAAAGGGTCAAGATCCAGGAGTCAGGCACTGTGGGGCTGTAGGGATTAACTGAGGGTTTTAATTGGTGGGAGTAGCTGATGTAAGACATGATGTAAGACATGATTTGGGTTGTTCAAGATTGCTTTAGAGACCAGCATCAGCTGTACCACAGAGTTCATCGAACGTTGGGGAGTTCCCAGGAAGATAGCGGAGACGCACAAGTCACAGCATGAAAGCCGAGCTCTAGCCTGTGCCCCAGCATAGCCCCACCACACGGGAAAGGCGTACAGCACCCTGGCCAGTGTTGTGGCTCGGACAACGTCGTAGAGCCGAGGGCCAGTTAGGCCATGTGATACAAGAATTCGTATGGCATATAAAGACTGACGCGCCTGACTATGAATCCGATCAATATGAGAATCAAAATTTAACATCCTCGATAGGGTAACGCCAAATATTGTCATCTCTGGTACCCTGGTTAAACCGGGAATCACATTATGTAAAATTAGCTTCAGGGTTAGCACAAGACACTTTTAATGTTTGGCTAGCAGGATCCGTACACGAGACTTTAAATGGCGTAGCGCCCATGCAAAACACGCAGCGGTGTTGAAAGATCTCACACAATAAATTCAATGGAAAATAAGCAGCGTCTAGACTTTACGGTCGCTATAGGAAAACATGTAGGCCCTACTCACTGCCTGACTCCTGGATCTTGACCTGGACTCGAACCCTTTTGTCTATCGATTTTGTTTTGACTGAGCGCCTGTGAATAAGCTGGTTCCCGCGACTTAGCTTTTGTTGGACGCTGTAGAAATCTATCGAGATTAAGATTACGATAGATTACGACCTTACGTTTACACTAACCGGATTTCTTCATTATGCATACGCGCGATAAATAATTCTTGAGGGCCGCATTTACTATACGAGGTGCGATTTAGCCGAGTGGCTCAATGAGGTGTGGCGTTTAATTTTCATTCAAGAAGAACTATAGTCTATGCTCGTATTACATCTGCAACCCGTTAAAACGTGGAATTTGGCGTTCATTTCCGATTCCGGGTTATAAAAATTTCGCAATAAAATTAGCTACATTTGTGTTTTCGTGCATAGGCCTACTTACAGGTTTTGGAGACGTGAAATTGTACGTGGTCGTACGTCCGTACAGAGATAACATTGTACATCGCCCGAATTAGAATGGCCAAATTTTGCTTTCTTTAATTCGTCAGTACGAATGCATGACATCTTGTAAGGCAATGATTCGCTCGCGGCTGTCAAAACGAGTTGTCCCCGAAAAATAGCGTTTGATTTATTCTGAACAGAACGAGCTTTACGTATACTAGTATTATCAGAGATCCCATTATCGCGGTTGTGTCTTACGTCCTTACAACTTTGCTTGTTAGATACCACTGCGTCGTCGTTCTCGTTATCGAATGCGAAAAAAACATTGAAATGCGGAAATACGTACAATACTGGCTTTTGCATGATTCCATCTTGGCCCGCCAGTGAACATGTATCCGTGCCTCAGATTCAGGTGAACTGACACTGCAAACGTTATAAGTACTGTAATAAATAAACGAAATAAATCTTAGCGCATGTAGGCTATTTATCGACCACAAGAAGGCACAGAAAACAGGAAAATACTTGATAGCAGCACCTGAAAATGTCAACAAAGTCATTCTCCAGTAGTGCATTATTATAGGGAGAACAAGTGAATGCTAGCATATACTGTGGTTGAAATTAATATTTCTCATAGAAAGAAAACTGGTAGCTATGACCGCGGCATAACCGAATTTGCGTTATATCGTGGCGCACTATAACGGGTCTGTGGTGTGGTAAATTTAACGACGGTCATGAACAATGTGAAATATGGCCTGAATGAATGAATTTAGGAAAAGTAATTGCAATAGTCTAGTGCAGCATGGACTAAGGCTGTGGCAATGGTAGATGCAGGGCGGGAATGCATGAAGCAATGGCACGAAAGATATGACTGCAGAAGCTAGAGTTTTGGTTGAATATCACGCCTAAGCTGCAGACAGAAGAATTAGCAGTGAAGGTGTGGGTGGAGGTAGAGTCCAGGTTGAAGGAGATAGAGGTCAGGAATTTTCTTGGGCTGGTCACGTAGGCCTAGAAGAATTTGGTTTAAGATAAGTTCAAGCAACCGCAGGCTACGATTTTCCAAAGTCAGAGGGATAAAATTTTGAGTATTTATGATGGTTATGCAAACTCTTCTTTATGTAAAATGTAAACAAACTTTGGCTCGATCATTTTCTCAAGTCCTCTGCTGAGTTTCCTGCTCTGGTCTTGAATTGACAATGCTAAACAAAACGGCCAACAGATTTTACCTTTGTTAGAAGACTCACTTCTTGAAAAAGTCTGCCATACGTAGGTTTTCATGTTGCAGTCCAAAGTTTTAACCAAACAAGCCCCAATGGAAAGCACCTGATGGGGCCTATAGAATACGGGGTGATCAAAGATGCGAGTAAATTCGGGGATTGCAAGACTATTTTGTTTTATGTTCCTGAGCAGAAAAATGACAGGACCTTCACTTTAGCTGAAACTTATTTTGCATAAAAGCACATGGCAAACTGTTCAGTGCACTGCAAAGACAAGGTTGAAAATGGATGGACCAGTCTCACTCGGCTGAAGCCAGACGTGAATTCGAATATGACCAAATCAATTAAGCATGATAGTTAAGTACCTTTCAAAATGTATTTATACATTTAACGATTTTATGCTCTAATGCTCAAATCTTTGCTTGGGAAAATGTGGTACAGTTAGTTGTATATGGAGTGCTGTTATGTTTGCACTTAAGCTGAAATAACAGAAAACATAAGATAACACTTCCATACAGTAATAGCCTATTAATGTAAAGTATAAATGACTATCAAACACGAACATTAACAACCCAATAACTTTTTTATTAATCTGTGTAATGGTAAATTCAAGCCACCATATGATCTCAACCATCCCATGATAATAATCAATGCTCAAGTGTTCTGGCTCCAAAATAACCATGATGTTCTGCTTGAACATTAATTCAAAACAGTCACCACCATGGACTGACATTCATACAAAATACATGCAACACTATCAGTCATCCTCTGAATTTTTTCTGTTGTTTCGGCCTCTTCGGTTCTTGACGTTAGCTGTTTCGTAGAAGTGTTTTCCAATTTTCTTAACTTTCTCCTTAAGGTATCTTTGACGCTTCTGAAGCACAGAAAACAAAGATCAGAAAAAAATTTACAGCTTTTTCACTCTGTCCAGGTTAGAAGAGGCATGCCACCGACAAACTACAAAATATCGATGTTTGCATAAAAAATTTACAGAAATTTTGACAGGCCTTTCTTGAAATGATTCTAAAACTGAACTGTCTTACCTAACAAGCAACAGTGTTAATCTGTTATATCTGGATCATCTGTAATTAGGAGTTTCAATGATTTGACTTTCTGGCTAAAGTTTTAATTCTTGAGGAATTTTTGTAGGTTGCCTATCCAGCATTTTGCAACTCCACTAAGAAACAATTATAAGCTGAAAAACCTTTGCCAAGTTTCCATAAAAGATCTTTTAACAGTTTTCAGCTTAAGTATCACTGAGTGACGACAGGAGCTGTGTTACAGATTTGCAATTCTTAGATTTACAATTTCTAAAATTCTGCTCTTGCTGCAATTTGCCTCCACAAATCATCATCATTGGCCAGCCCCTCTGCATCGTTCCACAATTCTATGATGCTGTACTTGTTTGAGGGTGTGCATAGCCCGAAGTTCATTGGATGGACACCTGACCACACTGTCCAGGTCAAAGTGTGTGTGGTCAACTGTTATCCCAAAATGCTGAAGAAATGTACTCTTCTCTTCATCATTCCCAGAACAATGCAGTCATGAACAATGAAATCAGCCAACAAGTCAAATTTGATGATTAACAATCCATTAAGAAAATAAGTGATTCATTACCTTTTTTCCTGTGACTTTCTCAGCCAGCACATCATCGTCATCATCCATCTGTTGGTGTTTTCTTTTCCTTTTGTTCACCAACTTCTTTTTTATTTCTTCAGAACTTCTCTGTTCTGTCACAGATGATTCGGCATCGACAATGGGGTCAACCTGTGTATCGTCTCCATCATTTTCACCAGCTTCCACAGGGCTAGCTTCACTTTCAGCAACTAAGAACAATAAATCACAATTAGGACAATAATATGGTATTGTAATAACGAATAATTCAAATGACTCAGGGTTTCAATCTGCGATGCTTTTAAAGCATGTTTAATTTTACAGCAGTGTACTTCGATTGGCAATCCAAATGGCACACGGCAGAGCAGAAGGATAGCATAATTGAAAGAAAGCAGCTTTTCTGCAAATTTATTCTAAAAAAATCTAAGTGGAGAATCTCATTAGTATAAAAATGAAAACCACAGAGGTTTTCTGAAAAAAGCTACCTTTGTCAGGAGTATCTGCAGTTTCTGAATCAGTTTTCAAAGTATCGGTTGCCTCTGCTTTTTCAGCTTCTGATGAGTCATTCTGAAAAGTATCATAAATAATGTTAAGCTGATAACCACCTTTTCTAAATGTTAAACTTCATTTCTAAGCCAGTGTAATTAAAAATAAATCTAATCTAGTTTGGTACAACTTCCATATTTCTTGCATCTTGTAAAACAGCTCTCCAGCTCTTAATATTTGTACTGCACAGCATCAAAATTACTTGTGAAACTTTACTTAGTTTTTAGAAGTAAGTAATGCAAATTGTATTGTAATCACACAGCTGAACAGAGCTTCTACTGAGAATCTCAGAGACAACAGACAACCATGATAAGAAAGATGATTTTCAACCAATGACATTTGTTTTCTGAAGGCAAAGGTTTCAAGCATTTTCAGTTTGGCAAAAGCTTCTAAATAATGCAGAGCTGCATTATTTATTGCTGTTGAACTTGTAACATTAAGGCCAACATCCACAGCTGCCAACAAATGTCGTTAAACTCTGGATCATCATCATCATCCTACATGGCAGTCAGTAATGACTGAACCATAACAACAAATGGCATTTAAACAGACAGCATGTGCGAAAGCCAAAAACAGTTATGCTGAAGAAATTAACATCTTCAGTAAAATTCTAATTCTTATGAAATGCACAAGAGAATAACTTACTGAAGAACTTGGTGGTGAAACATAGAATGGAATGCGACCTCTCTGCCAATCATTCAGAACCATTCGAGCAACTGTGCCTATGTCTGGCTGGCCACCCTACAACAATCGGAGTCAACAACGATACATGGCCAGGCCCGAGTAATTGAAACTTTAATGAGTCATTTACCATAATTCTAATGCGCTTTTAAATGATTCTGCCATGACACATAAATAAGCTAGTGTTAATTTATGCTCGTGACATTACACAATTCAACAAAAGATTCTTAAACAACAGATTATTGTACACAAGTACAATAATACTGGCCTCTTAACAAACAAAACTGATCTGCAAGATATCATCACACAGGTTGACACAATGAACTGAAGATTAGTTAATGCAGAGTAAACAAAGACCTTGGTTAAGCATAAGAGAAGCACTGGAACCAACAAATCACTGAAAAGAAGCAAGCAGTCATTCACATCTATTGCTGCCAAGTGACTGGTACCAGAAACTAAAGACAATGACACACAGATTTTGACTGAAGACTGAAGTTCATTATTTTACAGTATTCTTCGGTGAAGCCCAAATTCAGGTAATTTTAAGTTGCAATTGATAACATTTTATAAAAACATGCTATTGTATGAAATCACAATTAGCTACTGTTGATCAAATTACACGAGCCCTTCACTTAGACAGCAGTCTGTGCCTAAGAAGCTGGAACAGTCTAGTATAACAAAATTTAGTCCACAACTCAAAGTTGCTGTTGAAAGCAGTCTCCTTACTTTTAGTAGCCGTCCAGATTTAAATGCGATTTTTTCTAGAAACTCTTCATGAGTTTCCCAGCCACTAACACCATATGTGTTCTCAATGTATTTCTGTTTGACTCGATCAAGAACAGCCACAATATGATCTTCTGGGTTCTTTATATTTTCCACACGAACCTATACATGTAGGTATACCACGCAATATTCAATAAGTTAGACTCCAAAAATTTTAACAGTTGATGGCAATGTGACATGCTGCATTGTAGGCTGTGATAGGCAGACAGAAAAAACATTCTGTTGTAAATTCTAAAACCAGTTGTCTTTTCACAGATCATCACACAGCATCGAAGAACTATGCCTTATTAATTATTACTGCACTCCCTATATATTTTGGAGTACTTAACCTGAATTGAGTGACATTGTTAATTAAGCTAATTCAACTTACTAAAACCACTGAAATTAACAAAAATTCTGATCATGTAAATCAAATGTTGTTGATGCAAATGTTATAGGAACACTTCAGCGCTGTTGGCCAACATGTTGAAATGCCTGGATAGTTCATATTTCCTTACAGAATTTTCATAAAATGCTGTTCATGGTGGGAAAAAGCTCCCTGAATAATCCTCATGTATTATAAGAAAACTAAAACCTCATCATTGCCAGCTCATGTGAGTCACGGCCAGATTAGAAAGTCAGTGAGTTATAAATGACTATTCAGACTGACTTGCACTGGTGTGAAAGTAGCCCTAAGATGCACTCTAGATGTGGAAACGGAATACCGACTTAACCAGTAAGCCTTAAAATACCTTCATACACCAGTAAATAATTTATCATCGAATATGCATGAACGTTTCAGTTGAGGAACTACTTAGAAATGTGGGTGGATTCAACTATTTCATTTCCATTTCCACCAAAAATGTTTCCACATACACTTAAAAATTATTTCTCTTCTGTATTTGGCATAGCATTAGGGAAGTATTTAATCTGCATTATTCAACATGTAGCCAATAACAGCAAAATTAAACTCAAGCAACCATAAAACTTACCACTCCCTTGAGGACAATGTCAGTCTCTGTATCTCCAATTGGGTAAGCAACACCCGGACAATCAATAAGATAGATCTTCTTAGTCAAGGTCACATACTGCCAGACCTAGAAATCCAATCAGTTCGCATTCTGTTCAGCAGCAAGTAACCAAAAACTTGATTAGGTACAAACAGAAGCAGAAATCTTATGACTCGGCAATGTCACTGATGTTAGGTAAATGTGATGGTAAGGTAATGGTAATCACTAATTTATTACATGACTCTGTCAACAACACTAAAGGGCTGGATCTTTTGGCTCATACACTGAACAAAACTACGAATTCTACAGGCAATATTCACGGAATGCATAGCCCAACAAAAACTGTCATTTTTACATAATTCACTGAGACAGTAAAAACAGGACACCGCATTTTCACCAGGCCTGTCAGCAGGCGCCCAGAGGCCTGGCACCTGGTTCATGAATGCACACACCCGCAAACTGGCCAAGGAATGAAAAATGATAATTTTAAGAAGATTGCTTTATTATGAGATTGAGAATATTACAGAAACATAACGAAGACCAGACAGTACAAATGCAGCCCAGACATGCATATTGGTTTGTTCCTATGGAAAAGAATGGTACAAGTACTGGAAACAAACCTTAGTCTCGCCTGCGATTGGAGCTACGTTGCAAACTTTCTTGCCTTTTAGAGTGTTGATAATGGAACTTTTACCAACATTTGGGTATCCAACAAATCCAACACTGATCTGCTTTTTATCTGAATGAAGCTAGCAAACAATACAAAACTTGAATATGAAACACAATGGTAATGAATAATACCACTTTTAATAAATAGGTAAGGTAAAAGAACGGAATAATCATTATATGCCCTCGTAAGTTAGGCTAGTCCTCTGACAGAACTTATTACTGTGTTACAGTCAACCAGAACACCAAGTAACAAACACCATTTCAACTCAAATTTCACAGCACCAGTCTTAAAATCATTTCCTTAGCCATTTACCTTAACCAGTCAAAACTCAGGCCTCCATCCCATTGTTCCAATACCTTTTCTTCTATATAGCACTCATTAGAGCAGTTTTCAAAAATGAAAGTTTTTCAGAACATTAAATACATTTAGTAGCTTTTGTTATGTGCTCCACAGAAGTGCAACTCATATACAGATCGAAGGCACTAACACTATAAAAAAATAAGCAAATCTGATTCACTCCCAAAAAGTCATTTTCTGAATTGTGCTAGTTTACCAGCCTGTTTTCCATCCACACTGCTAAACCAAAAGCCTCCTTATAAAAAACATCATTCAAAACATGAAGTTTGACATAAAATGGTTACAGAAATTGGTTTCAAATTTAATTCAGCTTTGGAAAACAACCTGTATGGATAAGGTGACTGCTCGAATAACTCTGAACTAGGCCCTAATGACTCACATGCCGCCCGTTGGACGATTAATTTATTATCCAAATTGACGAGTAGTCTGGTACCTGCTCAGAGTGGACTTGGGTATCCGGGCAGTACTTTACCTAAAGATGACCTGTCAAAGATATAGTATGGTCTGTGAAAATAAAGGAAATGAAACTCACCTGCTTCAGCTGACGCAGGAAGTTTATCAAAGAACCTTTTCCAAAGGAATTCTTAACGTTAGCATGAAATGCCATAGTTGGATACTCTTTATTTAGAATTTTAATCCACTTTTTCTGTAAAAAAACAAACACCAAAAACTGAAAATTGGTTTATCAAATCAAAAGACATGCTACACAATATGAAACGAAACACACTAGGAAGTTTGCTCCTGTTCAGACACTCGCTCCACCAACAGCATCCTGTTAATACATCCACTCAGAAGCACTATCAACACCAGCACCTGAGGACAAGGTGGATGTAGCATTGCTGGCCACTAGAGACACAGATGACTTCTGGCAAGGCCTTTAATAGACAAGGCATGGTATTCTAGCAATCCTATAACCAAAGCTCCAGCAAAGTACATCATCATCTTTAGACTTCTCAGACATTCATTCATATACAACTTTTTAGAAGCTCATGAAAGTTCATCTATCTCCAACCACTTTTGAAGGCTCATGAAGTCGAGTTATATGAGAGATGTAAAATATCGTCATGGCTGCCAGAATTGAGTACAATGTTAAATCATGTTAAAGTTCAACAAAATTCAGGACAATTCTGTGTCTACAATTACAATAAACTAAGCAAAATACTTATACGAATACAACACACAGAGTACCTCAGAGTTTGACATTACAATGCATTGTAAAATATAGACATTACAATGCATTGTAAAATATTGTTTCCTTAGTCCTTTGCATGACCTGACCAATATTCTGACAATGACTTACTGTGATTCTTGGAGGTACAAGGTCACATTTGTTGTATATGAAGACCAGTTGTTTGTGTGGTTTTTCCTTCTTCAGAAAGTCTTCCATGTGCTTTGATCGCGTTCCCATAGGATCTCGTGCATCAAGGACTTGGGCAATCACGTCGGCCGAATCAATCACCTGTAAACAAACCATGATCACTAAACTAAGGTTATGTAATTGCTCTAATCTTAGCTTCTCCAAAGAATAACTTACTCGTGGAAGCTCAGCACTATCACACAGCAACCCAACACAGGTGCTCAACCAATCAGCAATGTCATCATAAAATTTTATAACTTTATAAAACAGAAACAAAATGATGCATTCAGCTGAATATGCACATTCTTTTTGTGTTCATATTTCAATACTTTTATTACTCATGAATTCATTTTATCTAGGTAAAGTAAACTGATTGCCATTGCACTCACAGGCGTGTTTCTGACTGGCTGAGAAAACTGGAAGAATGTCTGATTTTCCAGAGTCCAGTCAATTTCTACTCTTGACCTGATTTTCCTTAATCATTTCCACCTCAAGTACAAATAGTTACTGAATAAAATAATGGTACAAATTATTACTGTTACGTTACCTTGTACAGTTCATTCCAAACACGCTTTGATTGCCCAGCCTTGAAGATCATTTCTGGAGCTTCTGCAATGAATCCTGGATCCTCAACAACAAGATCAAGATCTTTCTCCTTCTCATAGTTTTCAGCCAACATTTCTGCTTGCTTCAGCAGACCCTATATCCAACCAATAAATAGCAGTAATGCAATTTTTACTTCTACCAAATGAAGAAACACAGGATCACAGAATCACTCGTGTCATGCAACATGTCAGGAGAGTTTGGAGATCTGCAGAACAGTTATTCACATTTATTGAAATATTTTAATTAACTAGTTTTAGTTTTCGAGTTGTCACTGTATTTTGAGTAAAAAATTTACAAAAACGAATCTACCTCCATGTCTGCAGCATTCAGTTTAGGTCGCTTTCTTTGGGCTTTGGGTCCAAACGTTGTTTCATATGGTTCAGTGTCCAGTATATGAACACGCTTGTACTTTCAATAAATAACAACACTGAGGGTTACATAAGAATAAATAATGCAATAAAAGCTTGCCTATCATCTGGTAAGTTTATGCAATTCCTTAGATCAGACTCCACGTAATCTAATATGCTAGAAAGATTTTAGGCAGTCAAGGAGAATGACTAACCTGAAGTTGCACTGTATAAAAGGCTGCAATAAATTATATTCTGTTACTCCAGATTAATTAGCCATTGTGACAACAATACTCATAGTCCAGTTATAAGACACTCCTGAGAATTGTGTGACAAAGGCTCTTAAACCATAGAGACTTTTAATCAGCCACCAACCTTTTGAGTCTCATTTAACAGTGTAATCGGGAGTTTAGTTGGTCTTAGGATCATGTTGTACGGGTTACTCTTGGCCTTCTTCATCTCCTCCTGGAAATTCTGCAGAGCAGACTGTGAGATGACTCTCGTGTTACCTGCACCGAAATCATAACACAATGATGGCAACAAGTTCCACAGCATTTTTTTGTGGAAATGGAAATTAAATAATTGAACCCACCTACGTTTCTAAGTAGTTCCCATAAGTAATTTCCCTTCGCACATAATACTAAGAAAAGGTGTGGACAGTGAAAGTCACGTAATAGGATTGTGTAAAACAATTCCTTCTGTGGTTGAAAAGGTCACACAGAACATCTGGAATAGAGATTCAGAAATATCTAATTTCCTTATTGCAGCTGTACATAAACCTATACACAGTTACTGTTATTCATCAGTGCGGTAACTTAGGTTTTAATTCATTTTGGGCCAATCAGTAACAGAAATATTCACCACTGAAATTAAAATAAACAACATCAAACACCTGACGGGTGTGTGAAAAGAACTAAGGAAATATCAGACTGCTCATCAAAAATGAACCTAAAGTAGTTTTTTAAACAGATGTTAACAATTTCTTGCTAAAATGGTAAAGTGTCAGGACATGTTCTGATCGGAGTGCAAAATCTATCTATCATTCAAATGAGAAATTCAAGTCGGTAATGAAAACATATAATTTTCTGCTCCACAAAACACAGAAAGGAGTGTAATGTATTGTAAAAGCTGCTTCACCTACCAAACCATTTTCTGTTTGGTTCCACTCGAGCCATGGTTCCAGCACTGACATATGATTGGAACGGTGCAGGTTTAATAATTCTTCCAACCTTATCTCTGTTAAAATAAAATAATGCGTCAAAATAAAGAAAACTCAGATTGAACATTAGCTAAAAGTTATTTTTTTTGTCACTCTCAAAATAAATTCTACAGCAAATCACTTTATGTGCTTAGATTTGCCCAACTACATGCATACACACACACATATATATATTATGTATATATATATAAAATGTATGCAAGAAAATACAGTAAGGCACTGTTCCAATATTTGGAATTTTTATTCTAAATTTACACTGCACTGTAAATGGCTGTAAAGCCCTAAAAATAACTATAAACTACTTAATATAATGTATACAATATTGTTATAATTACAGCAGTAATGTGCAGCAATCCTGGTAAATACTTTGGGAAGATCAGAACAACATCAGAATTATGGTAAATTACAGAACTGATTAATTATAATTATTAAATTTGTGACCATGCATGAGAAAAATCTCCATAAGATTGAAAATTAAAAAAATGGTATAATATTGCATTGGATTAGGTTGGAAGTTCTGAATAATTTCGAGTAAACCACGTTTTTATCACAATTAGTAAAATTTTTAAACTTGTATGTCTCCATGTACTTACTTTTGAAAAATTAAATTTTACTGTAATTTAGCTGTCAGGTGTAAATTAAATAGACTTCATATAAGCAATATCAGTTATTTGCCCTGAAGTTCAAGATGAGCCGTTTTCAGTGATATATCTGATATCTCTATGGAAATTTTCACGTTTTGGACCTGTTCTATGTATAAACCTTCAGACTCCATTTCTTGCATGTAAGCAAATAAGCATGTTAGGTTGGGTTATTAATGCACAGTCACACTTATGTTGTCAATGAATAAGTTAAAATGAAACATACCTCTTGGCTTTGAAATTTTTGTACATAAGAAGACGATTGATCGTCGACTTATCCCTCATGTTTTGGCCTCCAGCCCCTTTAGTCCGATCTTTAAATCAAACAATAAACACGAGTTTGTCAAAATTTCCTGGTGTACGACATTCAGTACACTATTGATTCATGCCACTGACTTGAGTATCTTATCAAAACTACAGAAGTAGTTAGGCAGCTGTAGTCACGAACATGAATTATAAAAGGGAATTACACTGGACCCTTGCTATAACATGTCAGTCGATTTGGGTATAACATGATCATTGCCATGCATGACAAATTCACTTACGCACAACTGTCATCTTGGAAGAAAAACTCATACAGCGCACATCCCTCGCTACACTGATCTTTCTTTTCTCGTTTTGAATTCCATGTAATGAAAAATTTTATTATTATTCCTATTAACTCACACAAGTATGCACCAATTAAGAAATATACCGGCTGGCATACTAGGCTGCTTTGGATAAAGCTATGCATTTTCATAGTGGCAAGATACAAATAACTCTGCCTGGAATGTTTTGCAGAGTTTAATGCATTTGTTTAAACACAAGTTAAACTAACTTTCAGAGGATAAGAAGGTGCAATTCGGGCATTGTTAAAGTCTTCTATTTATAAAATCATTTCTGATCTTATTTCAATCACATTCAAAGCTGTCATATAAGGTCATATAATAACACCTTGCAGTAATCTTTGGATTCAACATATTAAGTCTGGCTTATATCAACAATGTGTCCACCCCTGATTGTCAGAGAAAGAGTGCTGCGTTTCAGCAGTCCAATCAAGGACTTGAACCATAAAACATATTCCAGACTGTCTTTCAGTGCTGCCATTTTTATGACACAGTGCATGTTGTCAGAACTGTCTACTGATTACTTTTTTTTAAATTGGATAACTCCTCCAATCTAGCGCGGCCACATTGTTGATAGCCAACCCGTGGAATCCGAAAGATAACCACAACTAAAATCTCTTGAAAGATGAGGAATGGGCGCTTCTCGCCTGGACAGCTGCACTGGTTAAAGTGTACATCACGGCGCCACTGTGAGTGAGGAAGCCGGTTCGCATACCGATCGTGGCTTATTTCAGAGATTTTAATCCCAGGCTAGCACGGTCCGTACACGAGGAACTGAAATGGCGTGGCGCTCATTCAAACGAGCAGCGGTGGTGAACGATCTCACCCGATCAATTCACTGAAAAACTTAGCAGGGTCGAGGCCATAAGGTCGTTATAAAAAAAACATGTACATTTACATTTACACATTTACATATTTTCTGGGTTAATCCAACCATCTGACACGTGCATCGAGAAACTGCGCGCAGAATGACAGTCACCTGGGTTAAAGCTATGGCCAGCTTTATTTATCCTGTTTCCACTCGGTATTCTCTTTTCATTTTTCTTTACTTTGCCCATTTTGAAACTTTTAATTAATTTAAATAATTAAAATAAGTCATAAACCCAAAACAGCTCAACTAAACGCTGTTGCTTCCGATTCCCTACACCAAAGATTAACAATTTTGCAAACTCTATCAGCAGCCTTTTAACGAGAAATAAGCCACTGGGGCCACCTAGCCAGTGATGGATCTTAATGCAACAGGGCGAGAACGGAGAATAACAATTTGATATGAATTTGCTGCACAATTAATGTGCATGCGATCTGTATACATATCCTGTGTTTTTTTGAGCATTTTGCTAATGATTAGCCGTGGGTACGGCATCTTGTGCACTATGCTCCATGTCCTCAGAAAGCAAAGATTTTGTAAAATCCAACAGAGTGCGACTTGTGGTTGGCAGGAGTGAGGTGAGAGAGGAGCAGATAGCATTGGTTAACTCGTAGGCCTACGTCAATGCGCCTCCTATTCGCGTCCTGGTCGTGCCTTATTTCAAAGATCCGAATCTCGGGCTAGCACGGTCCGTACACAGGGAAACTTAAATAGCGTGGCACTCATTCAAACGGGCAGCGGTGATGAAGGATCTTACCCGATAAATTCACTGAAAATGATCACGGTCGATGCCATAGGTCGCTGCAGAAAAACGTGTACATTTATATTTAGATATGAACATATGGGCATGACGAAAATGTGTCTTCAGTGCTCGAGATGGTTTGAACCAATGAGGAAAGTTTTTCGTGCCCTTTCCGAAAATGGCTATTGCGGTCCCTATAGGCACAAGGTAATGAGGGTCCCTTCCCTTCCTCACTACCCTTCCTTCCTTCCCTCCCTTCTGCCCCTTGAGAAGTTTAGGCGTCGTCAAATGGTGGCCATTGATGCTGCGTGGCCCATAGGCAGCTGCCGAATTTGCTTATTGGGTAATCTGGGTCTGAATTTGTTAAAAACGATTGTTTTAAGCTTGTTTTAAACGATTGTTTAAAGATCTTGCACAGAGATTCAAGAAATGCAGAACAGGTGATGGGTCTTCAACGCATATTTTTCCGAACTGCAGTCAGATGCTATGCGCAGAATAGGCTAGTTATTGATAACAAGGACAAGGACTTATAAACTGTCGCATAGGCCTAGACAATGTGGTTACACGAGTTACATATAGGCTTGGGCATAGACCTATCTGCTGTGTTGCATCCTTGGTAATTTAGTCACTGTTAGACTAGGGCCTGTAACTGCCAACGTGGAGCGTGAGAATGCACGCTGACGGTGAGACAATAACACACGCGGCTTTTGTCGTTGACTGTCTAGTTTTCCGGTCACGTAGACGCCATTAATAGCTAACAGCGGACTATAAATAGCCGGCTGTAGAAAGCAGTCGGCATCATTCGCTGAAGATCGCCAGTTTCCGATCTCCCGCATACTCTGTCTCCGGTGACGTCATCATGAAGTCATTCATCGCTCTCTTCCTACTGGTTGTGGCCGCCGTTGGCGTCATGTCCAGTGGTCATGGTTACGACAACGGCTATGGTGGCTATGGACACGGTGGTTACGGAGGTTACGGATACGATGGATATGGAGATGGTGGATATGGTGGATACGGTCATGGCGGATACGGTCATGGTGGATACGGTCATGGTGGATACGGCTACGGATATTAAATGGTAAGCTAACTATAGCAGTCAGTAAATGTAGGCAAATTCTTTATTGTGTAGATTCAACGATTAAAAGAAATCTACTATGGCCTACTGTTTAATTTACTGTGGCTTATTTCAGAGATCTGAATCTCAGGCTATCACAGTCAGTACACGGGGACCTTAAATGGCGTGGCGCCCATTCAGACGAGCAGCGGTGGGGAAACGATCTCACCCCATTGATTCTTTGAAAAATGAGTAGGGTCGAGGCCACCATACGATCACTATAGGAATCACTTTACATTTACATTTATATTTCTGCACTTTAATTTTCTGGATATCAAACTCGATCGTAATAAAAAATGAGGCAGCTTTGACCTTTACAGATTTATTTCGTGGCTGAAACGTAGGCCTAAGCGCCGACTGGTAGGCCTATCTGAGAGAATTCTCAGACAGAGAAGATCTTGTGTGGCTCTGATATTAGTTACCCGCGCCTTAGACTCGCATTTATGTGTGACACTGAGCGCGTTACAAATTTTCGTAATAGTAATAGTAATATTATAGGCCTATGCTTATTTATACGTTCAAATGTAGGCCTATTACTGTATTACAGGCTTAGGTTAGTGTGCATTGGTATTCTCACACAGGCCTGATTATGTTAAGTTCGTTTGGTCAGACTAAGGCTAAAATATAAAATAGGCCTAAAAGCGATATAGACTATTTGTGTACGGTAGTAATGGTGATCTAAAGACCTAGTTTTAAAGTATCAGGTCATAATTAACTTGTGCATGTGTATTATTCCCAGGTGCTACTCTACCGAAACGCCACGAAGATCAATATTGTCTCAGCATTACCCTGTTATGAAATGCAGCGCCAGTGTGCACCTACAGCAGATATAACCATGCTCAATACGCAATCCAAAACCGTATAGGCCGCAGATACTTGGATCGACCGATCAACCAGTTATTTGAAACGATAGTTTACGCATACTGCATAGGCCTAGGCCTATATCAAAAAGACTTGCGCGTTAGCTATTTATAAATTATAGGCCTACGTATAAAAAAACTAACTGCATTAGGCCTATACAGTTTGAAAAACTTTATAAATTTCACCCACACAGACAAAACACAGAACAATCACTTTTCACATTTTTCACACTTTCACTTTTCACAGGCACTTTCCCAAATAGTGTTCTATGGACATTAAAACACGTGATAGTTCGTCTTACATTTTAGGGGAAACCAAAAGCACAAATGGATTAAGTCTAGCTAATAACCACATCTCCTATTTTAGGCTTGCAGGAATTACGATCATGTTTAATCGAATAGGCGCTAGGCCTATTTTAGGCCTATGGGTCTTAAGTCTATTTTAGGCTCAGGCCTATAGATGTAACGTACGTCTTTTTCAGTTTCCGACATTAAGCCTATAGATTTAAGCCTAACAATAGACGACACATATGGCGTGATGCAACAGCAATTCGTCGTAGCGAGGAATTTTCGATGTCTGTTGCGAGGAATGTGCTCCAGCATAATTACGTCTATGTTGTAAAGTTGTAAAATCATGCAAAAACTTTTGATAAAAAATGTGTTACGATATTTTTGTTTTAAATTCTAACGAACCTAGTATCTTCAACAACAACGTCATATGCAGGGCATATGAAGTCCATATGACAATATTCCCATATGGGCTTCATGTCCTACATGCATGCCCATATGTAGGACAAATGTAACCCATATGGAAAAGTTATCATATGGGTTTCATATGCATTACATATGACGTTGCTGTTGGGGATTGGCTTATTTACACCATAGCAGAGTAAATTACATGGTCAAAATAAAGATAATGGCAGTAATGTAATTGTAACACACTTGCTTGAGAGTCCAAACAGCGTGGTATTCCGTAGAATATCAACCACCCAAATACTTATCAGCTGCTTTCAGTGTCGCATGCATGGCTGTCATGGCACCAAGCCGTCATAATTGGGCAATACCAAGACTCTAATGGTCCCATAGAAATGCCTGAATTGCCAGAAGATTGTTCCAGAAGGACGGTCAAATGCATGACAAATCATTATGTGCCCGAGTCGCTACACGAAAGCACGAGACTAAAACGTCCCAACGAGCTGCGAAGCGAACAGCGATAGTCGACTCGGCCGGTTCGAGACGGAATCGAAGGGCTTTCTAGTGTAGGCCTAAGTCTCGAGCCGCACTGAATAATTAGGCCCGTCCAAGAATGAGAAGAATATTGAAAATAACTGACAAAAAATTTTCACCATGCACGGAGTTTAGTAGTAATTTGTCTGAGCTGGAATTTTACGACTTGTCCAAAACACAAATCAGATATGTGCTGCGTGTTTTCACGGCGAAGTGCCACAATTGTTCTTGCTGAGACAAGTCCGGATGCTACGGCACAACATTAAAATTTATGCTATTTTATGACTAACCTGTTTAACTTATATTAACAATAGACAGTAAATTTAAAGTTTATTCAGTTTCGATAATTGGCCTAACTGGAGGTCTGTCTATGACCGAGTTTAGGGAGGCCTGCACTGTTTCTTGTAGTTTATGGCCTCTGCGCTCTTCGTGCAGGGCAGATGGCGTAGGCGATTGACCAGTTGGATCATTTCCGGTCTGGACATACTGCCTTTGTGAGTCGTCTGATTCGGTTCGCAAGAACTGGTGGGAGTAGAGGCCTGAAGGCGAAGAACGTTTTTCGCTACTGGAGGTGAATGTTGGTCTGTCTTCTGCTGCGGGAGCTGAAGCGACAGAGATGCATCTGGGAGTGGCGCTAGTGTCGGAATATCCAAAGGATATGTCGAGCAATCTGTTACTACGTGGGGAATCTGAAGTTGTGGCTGGAGTGGCTGAGCTTCTGTTAGTATGGAGACGTCTGATTGAAAAAACAAAGGCGCGAGAAAGCCATTAAACACTTGAAAAGCAGAATATAGTATGCCACTCTGTGACTAGACAAAACAAATTCTGCGTCCTCAACCTACAAGCTTTTGCAATCCGATATAACTTATCCTGATTCGCAGAACTTCGTAAGAAATTATAGAAATTCGCAGGCATCTAGTTCCATGAATGTTCCTTGTAAATCATGAGCGTTGAAGCAATGGATGGACAGAGACAGGCTTTGGGTAAGAATAAGAATTTTAATAACAGAGTGAATGAATCAAGCAACGAATCAGTCAATGAATCAAAGAATCATTGAATGAACGAATGACTGAATCAATCAATTACACTATGAGGAAACGACTAAAGGAGCTAACAAACTCAACGAATCAAAGAACGAACTCAATCGAAGTCACACCAGTTCCTATCAATCAGATCCTTACCTTGTCCTGCTGCTGTGAAGATCTTGTTATAGATTGCCGTGACAACGGTTGCCATGGTTTGAATGGCGTTCTGCGTCGATGCCATTGACTTGACGAGGATGTCAAGCGCCCTCTGCGTTTCCGTCAACAGATGTCGTACGTGCAGCACGTTCTCCTTCACGGCCGTTTCCTCCTTCTTTCCAGAAGTCGTCTGTAGGTCCTGAAGCCGGGCATCGAGGAGCTTCTGGCCGCGCTGGATGGCGTCCAGCTGAGAGGCACACGATGACCTCGCGATCATCACTGACCGCCTCGACGATCTCTTCATCGTAGCTCGTCTCGTCAGCTGCCGCATCACCTCCGAAGACGACGACCGGCGCAGGATGCTGCTCTGCTCAGCAGCCGATAGGTAGCTAGGCGACAGCCGCGACGAATTGGAAGTAGCATCCTCTGCTGCTGCTGCTGTTGCTGCGTCGCTCGCTGCAACAGGTGGTGGCAGACGACTAGTATAAAACTATGCAAAGGCCGCTAAGAAAAAATGTACTTCACATCGAATCGCACGGAAATAATTATTTTCACAGCACCATAATTTTGTTCTGAATTTACTTTAGCACCATTTGGAGTCGTGTGGGCAACGCTTTGGTGAAGCACTTCAAAGGCGCTAAATTAATTTTTAGATAACTAATTATTCATCCAATCTTATCTCAAAGGCGCTAAATTAATTAAATCACAGTAGTAGTCGTATAGTATATCTCCGCATTGACATACCTGACCACCGGCGTCTTCTGTTAGGCCTAACAGTAATAGTTCTGTGGCAGCATAATTATATGGAGCGACATCTTGCAAGCACTGAACGTAGTCTAAACGTGCAGTATCTCAATGTTAAGTGCAATATATATTTATGTCTCAGTACACACATTCTTCTACTCTTTTCTAATCTCATCACCTTTATCGCGTAATATATATATATATATATATATATTGCACTTAACATTGAGATACTGCACGTTTAGACTACGTTATATATATATATATATATATATATATATATATATATATATATATATATATATATATATATATATATATATATATATATATATATATATATATATATATATATATATATATATATATATATATATATATATATATATATATATATATATATATATATATATATATATAACTTGCTGATTTTCCACTGTAATTGAATTCCTGTAGCAGAGAATGCACTTCCGCAATAAAACCAGATTAAGTTACCTTAACCTACTTCGAAATTAACACAGCGGAAGGCACAGTCCATTTCCTAGTTTGCATCGCCGGCAGTTCGACTGCCCTCACTCCCCCCCACCCAACCAACACCAAGCAACACCAAGCAACACCCTAATCCAACCGACCTTCTTCAATCACGGCGTTGAATTCCTCTTTTATGCAAGACAACAGTTCGTCCTCATCTTCTCCCAACTTCGTATCATCTACGCGACCAACTGCAATTCAACAGACTCTCGTACAGCAACTGTGCGACGACGACGACGACGATGATGATGATGACGACGATGATCATGACAACAAGAACAATGATGACGACAACGAGGAAGTGGAAGGCGATGACGAGAGAGAAGAGGTGAAGCTGAATGAATTAAGGAAAGGAATATATGCGCTATAGCATTAATTCTTACAGCATGAGACACTGATATCAATGCCGCTGTGCCTATGGTACCCTTGTTGACGAGCACAGCAATTTCATTTTCAGTCAGGGAGTGGTAGAGACTGCACTGTTGACCTTTGTTACTATATTAGTTTATTGCACGTGGCTTATACTGGCAGTGAAATGCAGTTTCCAAGTAAATCTGGACAAAAAGAACAACTAAAACCAGATTTTTACTTGAATTGATATATTCCCCAATTCGTTTAGTGGATATTTGACATATTTTTCAGACGCTACTATTCGCCGCATCATGAGATTTCTCGAATCATGCGCAAACTGTCTGCCTTACGTCCAGCGCTGTATGACTGATACAAGACGCCAAATTCTAGACCCTTAAGCATATCTCTTATAGTTCTCTCAGCTCCCAAATGCCGATATTTCCTAATACTCGTTTGCGTGACACTGTGCAATACAGGGTTGAGGCACCTAACCGCTACTCAATCAAAAGCCACGACGTTATCGGAAATTTCATCGACTGTTGGTGGAAAACATGAGGCGAAGATTTTATAGATTTCCTGGGATAAATAAAAGTATCGCTTCATGGTCGGGCTCTGATATCTTACTAAACGCGGTGGCACATTACCCACAGTAACTATAAATTACCAGTACAGACTGGTATATATACATATATAGGATATATATAGGGTATATGTGTATATATATAGAATATATGTATATATAGGATATATATCCTATACGTGCAGTCGTACAGGCAGTGGCAGAACGACCAATTGTTTAGGGGTTTGAACTACCGCCTTTCTCGACTGACACACGAGGTTAATAAAAATCTGTTGCCGATTTTCTGAGGAGATGGGATGCACTTTGACAAGACTCGAGCATCTGAAAAATATGTCAAATATCCATTTATGCTTCGCCTCGCCCCAGCATCATTCCATGCTTATGTACATAGGTCAACATCATTCCATGCTTATGTACATAGGCCAACATTATTCCATGCTTATGTACATAGACCTAGTTATCGACTTCTTATGACCAAGCAGTGTATGGTTGCTACAAATGCGTGAGCTTCTAACATAGAAGGCTCTGATTTTTTATAGCTAGCCCCATATTATTGGAGGCGTCCCCCGGTATGGCCATATAACTTCCTTTATACGGGACACTCTACACTGGCTTCCCATTCAGCAGCGTATCCACTTCAAGATCCTAACGCTTATGCGTAATTGTCTCGTTGGCTCTGCTCCATCATATCTAAGGGACTTCTGCATTTCGGTCTCCTTGGTTCCAGGCCGTAGCATTCTCCGGTCGGCCTCCCTTGGACTCCTGACTGTCCCTCGTATGCGCACTGCTACAGCGCAGTCTAGAAGCTATGCCTATGTTGGACCCAATAGCTGGAATCGCCTTTCCCGAGAGCTCCGGCTAGTATTCCTCAGTTTGTCTCTTCCGCAGTTTCGCAAGCGCCTGAAGTCTGTATTATTTGACAGTGGTCTCACTGGTTCGGGTCGGGAGCGCTTCTGATGAGTCTATTCTTGAAGTGGCGCTTTATAAATGTCAGATTACAATTACAATACAATTACAATTACATATAGATCTGTTTCGAACAATAATTTACAGCAGAGCGGGATTCTTTTTGTCCACAGTTCGTGTGTAGACGAACGATGGACAAAAGGACGATTGCCTTCATTCGTAAAATAGCTGAGATTTCGACGAAATTCCTACCGGTATCTGGTTTTTCGTATTTGAGTCGATCTTGTTTGAAGAGGTATCGTCGGACGAGACGCTGGAGGATTTCTGTGTAAGTTGCCTTATTTCTCAGAAGAAATCCGGCTGAGATTGGATCCAAATCACTGGGCAACAGGTTGTCTCGTCGTTTCTGGACGTTTGTCCAACAAATCAATAATGATTTTTTCAAACTTAGTCAAGGCTTGTAATCTCTAATTCTTCTAAGGGCAACAAGATGTGGCGCACCGGCCATAAGGCTAAACGTATGGGATTTGTAAATAATAATAATTTTCTTTAAATTATACATGAATTGTAGTCTTATATTTAAGGTGTTCAGTTAGTTTTAGCGTATTTTAACCATTTTGTTTGAAATCAATTTAAAATAAATAAGTCTGTATTGCATTTCAACATCTCATTCCGTGCTGTCCAATATTTGCCGATAACTTTGATCGAAGGGACGTCATGACTACGGGTCTGAACCTAGTCAAATCAGAATAGGCTACATTGGTCACATGATTAGAGGTTCATAACTAATTAAATAGCTCTTGTATAGTGAATATATACTTCGCCTTGTATTACAGCCCGGCTTGAAGATTCGAGGCAAGAGATTTTGCGGTGTGAGCGATTTCTGAAATGACGACGGATTGCATAATTATTTTACTGGCGCTATAGAAGGTATTTCATTTTGTGCGCAGGTATTGCATATATATACACCATCGAGATAAATACCGTGAAGTCGTATTTTATTGGGCTTTGGATGTCGTTGTTGCTGACGAAGAACTGCTTGAGAAAGCGAACGACGTACTTCAGACTCTTTGGCGTAGGAATCATGTTGAACGGAACTGGCAACGTACTACTTTCGTCTATGTAACTCAACCACAGCTTCGTCCGCGCAAATTTCCACTCCATGTCACTATCACCCTACAGTACAATTCACGCGAATTTACATATAAAGATACAAACAAAGATACGAACAAAGATACATACATACATACATACCTGCATACATACCTGAATACATGCGTAGCCTACATGGGGACTTTGAGCAAGTCCCTCACTCGTAATTGCTTAGAGCCATCTGTTGATGCTTAGTCATCATATAGCGGCGCTTAATAAATGCAAAAAATAATAATAATGCATGCATACATACATACATATATGCACACATACACGTTAATCTCTTAAAATTCATTCATACAGACAGACACGCAGACAGATATGCACACAGATACGCATATAGACAAGCAGGTAGGTAGGCATGTAGGCAGGTATGCAGGTGTGCAGACAGACAGACAGACAGACAGACAGACAGGCAGGCAGGCAAGCAGGCAGGATGAACTGTAGACAGAAAGGCCCTTTGGTTTTTGACCACGAGTGTCTCTTTCTGAACTATTGTGATCACAGAATTTGATTTTACATAGAAGCGACAATCGATTGATGCCTTTTGCATTACGATAATGCGCTACGGACTTTCCCAGATTAGATTTCATAGCAAGACAAACAGACATGACTGACGCTCGGACGTAGACCAGGATAGCCAGATACTAACACCAGCAGCTAGCGCTAGATAAACCGAGCCTAATGACGTTTATAGGAACAAGTGACCTGTTTAGCATTGACTGTTTCAAAAGTGGCCTATTAAACATTGACTGCTTCAAAGGAGTGATTGGTCAGATATTGAATGTTCAAAGGAGTGACTCATTAAGTATTGACTGCTTCAAAGGAGTGGCTGATCAGACCTGAATTGCTTCGAAGGAATGGCTCATCATGGCAATAAGGATGTTGACGAGGACAATGATAACGACGATGAGGTAAATGGCGAACATAATCTGCCCCACTCTCTCGACTGCTAACGTACTCGGAGACTCTGCCATGAGCATCAGCATGAATCACAATCATAATCATAATCATCATAATCATCATCATAATCATCATCATCATTATCATCATCATTGTCGTTAGCTTCATCGTCATCGTCATTGTCATCGGCATTTGTCATCGTTATAATCCTTATCGTTATCGTCATAGTTTTCGTCATCACCGTCGTCTTCATCGATGTCTTCGTCTTCATAATCATCACCATCTCCTCATTTGTCCTGCTACACTGTAGGATCTTAAATAACAACATAACATTCCGAATCATTTAATGTATGTCGTAACATATCATGTGATGTGATAGTTCTACTTATGTAAGTCTATTTGTTTCACACAGACTACAGCAGGGCATTAGATGGGCTTCTATGCCGGAAGAAGATAACTAATTTTAGAGTTACCTTTTTCATTTCCGGGACTGTTAATCCTTAATTTGTCAAGAGAAGTCAGGCCAAATATCGAGAAGAACAGCGTGTGCACCGTTTCTGGAAGTCTGCAACGAAAGAGAAGGCATTAAAGGGTGCTACATAAATATCTATGCATTTTACGAAATTTACTTACGCAGCATACTGAATTCGACGAGGGTTACGCGATAAAGGTGATGAGATTAGAAAAGAGTAGAAGAATGTGTGTACTGAGTGCTTTTGTTAAGAAATCCTATTAACAGAATAAATGCTATTTATCGGTTGGCAGCAGTGGGGATGGGAAGACCTGTGGGGCTGGAGCGAAATGTTTCGGGAATATGTATATGCTATTAGAGAAATGTTTCGGAAAATATATATATTCAATATAATATATATGAATATATTTTCAATAGACACGTGTGGGGAAATAAATATTTTCGTTTAGAAACAGTCTGAACCCCTTCCGTATACAATCGCACTATGACAAATAAGGAAGATATTTAAATACGTTAAATATACTTATGTTCATATATATATATATATACATAAAGTCACTTCAAGGTTGGGTCTTTCGCTTAGAAACGTAGGATTGGGTCATTTACAGGTCTGATGCAAAACGTCCTTAACTTTTAGGTCTCGGTGAAAACAGAGCCGAAATTTTGGGTCGTTTACGGATGACCCAAACTTTTAATGACTAAAACTAAATATATTTAACGCCATACGACATATAAACTTATAGTATGAAGTCGGTTAGTTTGCCTGAATTTAAAGACACTTATGGACACCTATTAAATGTCTGGTCAGTGTCCGATTATAAATGACTTTCTTAGACTGTTACAAGTGTGTATGTTAGCAGAAGATGTTAATATAGAATGGTCAAACCCTTTGAATGATTCTGAGGCTGGTGTATTCAACTTGATCATCTGCGTTCCATAGTAACGATAGAGATTCGTCATCCCGACCATGAATGCAAAAAGAACCTGTTCCCAGATACCAGTAGGGTATGTAAGCCTTGGTTACCACACGTGTCTCTGATTGAGAAAACCCTCAAAACGTCGTAGAAAATAAAACATGCTTTGATACTGCTTTGGATAAGGCTGGAATTCTGAATTATTAGGAGAAATTACATGTTTCCATTATAATTAGCAAAAAGTTTCAATCTTTTAAAGATGTCGGTCTTTGGGCGGCTGCTTTTGAGAAATCGCCAGTTAAAATTTACCATAACTATGATCCGAATTACATGTAAGGCGCTGTGCCAAGGAGTTCTGAACATCTACGAGTAGACCATATAGCAAACTGGAGCGTATTCACACCCCTCTGAGGGTGCCAGAAATGAAATCTCAATAAAGAAACTGCCGTATATGTACATGACTAGGTTATTTGAGTAACAATCGATACATGCGACTGCAATTAAGGGCATCAAGAGGACGTGTTGAGTTAGGCCTATGTTTCTGTATGCAGCGAAACCCTACATTAGGGCTTAGAGGTTGAAAGCCAACACAACAAGGAATATAAACAGACTCTACACAAAGAACTCATTTTGATCCACTTTATGCCTACTTAATTGCCTGTCTCCTGGCCGCGTTTCTGGCAAATTTACTTTTCAGACTTTGTGAGGGTTTTCTCAGGCACGGGCACACATGCGTGCACACAATTACCTATGTCGTTTCATGAAATAAGAGGTTAAAAGTCAAAGGTAATACATTTAATTATACGCCTCTACAGAAACTTCTCAGAATCATGGTGAAGAGGTCAAAGGATCATTCGGCTGAGGCGCAAACACGACCATAGCAATCCACATAATAGTACACCTTTCAAACTTCCTTTCGTGCTCATTTGCCGAATCCGAAAGTACGGATGACTGCGTTGGCACGAGATGGAATGGTATTTCATACAAGTGTTAACCTAGCTCAACGCTGTTTAACTTCACTTCGTCTGCCAGCGATGTATCAACAGCGCCAGTCTAATTTGATCATTTACTTATTACTATGGAAAAGCTAATTAATGTTTCATGTAGTTTTCCAGTGCAGTTATTTCACAATCACAGAAATATAAACAGACGTTTTGAGGTCAGTAAGAGTCTAGTCTATCTCTTGATGAAGGTGCAGAATCATAAGCCGGAAATTATCTCGATGTTTGTTTCGCCTTTGCAAATTTGGCGAGTGCCGCTGTGCGCCAGTCGGGGCTTCGTATTTAGGGAGTGGTTTAATTTACAACGTAGATGAAAATTTCAGTAGGCGGCGACAGATGAACAAATACTTACGAGTAGGAAGAGGACGATGAATCTGGCTATGTCGGCAAACATTCGTCCGAGAGAGATCTGAAGAGGACCGAGCAGTTCGTGAGATGGCATGACATACGTTGTCCGAGCGAAGCTCAGGACATTCGCCACAGCAAACAGAATCTCCGCGATGATCAGAGGATCACTCGGAAGCCATGAAAACCGACCTTAAACATCAAATGCACATCAAATTCCGCGAACAAGTGTTTCACTGTAGCACACTGCTGTACTCAGACCATCGCTGCCTGGCTGTGACCATTACAATAGGATCATGCTGAAGCTTCAAAAGTCGGCACACCACAAAATAGTAGCCAAATTTCGTTAAAGGCGAGCTTCGCAATAACATACTGCCCCCCAAATTATGAGGATAGGACAAGACATGCAGATCAAGGAGTGCTTTGGTCTCAATCATTCCTCCCACTCTGCCAAAAATTGACTGATGAACATGAACTTAGTGCAGATGTGAACATACACTATTTACTCAGATAATCATACACCTACTTCCATCGTTTATTTTAACAGTAGTACACTGCATTCGCCATGCTTCTACCTGACTTTAAATCTCTCTGAATATTGCCGAGACCTAGTAAGTAAATTTGCAAAATGACATACATGGATCGAGGAAGTATCCGTATGGATGATGCCTCGGCTGCTTAGACTCCAGCATCAGCAGCTTCAGCTGAGAATCATTCAGCTGGTGAATACTGCGGACGCCGAGACCTGAGCTGATGAAATGGTCGTTGGCCAGCCGCAGCCAGTATTGCGTAACGAAGCGCAGGCAGTAAGAAGCGAGATAGAGAGCAAGTATGCAGAAGTCCATGTAGTTGTAGTACTGCAGGAAATGTTCGCGAAGTCCGGACGAGTATAGCTGCTTACATTCGATCCAAAACAAACCTGAAAAAACCAAAAACAGACTAGAACTGCAAATATCATGAGTACATAAACCGACTTTTAAATGGCAAAGTGCGTTCAGAAGAAGGCCTCAGAAGTTCCGAAAGAGTTAACAAATTGTCTGGTTAAGAGATGCACATTATTATTATTATTATTATTATTATTATTATTATTATTATTATTATTATTATTATTATGACTATATATTAATATTTTTATTTATATTATTATTATTATTATTATTACCACTACCACTACCACTACTACCACTACTATTACTACTACTACTATTCATTATTATTTTTATTATTGCAATAAATAAATAAGCAAATGTCAAGAAGTCCAAATGCCAATAGATATACATATATGTAATGCATACTCTGTATTGCCCTATCGGATCCATGGGAATCCATGCGCAGTCGATTTAAGCATATTGGGTAATAATAATAATAAGACAATTTATATAGCGCCATAGCACAGCCGAGGCCGAAGAAAAGGGCTCTGTACAAGGGTAGAGGCATACCACACTGATGATAGCCAAGACCAGAAGTTGGAATGTATATGACGAATCATGATGTTTCTGGCCTTTCTACTAGAAATCAAGAATCTGATTTCATTTGCTGGCTAAGGATAAGACTCAAGTTTGCTAGATTAGAAGAAACCTTCGATATGCTATGCCAGCATTGGCTGGCTTTCCTAGCCTTTATTTCATTATTTCTTTCTTTCTTTCTTTCTTCCTTCATTTCTTTCTTCCTTTCTTTCTTTCTTTCTCCCTATCAATCTCGATCCCGACCTGGTCTTTGCATTGTTAATTTAGAGCCGTTAATATGCATTAAGACATGATACAAGACGAGGTTACACGTATTTGGATAATACAAAGCAACTAAGATATAATTATAGAGCAGCTAGGATAGGATGGGACGGAAGAATAGGATAAGAAGTTAAGACAAGGTATCAACAGATCAAACCAAAAGGAATAATATGATAAAGTCAAGATGAAAGACAGTCAGATAATAATCTAAGAACTCATATAGCGCCACTGTATCTTCGATGGTCGATGCCAGCCTTCTAGCCCTACGTAAACTTGGCCGACAAGCAATCCAGAATTTGTCTTCAACTGATCAGTCCAGTCGACGATAATAAGGAAACATTCAAGCAGTAGTAGATATATTTTCGTCGTACCGATAATCCAGAAGATGAGGAGGATCTGTACCGATGTGATGGTGGAGCTGGTCGGTCGGAGGACGGGCCTGGCACCGATGCCTGGATACGCCGCTGGGTTGAAGCAGTATCCGCTGATGCTGCTACTGCTGCTGAAAGTAGTGGTCGTGGAGGAGATGGAGTCGTTGCTGCCTTGGAAGATGTGGAATTCGGTCGAGTCGAGGCGGAAGGTAGCCAGGGCCAACAACAGAAGGAACATGAAGTGAGACATCGTATGCATGACGAACTTACTCACCGGACACTTCATTTGTTTCGCCATCTGAACGGATAATAATAATGATAATGATAGTAGCAGTAGTAGTAGTGGTAATGGTAGTGGTAGTAGTGATGGTAGTAGTAATGGTGGTAGTAGCAGCAGTAGTGGTAGTAATAATAATAATAATAATAATTTAAGCTTAATATCATGTAGCGTGCCATTTCTCTATGACTCCCTATTTTACCTGATAGGTATACCGAAAAGTCAACATTGCACATACGGAGTAATCATATTATATATGAAAGCAATTATAAAAGCCTGGATAAAGGTAGAAACAAAGCATGGCGTCTCATCAACCGGTGCCTTCTACAACAGGTATGATGTAAAGCAGCTGGTGACTGGCTTCTTAGCCTTTCATCTACTACACGGGGCTTGCAGTTGGATGACGAAGCTGTAAGGATTGATGACCGTCTTCTCCTTGAGGCAAGCATGCGTGCCTCAATAGTGACGGCAGACACTTAACACGGACTCTCTTGAGCTGTCTCGGCTTGACAGTGTTCCCCGCACGCGTTGTTTAATGACTTCATCTATCGGACACTCACGCGTGTTGGCTTCCCAGAAAATAAAAGAGCCACTGCATGGCTGCCTAGAACAGTACTGATGACAAAAGACCGGGTGGGACCAACTTGATCTCTTGGCGTAAAGGCCGCAACCAGACCTTGGGTGTCACAGTGTCTAGCTAGCTGGCTAACTAACTGTCCTAAGGTCAAGCGATGTGTTACCTTGGTGTAGGGGTTGATGACGTAGGCTAAACACATGAATGGCATGACGGGCAAAATGGCCAGACTGATTGCCAGCTTCTGAGGCCTTGACAGCGACTGAAGAAAGGTCATCTCTTTACCATACCAAAGGTTTACCATGTGCTGCTGGCAGTTTGGATGAGCGACGAACTGTAATATCAACGTAAAAATTCTGTCTTGTCACGAGTACAACATAGAGACCTATAGATATGTAAATATCTAAAAGATTATGCTTTAGATGCATTAAAACGACACTGGTTCCTCACTGGTCTTACTCTTTCTTAATAACATAATAAGTAGGTTTAATTGACTATAAACCAATAACCTTCAATAAGGGTGACTGGGTATAATTGGCAAAGAAATCTACATCTCTATTAGCTGTGAGCAGTATCTGACGAACTACCGTGCAAAGCACAATGCCAGAATAATGGTCTATCATGTGCACACATTTAATCTTTAGATCAGACATTGTTGTTCGATTTAAATTAACTAATTTAGAATAACTATGGTGGCTTTATGTGACAACGCCAGATTTGGAGTGGCCCTGAGAAATAATGAAGTTAATTTAGACGAGGCACTGTGATGTGACATTGGGCCTACTTTTCCATTAAGTTCTCTGTTTCCCCGTCTATTCTGAATCAAAGAC